>JAQJVL010000813.1:0-361288 GCA_035578905.1 Stictocephala bisonia
GTTGTTTGCTGAAATCGGATAAAAAATAAATGTTTAGGCTAGTACGCACGTAAATATATACACGGCCATCAAACGACACTTGAAAAATAGTGCTTACTGTAAAAATTATAAAAATGATTTTTGGGAGTTCTTAATTTTATTTCCCACAATGGCATAAAAAAATTAATGAAAATCTGATATGTATAGAAAGGAACATTCTGCGTCGATTGGTACCAACTTTGTACTTGATAATAAACATATGTTTTATTGATTTTAAAGCAACAGACTAAATTATGCCGTTCCTCGCTCTTAGAAGGGGTTTTGTGAACAGCATAAATTATGTAATTCCTAACGATCTAGAGTTAAACACTCAAAGCATTGGACATCTCCAAATATCATCAATGAACATACTATGAACAATCCAATGCTAATAAATAACTTTCTGATTTTTATTGATACAAAAAAGAGCAATAAGAATAATGTTGAAGTTGAATCAGAGAGAATCAGTTAAACCTTTTTCGTTAAACTCTGTATAATGACAATTTACAGCCTTTATATCAATGTATCATCACAAAAAAATCAATGTATCATTATCAATGTATATTAATCACAAGACAAAATTCCAGTTCCGTTTCTCTCTTGGGTGAGAATCACAATTACTTCACAAGACATAGAAATCAGTATATTGGAATCAGTATACAAAAAATTGTATATGTTGGAGTCAAATGTATTAATAATCTTCCAAATTTCATAAAAGAAGAAACCAACTTTAACAAATTTAAGAGACTGCTTAACACATTGACTGTGGACTACTTCTTTATACGTAGTGGTGGCGCTGCGCGCGTAGTGGACTATTTCTAAATTGTCGGCACCAAAATGCACACAAAGAACGGCACAACAAGCGGTGAGTGGCACAAGGTTCCCGGGCAATGGCTAGCCTCACCCTGAACCAATATCGTTGAAGCGGGAGGGGTACTTCTTTAGAAGTAGTCCGCTACGCGCGCAGCGCCACCACTACGTATAAAGAAGTAGTCCGCAGTCAACGTGTTAAGGATTATATCATTGTCATTTTATTCTTTTGAAGAGTTATTCAACTAGCACTGTAGCCCTACTGTATATTTGTTATATTGACCTAGTTAGTATAAGACTTTTAATAGTAGTAAATTATACTTTATGACGGCATTCATTTGGTGATTGTTACACAATTCTTTGAATAAAGTGATTTGATAACATCTGGGCTTTTTTTATTTACCTATGAGTAGAGGCTTTAATTTTTCTTGTAACTGACATATTTGCTGTAAGCAAAAGCGTAATGCAGTGTTTGCTGTGCTTACCTCCATGGCAATTTTCATCTCTGAACTCTTAAGCCTTATTATCAGGAAAGCATTTGTAAAATAGAGCCGTCTCATCTGCATTACAAACATTTTTCGGATATCTTTTTTTTTCGGATAACATTTTTTGGACCAGTGAACCATACATTACTCAATATCTGGAAATTCAGGTTTCCTTTTCTCTTACATTGTACATTACTTTGACTGGCTCGTTTCAGGATCTCAGCCTCGTTTTACAAAATTGTGGAGAGCTTACTACATGGGATGTTGAATTCAGCAGTAATGTCTTTTTTCTTCTGCTTTCTCTTATTGAGAGTCGATTGTAGTTAGTTCCTGAATCCCTTCTAGCAAATATAATAGAAGCATTTACTTTATAATATCTGAAATCTACTATTTAATAAATAGCGCTCAATAACTACTTATCAAATATTATGTTTATACACAATGTTAGCTTTTTTTAAAATGTAGTTTCAAAATAATCATTAGAGCTTACGAGGTAAACATATTCAACTTACTAGCTTCTGTTTTCCCTTCTGTCAACTTCATCATACACATCCATTGCTAGGTCCTCAAAAAGTAAATTTGGCAGCTGAAAAATTACATCGGTGTTAAAAACTAAAGTACATACAACTTATTAATAATTAGAGGTAGCTGACCGTGGTGATGTCATCAGTCATGTGACTGTGCCTTTGTATTAAAAGTCACCTACAGAAAACAGCAGTTAAGTGAGAACCAGAACTAACATAGTGCAGCAACTTCCTGAATCATACAGGGCCCCCACACACACACAAGTTCTGTATACTACAGCTTTGTCTCTGGTTTAACCACGTGACGCATTTTCCCGTATTATTACATGTTGAAGGTAGTTTATAAAAAAGATTTGCCTGAGTCACTACGGCCACTCTTTAAAATGTTTTAATAGATGTGAATTAACCCAAGTTATTATGCCTTAGTACTAGTTACGATAGATCGAAGCATGTAACGGGGCGTTTTCTTTGGTTGCTTGTTACACTAGTGGTGTATAGAAGTCGTCTTCCACTGTCCTTTGTCCTTTGCTAATTGACAAAGACATTGCATCACGAGTTTGTTTATTCATTTTGTATTTTATATTCATTTAGTTCATTACTTTATTACGTTATGTTTAGTTTATATTTTAGTTTTAGAACGATGGAAGGTGCCTTATTGTATTACAGTATTGGAGGACATAGATTTAGCTACTAGTACCAGTGAATGTGAACTGGGAAGATCGGATAGTGCTCAGACTGTATCTCTGCAGACAATGGCCTTGAAGCAGCTGGACTCCAATCTGTGCCACCTAAACATATTCCTCCGTTTCCATTCACGCTGTACCTGGTATAGTTCCTTCAATTTGAAAATGGAAGAGGGATAGAATTTTTGAAGTATTTTGAACGTTTTTTTCAAAGAGAAATTATTTGATATTATTTGTAACGAAACTATCGTTATGCTGAAAATGATATCGTCCACATTGTAGAGCCAAGCTTTTTCTGAAAAACACACACCAAATGAACTCAAAATTTGGCCAATTTATGACCAAATTAAATTACTATTTCAACGGTCAAACAGTAATTCCGGAAAGGAAGTATGACAATAGATGACGGAGTTTGCTGTTATTTTCAAGGGCGGCTGTCGTGGTGTGATTGCAGGGTAATACCTCTAAAAAGAGCAAGTTTTGGTATTAAAACCTGTATGCTTTGTGAATCAAAAGGTGGGTATGTATGGAATACCATAATTTACACGGGAAAAGGGACAGTTCACAATGTAGATGGTCAAAACGTAGCAGTATCCACCTAGGTTGTGCTTGATCTTATTGAGGATTTGCTAGGAAAAGGCTATTGTTTCACTGTTGACAACTTCTATTCCTCACCACAGCTTGCAGAAATCCTTAATAGTTAAAGGATATTTATGGCACTCTTAAACTAAACCGCAAAGATATGCCAGTTGGAATGAAAAACATAAAGCAACAAAAGATGAAAAAGAGTGATATTGTTGGGTTTCAAAGGGGGAACTGACCGTTATGGCATGAATGGATAAAATTGTCGTGTAATTTCTTTCAACTGTACATTCCATAAATATGGTAGAGATTTAGAACAGGGGCGAATCCAAGCTTCGACTGGAATGTCTTGTTTCATATTATGATACGATGGGCGGAGTTGATTGAGTGGACCAGCATTTGCCAACTATTCAACTACTCGAAAACGAGGTAAGAAGTATTACAAAAAAATTTTTTCATCTCTTGGATCTGGCACTGTGGAACTTTTTCATATTGTACAAAATGTCTGGTGGTTCACTAAGCTCTCTTTTGTACCTTCTCTCCATCATTGAGAAAATCAATTAATCATACCATTCTGATTCAATGAAATCAAAATCTGGGCAACCAAGTAACTCAATGAATCCTCTTCGTCTGACAGAGCGCCATTTTCTGGAGTACATACTAGTCACAGGAAAGAAGTCCAATCCGACATGCCAGTGTGCAGTCAAGTACGGGACGTCCACGGAAATAAGATCCAGCGTGAATGAAAGTTCTACTGCCCTGACTGTGATATTGGCCTTTGCGTAGCTCCCCGTTTCCATGTATATTGTACAGTAGCGAAATTTTCAAATGTTTAATGATAGATTTTAAATATTCAAATGCTTATTTCTATTTAATTTGTTAAATAAAGTGTAATTTTGTCTTTCTTGATCAATTTATTAACCTATTGTGTCACATTGCACAATACTACACGTATTATATGTATGACGTTCTATAAACTCGGGCAAAAAGTAACAAGATTTAAAACTCAAAAAGTTGTAGAAAAAGTAAAATTTATATTTTATTTGTTAATATAGTATCTAAGAATACACTAAACTTTTGATTTCCAAAGTAAAAAAATTACCAAAAAAAGAACAGTTATAGCTAAAATAATATATCCAGTAAGTGGTTAATCCACTGCTGAATATTGTGCTCCCATGTGGCTCTACAGTATGAGAGGTCAATATACAACAACTAAATAAGGCAATGAGGGCTTATTGCAGTCCCCTCATTGCAACCCCATATAAATTCCTGTAGCTACAGTATTTATTTTTATCAACACTTATTGACGATAAATGTTACTGGCAGACTTACAATAACTTTGATTTACAGAACCTGTGCTGTTCGAAATTAAAAATATTATTTTTAACTAAAAATAGATATATTTAACTATATAAGGCCTTTTCAAATATATTTAATATAGAGATAGAAGATGTGACAAATGTTAAAAGTTATAGGTGGAGCACAAATATGTGGAAAGTCAATTATGAGTGAAATGTAGGTGTAATGTAATTTGACATATGTTTCCTACATTTATTTTATACAGTTTTACTTACAAAAAACTGCAGAGTATTAATATTTAGAAGTCAATTTAGCAAATAACCATTTCAACAGCATTTTTCTAATCCAAATAAAAAAAAAACTGGATGAGCCTCATATATACAACTATAGAAACAGAAATAAACATGTTTAAAACATTCAAGAGAATCTAAAATTCTATCTAGTTTTAGAGCATTTACAGGGTAGTGTTATAAGAAAAAAGAGAACTTAAATAATATTATGTTACTAACACTAAAATTACTGTTGATAACTGACCAACGCATTGTACAACAAATAACTTTTACTATTTGCATTCTTCAATTTCAACTTAAAGATTTTTTTTTTTAACTATACAATCTTACTTTCTCTCCCAACTCCTGATTTTTTAAAATTCAATATTTGTTACTTATGTTTTATTAGTGTAAGTATAAAAACGTAGGCAAGTAAAAAACTTTCGTAAACTTGTAAGTAATTAAAGTTTTATTACTTACAATTCAATTGTGTTTGCCTATGTTAAAAGACACAGCCTTATTGAAAAAAATCTAATTGCCTGTCTCATTCAGCTAATAATTTCTGATTTGGCCTTCTCTGCTTCATAATTAACTTCAAGTATTAAAGCTTCAGTGGACTTATTTCCTCTACGCTATATTCCCAGATTCAAATTGACATCTAAGTACAAAATTGCATATTTCCTTGCTCTCTGTTGTAAACATATTACAGCTAGTTCAATTAACAAACAAGTGTCGACTGCAGACATCAATGCTCACTTTAAGAGAATTAGTTTAGTTTACTGAAGCCATTCCTAGATTGCATTTCAAACTTAGGTTTATTGTGCTCCTCTGTTGCCTACTAGAATAGGGTACCTATTCCAAGTGGCTTAGGCAGCTCTAAAATATTTTTCTGCAGACTAACTACTATTCTTTCTTTTGATAGCGTGTCCCCAAATATTTTCCTTCTCCTAAGCCCCAGAGTTTCACACTCAGTTAATAGGTGTTCGGCAGACTCAAGAGCCTCACCGCAAAGCCGGCAACTGGTGTCTTCTCTGTAGACACCAATCTTTGCTAGATGTTTCCTGAATGGCCATGACCACTAATATACACAATCACCAACCTGATGTCATTCCGATTCATGGCGATAAGATTTGGTTAGCGCAGGGTTGGGTCCCCTCACCAGAGATTTTGCAAAGACCTGGCCTTGAAACCGCTGTCAAAAACTTTTGTAGCGATTTCTCGCCAAGTTCAATATTGCAGTCTTGGCAGTGGCAAGTCCAATGCCAGATACTGGTTCAGGCCCTATGAATGAAGCCTTCACTCCTATCTTAGCTAGGAGGTTAGCCTCTTAGTTAATTGTGAGGCCGCTGTGTTCTAGGACCTACCTCAATTGGACATTATTAAGGCGGGTTTGTAGGCTGCCTTCTTAGCCTCCACCGTAAGGTGAAGGTCAAGTGGCAATAAATTGAGCAGCACTTAGAGTAATGCCGTAGATGTGCTTGAAAATGCACTTGTTATAATTAACCATGCTAGTCTTTGGATACTAGCAAGCTTTCTACTCGCCGAGCTCTGACAAGCCTTGTTCCACCATACAAGAGCCCCAAAAGAGATCTGTGGGCGAATGATTGCCTTGTAGAGCCAGCGAGCCATATGCAGCCTCATCTTTCACGTCAAATCAACAGTGCGTCTGAACACTAAAAGCAACCTGTTAATTATAGTAGAAAGATGATAGTTCCAAGTCATCTTGCAATCTAGGGTACCTCTACATATTTAGCTTTCTCGTGAAGTCCCAATGGAACTCTGTTAAGTTTTAAACCCCTCAGTGTTCTAAGGTATCTTTTTCTTGTAAAGAAGAATTATCCTCATGAGAATTTTTAAACCCCTCAGTGTTCTAAAGTCCCTTATTCTTTTAAAGAAGAATTCTCGTCATGAGAATTAAGTATTGTGACAGTTAATTAAAACTATATTTTTAAACCATTTTGATAAACTTGAATTGAGTAATTAGTATACAACATATAACCAATAATAATGAATAATCAAAATTTACTAATGACTTCCACTCAAATGGTACCGATAAGTGGACATCATATGTGTTGTGTTTTATAGCTTATTTATAGTTACGACAGCTGTATTAAAATACAGTATTATTATAATTACTATCATATGTTTTGTTTTGGTTTTGGCATCTGGATTGTAAATAAATGTTCTCAGTTCATAATTTACTATTTAGTGGTTTCATTTAAAAAATGTTATTGAAGTAATTATAGAATATTATAATATGATAAACCTTTATGAAAATATTAGTACTACATTACCTTTTAACAGATTTCTTGAATTATTTGTACTATGTACATTTCAACTTCATTTAAAGCTATCATAAATTATATGGAAGTTTATAAAAACATAAATAAACCAATTATCATGCTCCAATTATTGTTCATAGCTGGTATTAAATTTGTAATGTATAGTTTGGTGTAGTTAATTTATAAAATTTTAAAATCAAATGTGTTTTTGTAATTCAATAGAAAATTTGGATTGTTCTTTGCACGTTTATAAATTTCAAGACGTTCTAAGGTCAATATTAAATTACCTTTTTTGCATGTATGTAAAATTTCAGGATTTGTTTCAATATTTTTGTAATTGCGACCAAATGTGACAACAATTATTGCCCTGACTATTAATAGATAGTCCTTTCTGAGCTAAGTCGAACTCAGATTAGAAAATGTGTGTTTGTGTGTGTTGGCTTTATTAATTATTTCCATTGTCAAAAAAGAACTAAAAAAATACCAAAAAAATAAAATCACAACAACAAAAATAAAAAACCTATTAGACTATATTAAAAGTGTTTTATTTCTATAGATATAATACCCTCTTCCACTCCCTTTAACCAACCAAAAACAACAACAACACTCTACCATCACACACGTTTTTGGTGTTTAGGTGGGTGGATAGGATTGTATAGCATTAGTGATGTCTACAGTGTAGGTGTACCAATAAGATCTGCACAACCCCTAACATCAAAACTCTTCTGAGTCTTCTTAATTAACAAGAATTAGGTATAAAAGTAGAGTCAGTCGAAAACAATATTTTGAGTGATTTTGTGGGCAAAATATGGTGGTGAGGTTAAGAGACGACTAAATATTACTAACTTAGCTACATAATTAGAGACTTTTTCGTTTAATACAATGACTACACTCATTCCCTCTTATATTCGCCCATATCTCTATGATCAGCGTCTTAGAAATGAAAAATTAATTGAATAGTGATCAGTTTAATACCTACCTTAGAACACCTTGAAATTTAAGAACTAAGTAAAACAACTAGAAGTACACTAATATGCAGTATTATACATTAATAATAATAATCAAATTAATAAATCTTATAATATTTATCTGTAAACAGTTATTCCATCCAGTTTGTTTTTATTGCTATTATTGCAACCAGCTACGGTAGCTCAATTGTGTTTCGAAAATAGGAAGACCAAGGTCTAATCAAAATACTTCATTACAAGTTTTTAAAAATCAGCTGACACTCAGCTTCCGTCTAGAATTGAGCAGACAGTGGAGAGGAGCCGCCATCTTGGTAGAGTTCCGACTTCACTTAGATTGCCGTGTCTTGTCTATTTTCTAGACTGCCAATAATGTCTATTATATTCTTTGTTCTGTGCTATAAACTTAACATCAGCTACGACAATTTTGAATATGATAATTGATTTATTAATGTTTTTATAACCTTACATGTGATAATGGTTTCAATTAAGTTGAAATGTACTTGTACAAATAAAGTCAAGAAAAGTGTTAAAAGGTAATGTATTGTTAATATTTTAATTTTATTATACACTTTCTGGAGGCTACATTTGAACTATAAACTTATATAGCTTCTATGCACTTTAATCCAACATTGAGTTAAAAATGTTTATTACTTATCAATATTTTGACTGATTATCTAAAAACAGTAAACTCAAAAATTCTTTTAAAATGGTGAGTAAAAAAACCATAGATACTAATGTCTCAATCTTAATTTCAATCCACAAATTCATTCAACTACATTAATTTTCTTCTTCCTGTACCATACATAAAACACTAATTTATGGTAGTTTAGATATTTAATCAAGTTTCTTTAAAATTACATTGAATACAAGAACTTAGTAAATCATCTATGAAAACCTTACAACATATGCTAAATAGGTTAATGTTAATGTAGACCATATTTATTCAGAATACAAATCAACTGACTTGTTGTAACTTGGAGCGAGCCTCTTTAGTTAGCTGAGGGGTCTCTAGACAGTCAGATATCTCGGGCACCAAGAAGTGCTGGCCGCTGTTGTGGTCTGGTCGGCGTCGGCAGAGGAAATATGTCAGTCTATCCGGCACTTCATATAGTAACTCTATCAACCGCTGACTTACTTCCCTATGCCCGCTCACTCTGAAAATAAAGTGATTTAACCTAATTACATAAGCAATATTTCAGAATGACTTTTACAAAAACTAGATAATGAATTTAGGAACTTTAACCCATAACTTTTAGATATTGGGATCAAAGACGTGGCCTTCACATTCTGCGCTGAATGAACTGATAGCTCAACGACGTTGTGCCGTTTGCACATTACGATCGTCTCCTTCGGACAGTTCAGTCTTCCTCTCTGTGTTTCATTTAGTTTCAGTGTCTTTGTTTTCGTGTTCCTTGATTTAGTTTCAGTGTTCTCTGTCATCTGTGGTTAGCTTGACATTCTTGCTTTGCTGCCAACACAACATGTTTCACGGCTAGAAACGTTTAGGTATGCGTTAGTAAAAAATGTTTGTTTTTGTAAAAAAAAAAAATGTTGGCTAAAAATATTGTTTATTGATCTTATTTCTTCTCATTTGTGTGTTGTTTCAGTAATTAATAAAGCTGTTGCCTGTTTATGAAAATATTTTTATTTTCAGCAGGTCTAGGTTAGGCCCATGTCCCGATGTAAATGTAATTGTGTATTTCTATTTATTATATTATTTTGTCCTGTTAAAACTGATTTTTAGATGTAATTAAATTTTGTATTTTTTCTACCACATTTGTTTTATAGTAAAGTCAGTATTCCTTATCACTTTTTCTAACTATTTCACTTGCTCTAGCAAATTGTTCATGCAAATGCCTGCCACTGCAGGAAATTTTCTTTGTAATGCCTAGTCATGTAAAATGGTTTTACTTTATTCATTATTATTTTTGCTTAATTAATTTGTTTAACCAGTTATACTTAGTTTCTTTTACTTTAGATTTAAAAAATTCTCTTTTTAGTAATTGTGCAATTCGTGCTCTTCTTAAAAACTTTTCTTTTAATCATTGTTAAAGTTATTATTATTATTATTATTATTTTTTTTTTTTTTGTCTTTCTCGCCCCTTTATTTATTTATTTTATAGCTTTTTAATTAGCATAATACGTGTTGATACATATACAGTACAAGTAAACATCACACAACACAAATTTATTACAATATAAGCACAAAATGCACAAATATATTACAATACAATTACAAAATGCACAAATATTATGGTGATCGATTTCGGTGAACCACGCTCACCTTCCTCAGACCAGAGGGATTCACAAAAGAATCTTCTTTCTTTGTGATTCTTTTGTGAATCCCTCTGGTTCACAGTTGTAACCTAAACTAAAATTGTGTGAATGGAACAGAAGTGTTAGTAATTTTCCTTAGGACGCATGAAATGAATTGGGACTGCGTGTGCAACACTTTTCTAGATGAACGAGCTTCTAGAAGTTGATTTGTAATCTGCTTCTTCTTCAGGATTTTACTTTTTGTTTTCTCATTCCCTTCAGCATTCACAACTTCATTTTGGAAATAACATAAGTTGAGGTTATGTTACGGTTAAACACGGCACAACGGAAAGTTAGTAGTACGTTGTGATTGACTAATAACGTGTTATTTTGAAATTAAGCCCTTCTTTAAGTACCAACAGTGGATATTTTAAAATATTTTACCTTATTACTTATTTCGTTTATGGTATAGTGGAGTGGGCCTACTACTAAATAATCGTAATCGAACTAGGAATTGAGTAATTTTAGAATCAAGTGGTAATCAGAATCGAGAAAATTATGGAATCGGCACATCCCTAGCAATATATTTATGCCACTTAAGGTTAAAAATAAAGAAATAAAAAACAATAAATAATAAATTCTGAACTTGTGATGTGTCTGATTGCTTAACCATCAGATCATTTAAAACAATGATGCATTAGTTGAAGTGACAAAAAATCACGGTCTTTCCTCAGCAAAATTAAATAAGCAATATTTTTATATTCATAGACAAATAAATAAAAATCTTTCAAGACTGTAAACACGAGCAAACACTTCACTATATGTTCCAGTAATGTGATAGGTCCAACTAAAATTTTTAGTGATAGGGAGACCCAGATTATTTTACCTTGTCATTGAGTGGAACTGTTTGTGTAAGACTAAGTGAGTTAGTCAGATTCCAAGCAAAAATAGATTGAGTTTTAATCTCATTCAGTTTTAGACCATTTGAAGGCCCAATTAGAAATGGCATCTATGCCAAGTTATGTCAGCAACATTAAGAAAGCAGCAAAAATAGATACAAAAAAGAAGATTCACCCTATCACAAGAGTTAAGTCATCAATGTAAATAAAAAATGAAGATGACGAGGACAGGGTCTTGTGGCCTCGCTTGAGTGATAGGTTTCCAGCTAAAATTATTACCGCTGAATCTAACACAGTGCTGGCAATCAGAGAGATAAGACCTAAACCATTCTAGAAATAATACTGGTTTAGATTACCTTTTATGTCGTAACAGTTACTTGTTTACTTTTTATGTACGCAACATTACTGCTATGTACATTTCAAAGCATATAAAGCTTCATCATCAGGCTCGAAAAACGTCACTGTTAAAACATTAAACACTAAAATTATAAAACATTTAAACATATTAAAACACGACTACAACACATTTGCCGGCCGGCGATGGACATCAACTGATGACTAATGAGTAGTTTTTGGAAGCCTGATGATGAAGCTTTATATGCTTTGAAATGTACATAGCAGTAATGTAATTGAAGAAGTGTTACGACAGAAAAAGGTAATCTAATCCAGTATTATTTCTATAATATAACAGTTCTGGAGGCTAATAAAACAATATGAATAAATATGACTAAACCATTCTATGCAATCATCAGAGAGTCCTAATTTAGACAATTTTAATAGAAGTAATGGGTGGCAAATACTGTCAAAATCTTAGAATAATCGCTAGAGTAAGATATAAGAACAAATTTCTTCAGTAATTTCTAAATAACACTGGTGATTCTTGTTCATTGTCTGATTGAAAATTGGATAATAATAAATATGATTCGAGGAAAGAATAAACTTGTTGATGCACCAATCGCTCAAAGACAATGCAGACAGAATAATGACAGGTATGAAATCTGAATGTATAATACATTCCTAGGATTATTAGGAGATGAACATTTTATAAGAAGAGAACAGACGACAGGAATCTTGATGTAGTAAGTAATTTGTTAAATATAGTTGTAATTATTTTAATAACTACAGGGAGAATATATTTTAGCAGTTTAATGGAAATTTGATCATCTCCGACTGCATTACTAGAAATTTTCAGGTCTGTTCTTTCATTAGAGAACTGATGCTGAGGGCAATTTAGAGGGGTAACACTCAATTCATCGGTAAAATCAAGAGCATCAATGAGAATATCTATAAAGTAGTTGTTGAAACTAGGGATGGACGAGAGGAGATTTTTAGGTTCGGGAGGGAAACGAGAGGGAAATTAATTTCCTCCCAAATTTCGGGAGGGAAACGGGAGGTAAATTAATTTCCTACCAAATTTCGAGAAATTTTCGGAGAGAATTTTTCCCAGCTTATCAATTTTCAAACTTAGTAGATAAAACAAATAAGCCGAATAATTTTATAGTAATAATAATTTATTGGTACGTGATCTAGTAGGAAATTCAACCATTAATGTTAAGGCACATTTATGTACTCCTTATTTCATTAAATATTTTTTATTTTTGGCCTGCTATCCACAAAACAGAAAACAAATCAAACAGGTTTAGACTAAACAATAACAGATTACACACTTAATAAACAAAGCCATCTTATCTGATATAACTGAATTAAAATTGTAACAAGCGAAATAAAAGAATGGTAGTTACATATTACATGCCAATTTTAATTTAAATCATCATAAAAACGACATGGATGAATTCTTCAATTAATTAATTGAACTACATTATAACTAGGAGCTGAAGTTGCACACAGACTGGCAATCCCTTCCTTATTCCCCCCCCCCCAATCATCACGATAAACTTAGTAATTTATTACTGCACGTGTATTGACTATTGTAGAGATGTGCATTTGTTTTAATTCTATTAATAACTGCCGCTGTAGTCATAAGAAAGCAACATCTATTTCTTATCTGTGATTGTCAACTAATCACACAGACGGTCGATCTGGTTTATCTGGTAGTTCCGATCACGGTAGCGAAGCTTTTGGGCAAAAGCTGGATCAAGTGATTCTACGATTCAGGCGTCATCGCCAAACACAGTCGATTGCTTTCAAAATTGTCTCTTTCCAACAAAAAATTGATTTTATATACGCCATAAAAAGTGGATCTGTAGTTATTTTATTCAGTAATAGCGTGGTTATAATAAACCGGAAATAAGCTGTGAAATATAATCAAATTTGTAAATCTAGATGCCAAAATACCGGTAGTTTAATTTAATGGATCGATAGTAATAATTTAATAATTGTGCACCTAAATATAAATTTAAAAGTAGTTTACGATCAATTATTTTTAATAAATTATGATTGGTAATAATGAATGTGTGCAACTCGAAACTACTTCGATACATAAAAAGATAATCTTTTCATCACGAGGAATTTCTGACGTATTGGAGTGACAACGGTATACGTAATCGGCAAATGTATGCCTAGCCAGACGAGATGCCATCTGAAATATCAGCTAAATGCCAACTGGCAACTGGTGATACAAAGTAGATTTGTGCAGCTAAATTATAAATTTATGAAATGAACACAAGAAGTACGATAAAGTTTCGGTTCAATAAAAATTATGTTCCGTATTGCTAAATCCGTCCGTTTTATAATCAAAAGAGATTTGGATTGAATTGTTTTGCATTTAACATCCAAGTAGTAGTAACAATTATGATCAGGGAACCGTTAACTGAGTTTACAAATCAAAATTATCGTATTGTAATACATTTTACACTCCATCTGTGTTACTTTCTAGCCTAGTCAGGAAACCGATCGACATTTTGACAGAAGAAAATATCGTATCCCTGCAAATGTTACATGCACATTTGGCGATCTAGTGTTCACAAACAAATTATTAATTGACATTCGCTACGGATATATATACTTATTTTTTATTCAATTGAAAATAAATAAATATTGTTACGTCGCACGATACTTGAACGCCATACGATATTTTATATGATATGATACGATATTTTCTTCTGTCAAATCATTTGTTGATTCCCTACTCAGATTAAACACCAAAACTTTCACAATCACCTCACGGGAAATATACGATAATTTCAATTCGGAAACGAGCAGAACGGTTCATTGTACGTACAAGATGAGAGAAATGGACTTTTGCCATGGGATTGGGAAGGAAGATTTGTTGTTTTGTTGGACAGTAAAGTGACCTGTTCTCGGGAGCAGCTTGATTGAATGATTTTACATTACTGACACGAACAAACATTGGAATATAGGCCCACTCAGTTTTCGTTCGTTATCATTTGGGTTTCGGTCAACAGTTCTGTCCTATACTAGATTTGTTTAGTTGGATCATAGATCTCGGTAACTTTTTCGACTTCAATAGTTTTTTGAGCATCGTGATCCGGATATCTCGTTCACTGATGAGCCTCTTGTCAAATGAACGGGTCGTGAGAACGTCACATCTACTTTCGACCCCAACTGTCGACTCCGACTGTCAACTGTCAGTCGTCAGTCACTACGTAACTTCACTGCCACAGTATAAGCAATAAATTACATTCCACGGTAATCGAGACACAAGTCTATCATAATTTTATTATCCTTTCACTTTAATTTATATTGATTGAAAAAATCCGAACTTAACCATGAATGTCGATTATAACCGTGTTGTTGAGATCGAAGTATTTAGTTGGTTACATCTTAGAATAACAATTGAAAAACTCTCGAATGGAATTCCCGATCGTAACAAAATTTCCTTCTCGCAGGACGAGAATTATAATTTCCCGGGGAATTCCCGAAATTTCGAGACTCGTCCATCCCTAGTTGAAACAAATATATATATATATATATTTAAGGAGAATCTGATCTCTTACGTAACTTTACTCTACCCATAATAGACTATTGATCTGTGCTGGGAACTTATGAGAGAGTAAGGAAAAGTACAGTACAAAGTCAATATTACTAATAAAAACCAAGGTATTAAGGTCAATTGTGTTAAGCTTATTACTCTGTATCTAAGCCAAGCTCATTTACCGTTTTCCACAACATTTTTTTGAAATCTCTGTAAGGAAAAGCACAACATACCTCGCACATGCTGAAGGTGTGTTGCCCAGGATATCCAAAGCTCCAGGATCAGCTCCATGTACCACTAACAACTCAACTTGTCCCATCTGCCCCGCTTTTGCTGCGACATGGATTGGCCGACTCCCCTTCTCCTAAAGAGTTATTAAATTAGTATTTAACTTTTCTTATAAGCTATTCTTCGGAGAAAACATTGGCCCAACCAAAATAATGTGGAATGTGTTTTATTAGAAAGCTCTACAAAAAGCCATAGTCACCACTGTAATAGTAAATTGAAATTATTTTCATAATTCAAAACTACTTTACTGGAATACTTTACATATTATTATACTCTTAGAGGTCCAATTGGACCCTATGAAGTACAGTCACATCTGATTCAATTATAAGCTGTATGTTTCATTCAATCAGAATGAGCTCTTTTTCACTAAACCAAGTTGTATATTTTTCCAAACCACCCTATGACCAACTTGTCCACCATTAAAAAAATCATTGACCTAAATGTGAATCTAATTAAAAATGTCATAGTTAGTGTTATACATGTTGCTTTTAGATTTTATTTTATTGCACCAGTCTAACCAAATGTTATTAGTTTCTATCTTACAACATTCTGCAATTTGCTTTGTTTAACTAGTGGGTTCCATTCTCTTCATATACTCATATAATGTTAGTATTCTTTTTCTCAAATCAGAATATATGTCAGAACAGGGAATTGAAATATCTCCATGACTGTTTTAGTGTGTGTTAATTTCAAAAGAACTTACCAAAAGAATATTTAAAAAGATAAGTATGTTTTCCTGTCCTAAACAAAACCTAAATAGTTCAGTCACTTGCCCTATTGTGAAAAACCGAATGTCAGTGTATTCTTCTATTCCCTTCAAATCATTTAAGTCTGTAAGTTTGAAAGTAAGATCTTCTTTATCACCTATATGTGAAATCGTCAGTCACAAACTCGGGTACACTTGGCAAAATAATTCTCATTACATGGCTTGTTGCAAGCTCCACATATTAATGACATTTTAAAATAACATAAAAACATTAAGAAGTGAATAATTCCAAATGAGTTTCACATCCTAACATATAGTGGAGCAATATCAGAACAGCGTTATCAGCTTGGTGAGCTGGACAGGAGAAAAATGTAGCTAAATCTTAGAGAAACTGTAAAAACTATTTTATTTTGTTTACATCACTTTACAGATCTTATTAATTGCCCTAGAAATGCAATAATAAGCATGATTACAACAGTTGCAGAATCAATCACGAAAGCAACCCATAAATTAATTCACAATGCATACACTTAACTCAAAGAGTATACATATTTAGATAGTTAATATGTCAATGGTAGAACCTTCTGTGTGCAGACTGTACTAGTATTGAAAAAAAAAAAACAACATTCATGATAGGAAGATGATTTCTGTCTACTTTTATTGAAGGGAGGTTTTGTGTTTGGTATGCTTTGGTTGTTCAGCCATCAACATTTTCTAAGATTCCTAACCTCATGGTAATAATTGGGATCAGCTCCCTGGGCCAACAGCCGCAAGCTGGTTTCTAGATTGCCAGTCCTCACACTTGAGTGGAGTTGCTGGTTGAGTTCTTCTTCTGTATCATTGGAACGTAGAACATATGCCAACTGCTGATGCTTGGCTCGGATAAAGTCTGCTTTATTTGGACTGTTAACAAATAACACAAGTCATTTCAAGTCAAATAGAAGGATTTGTTTAATTAGCTACATATAAACTGAATTGATCTACTTATGAATAAAATCTTCAATTTTCTTGATATTTGTTTTGTCAGGAAACTTTTCTATATTTGTACGAGGCATGTTTATAAAGCAACTACTTTTTGGGATTCTGCTGTTGTAGTCCTGCGGTCGGTTCGGCGCATTCTCACTGTCTAACTCTATCTGTCGGCAAGCCACAGCCGCTGTTACAGAACCATTCTGAGGGTCTGAATGGTTTGAACGTGAGTGTGAGTGGCAATAAGTGTTATCTTTCGAGTGTTTGAACGTGAGTGTGCAGTGATGGTGACATTTCTTCAATTCCTTAACTCTATTTTACTGTTCAGTTTATGTTCCATTATTATTTGTAATTTTACATGTCATCACAATGTTTTTTTTTTTCCTAGTTTAATAATGTTTTATTTCATATTATAAATTGTTTTACTAATAAGTATTTAGCATTTATTAACAATTCATTGCTTGAATGAACTCAGCCATCACCCACAGGCAGTAGCCCATGTGGTGGCTTTCTCATATTGCTTGTAAATGTTTTGTATATTTTTTTTCTGAGATAAATAAAAAAAATATTATTTATATTATATTCACCAGTGTTTAAGATTATTTATGATTGTTTAAAATGTCTCCTCCAGTTTAAAATGGTATCGAATAGGGTGTACGCACCGTGATACATTTTATTAATGCTAACAGCCTGAAGCAGCTGTGATTGTCAGGTGGCAGATTTCTTTCAGGAAGGTTCTCAAAAGCTGGTTGTACCAAATGACAAGTGCCTCAATATCGATGGAAATTATATTGAAAAATACTTTTAGGAACAGTTTTATACATTAAAATAATTATGTTGCTAAAAGTCAACTGGTTTTTGTTTTATTCCAAAATGATTATTGTACTTACTAAAAAAACATGATTCATAGTGAAGGATTGAAAGACATATACACTGTTGTTTAGAACCGCAGTTTAAAATTGTAATCACAAAATTCCACATCAAGTCAGAACTTATTATAGTATGAATTTTGAGAAAAAATATACATCACTAAATATGTAAATAAATATGTCAGTCTTGCTAAAAGTTGCCTAGAAAATACAACTGCAAAATTCAAAATATCAAAGTCACAGAAGGCTTTCCAATAAAAACAGCATTAAGGCAGGTAGATGGTTTGTCTCTAAGTTTACTTAAACTGGTTGTATAAAAGAAGTCTTTAAAATAAATTTTAACGTTATTGATGTTGGAGGACAAGAAATTTCCTTTTTGTCGTATACAGATGACATTGTATTTATTGTTCAGAGGAAGTGATGAGGATTGGCTTAAAAATGTCAAAAACTGAATATGTGGTTATTGGAAGATATTGACATTATAATGAAAAAATCACTGTAAGTAATCATGAGTTTCAACAAGTAAGGCAGTTCAAATACCTGGGTACGATTCTCACACAGAACACCTCAAATTAAATGGATATCAAGGCTAAATAATAAGCAGCAATCAGATGTTTCTTTCCCTGATTGCAGAACACTCTCCTTCCCTGGAGAGTGTTCTGCAATGCAAGAAACATTTCAAAAGAGCTTAAATTGTGGCTACAAAGACAATGATATTAACATTACTTTTATTTGGATGCAAAGCATGGAGTGTAAGGAAGAAAGATATAAATCAATTACTCATATTTGAGAGACGTTCTTGGAAAGATTTTTGGTCCCATATTGAACCAAATCACTGGAGAATGGGGAAACACTATGATTTGGAGTTGGAAGAAATGTATTTAAGGAACTTAATGTTGTGGGTGTACTAATAAAAAGTAGAGCAATAGTCAGGATGCAGGAAGGAAGACGGCCGAGGAAGGTTTTAGACATGATGCCTGGAGGGAAAAGACCACAGACACACAAATGGAACATCAGAAAATTATTCATACTTAGACATTTATTTTAATAGTCATGAGTGATTAATTCAATGTGACTCCATTGTTAGGTTGGGTATATTTCCATTATACCAGCCATGTACTAGTTTTTATTAAAGTAAATGTTGCATTTGTGGTAATAAGAGTCAAGAATTGATTTTCTGGATTCCGTATTGGGATTGATAAAAGTTTGAAATCGAAACATATATATTCATATTTATATACTTATAATATTGGTAGGCTAAGTTTTCTTATTTTGATCAACAAGTGTTTATTGCAAAATACCAGCTGACACTTAAGCTAAGAACCACATCACAATCATTCACAAGTTACAGTGTTCATAGTAACATAAATAAAAATACGGTCTGAATCTTGAACAACAACAAATTTTAAATATTTAATCTTTTTTATTTTTAAATTAACTTACTGTAATGCATCTCGATTTTGAGGTTTTTTCTTTGGAGACTTTGGATCACAGAGTGTATGTTCCCATAGGGTATTGATGTTACTGTTGTTTAGAGACTGGACCATCTATATGACAAAAAATTACCTTGATATTATATTTTTACATTATATAGACAATATACAAACTTCTTTATAAACAAATTCCTCAAGAACAGCTACAGAGTCAACACATTTTATACATAACCATTTGGAGTCTAATCATGCATAGAACTCAGAAGCGATTGTTGAGTTCCTGAGACTTCCATTCTTGATTCAGAAATCCGCCAATGGTGTCCAGGCTGTTGAATGAGGAAGTGATAGTGCCTTTTTAGAAGCATTTCCCTGAAGATCTTTTACTGATTGTGGTAGATGGTTTCATATTTTTTGCCTAATATGGTGGAGTCAAGTTACATGTTACGTCTAACAGACAAAACCCAACAGAATGGAAGTCTCATTAGCTAGTCACACTCAAATAGGTCTATTGTAATTCCTCGTGAAATTCATATAGATGCCATCTTTCGGCTTAACAAGAAAATCACACGAAGTTTTAAATATAGAATAAATATAGTAACATGAATTATCTAACTTAAACTAACTATTTAATAAACTCTGTAAATTTTCAGTCCCATTATTTGCCACTGTCTAAAATAACGTTAATAATTAATTAACATTGATGTAATTATATGAAATTTACTATTTATTATAGTAGTAGAATGTATATTATAGTAATTATAATTATATATTATATTACTATACATTTATATTAAATTGTATTTATTGCATGGTTAAGTTAAACAGGGCTCCAACCACGTATGGTGGTTATGACCCTCCCACCAACCCAACCATTGACAAGAATGCTTAGCATTCTATTCAAGAATAGCTTATTCTTATTCAAGAATATTCTTATTCTATTCAAGAATAGCTTATTCTTGAATAAACATATTGTATGACTTACTTGCCTATAAAATATAAATTTCATTTTTGATAATCATAAATCGGTTATATAAAGAAAACAAATTAAATAATTATTTTAAATGTATAAGTTTGTTTACGAGTTAGGGCTAATAGTGTAATAAATTGAATAATAACTATAATTTTTTTTAACTTCACTCGCCAGTTGACATGGGCCTACAGGCCTGTGCGTCAACTTTATTCAACAAGTGAAGTAACGACCGTTGGCTCAGTGGGGATTCGAACCTTGGACTTGGCCTCCCCAGTCCGAAGCTTATCCACTGGACCACCACACCACCGGCATAACATTAATAAAGGGTGCTTAAATATGTTATAAAGGGTACAACCTAAAATAAAAACAAACACTTTTTAAGAATTACACCTAATTGAGTATCAGCTCATTTTGTCAATAAGGGATTGACAATTTATTAATATAATAGTCAATCAATGATTGTATATTATTATTAAAACGTCACATCAGCCACGGTTTTAATTCAGAAAGTGGAATCAATCTTAATTTTTTAAAGTGTGTTATTACAATTACTTCTGCTGTGGTACTTTTCACTTTACACTGACATATTAATTGAATAAAGAAGATTATTATTCTGACTGTGGACACTGAATGAGAATTAAAGCTTAGTTGGAAAAATACTATGTTGGAAGTAGATTCACTTACAGCTAAAAGAGTAGGACTCCATGAGCTCTTTTTGAGAGACTTAATTTGAGACACGTGCCTTCCAAGGGATCTGTGGACACTACAACACTCATCACAAACTAAAAGTCCACGGTTCACTATTGCCCAGGCTGGATCTGAAAAATAAATATATAAATTCAGTTTTGAACATACTAGAGCTTACAAACTGAGATTAAAACAATCATGAAACTGATTACTTCAGAATAAAACAAAATGAAGGATATATAAAACCAAACTAGGAGCATATTGTACAGTAAAAAGCAAAGAATGATTTATTTATCAATAATTTTTTCATACTAAAATGGGCATTTTTTGTTTTAAAGTTTACTAAACAGGTGTCAAAATAACTACAATTGTTGGACGGGAGGGATGATTGTTCTTTCTCAAATTTTGGCAATATTCTTAGTGCCATTTTTAGCTCTGTGCTAAATGGCTGTTCATCAACAATAACACCTAAGTTAGGTACCTTCTTAAATATAAGCATGAGTGTCAGGCACCAAGTCACATTTTATAATACAATAAAGCTTAGTCATTTATCAAAAAATCTGATAAATCTAACTGTGGCACTGAATTATGTAAGATACTAAGCATAAATACATGAGCAAAAGCCTCACCACAAGGCCGCAGGCTGAGTTGCGCAAAGGGTCTAAAGGAGAGCTTTCTTCACGAGCGTAGCGAGTGACGGGTTTAGAACGCAAAGAGTGCAGGGGTCTCCCTAAGTCAAATAATATATGAGTAAATATCGGTTGTAAACTGGCGTGATAAGCGTGAATCAATTATGTAATCTTTGACATTACTATAGTGTTCTCAGGGTGTCCCTAAAATACGTTCCCAAACTTAAGGACATGGTTCTTTGGATCAAAATTAGAAAAAAAAGTTCCTATAAACATAGATCCTAAAATGAATTTCTATACATATATCTGTCTGTTTGTAAAGATAAATTTGTAACTCAAGAACAACTAACTAAAGTTACAGAGCTTATCACTTTCTTTGCTACCACCACAAAAAAAAAAGGCTAATCCCACCGCCCGCTAATTTGCAGCACATGAGGGTTTATCCACAGACTGCCACCACTAATTTGCGGCGCTTGTGGTCATTGCCAAAGACCGCCGCCGCAAAATTGTGGCGTTGTACCTATGATACTAAAAAGAATATTGTTATTCGATGGTATATTGTAGAGGCCAGATTTATTTATTGTGGGCTACGGGAAAGCTTGCCGCATCTTTGAGGCGCTTGGTCTGTGAGTGGACAAACTTATAACGTCACAAAACATTTGGCAAAACTGCAAGATCAAATTCTACGAAGTTGCAAAATTGCTCAACCCAGAGCACGTAGCCAGTAACTCGCCACTCTTCATAGTGAGTTGCTGCGTTGTTTGTGACATTAAAAAATGGTTGGAAATAGAAGACAAAATTACATAACTGGTAGGGGTAGTAGTGGGAAACTATATCTAGGTAAAACCCCAATGTTTACAGTACAGACTGAGCGCCACACACATTTGCGACACTTATGTAAATGAATAAAATTTGTAAAAACAAAGAGAAATGACTTTTTTAGTAAGTATTGGATATATATTGAACTATTTTTACCCATATTATAAAACTTTTATTCTTGGGCTATAGCGATGGCCATGTTCATTAGGCTTGGTCTGTAAGTAGGCTATCTTCTTGGATGCACGAGCTGTGGTAAAGACCGTGCCGCCGCATATTTGCGGCAGTTGGTAGCGAACGTGTTAAACTTGGTATAAAAGAATTATGTAATCTTCATGGGTCATAAAAATTTCAAAATATGTTTAAATTTTAGAAAATGGTGGTCATTTATATATTTAACTGACAATTACTTAAAATCTGGCCAAAAAATATACAAAATATTAAAAAGATAAAATACTTCATTACAAATCCAACGAGCCCTGGTTTGTTAAAATCCTATCATAAATAACTGAGACATATGCATTTTATCAATGCAAGGTATGTTGTGATTCAGCCAGGACACTACTTACTAGAGCCATTGCTGGAATAATTATGCTTAGGGTAAGTTACTTTACATATGATTAGGTTGTAAAGGAACATAACCTCAATTTTATAAACTATTCAGTCTAGAAATTATTGATATCCAAATTGCTCTTTAGTCCCATAGATTTCAATATCGTATTAGATCAACAAATTATGTAAAATATGATAAATTCACATTTTTTTCAAAATACCAGAATTTAATGTTATGCACCATTAAATAAAATACCACGAAACAAAGTATGCATCCTAGAAGGATGAAGCTCGTTATGCACTAGTTACCGATTCGACATAGAAATTAAACAGCAAACATGTATATTTTAAAGTTTAAAAAAATCAGACATCTCCTCTGCATGCTTCACATGAAATTGCAAGAGCTAAAAACCCTTTTCCTGAAGGGTGTCTGGTTAAAAAGGGTGCTATAAAAATTGCAAAAGCATTCAGAGATGAAAATACTGCTGACAAATTTGAATCCGTGTCACTTTCCAGCCAAAATGTACAAAGAAGGGTCGCTGATATGGGAGAACAGGTAGAAACATATTTAATTTAAATTAATTAAGGAATGCAACCATTTATCTCTCTGCCTTGATGAGAGCATAGATCAGTCAAATGTCTCACCTGTTATATAAAAACAAATAAAATGAACACTTTTGAAATAGGCTGTGATGATTATTGAAATTTAACATTTAAAATAAACTAAAACATTACTGTTTATATGGTAATCCTGTAGTAAGGCACGTGTAAACAGCTAGTTACTAATTATTTTGAAGCATCATTGCATACTAGACCACTCAAATTAATTCTTGACAACTCAAGTGATGTCACGGAACTCATGAAAAACTTCAATAAAGATGTCTTGGATGGTGAGTTATCCAACATTAATATTTCTCGTGACAGAACACCTTCTGAAAGACAGTACCTGAATGACCTCAGAGATGAGCTTAAGAGAAGAAAAGATAGTGGGGAATCTAATCTTACAATTAGGTACCGAAATGGCATTGCCAAAATCACTCCAAAAAACTAGATCATGGCCGGCGCAACTGCCTCTCCATTTATTATCAAAATGTAAATAATTAAATATCTATTGTTGTTTTGTTATTATGATGCTATTATTGTTACTGTTACTAAGTTGCTATTGTGTTGCTTTTACTTTCAGGAATTGTTGATCTATATTGTTAGCCCTTGTTGTTATTGTTTTTTTTCTTTTTTTTAAGTGAATTAATGTCTATTGTTATGGATACCTTTATATTGTTAATGTTTTGTCTATTGTATGGCCACTTAGTACTTACTTGAATAGTTGTTACAATTATAAAAATGGTGTAACCGTGAATAAATAAATAAATACTTCTTTTGTTGCATTTCTTAACTATCCAAATCTTTTTGTCTGGTCACTCGAATACATATTATTTAAATCATGATGAGAATTTACTGTTGTCTTTAAGACAATATGTTTAGCTCTATTCAGACGCAATAATCCAAGATAAATCTAGTAATTTTACAGACCAGAAGTGAGGTTTTTCACCCCTAATCACTATGTCTAGAATATTAAAGAGAGCAGTCAGAAGAGTGGGGAGATGCCTCTTCACTCTGGATTGAAGTACAGTCGTCTTAAATGCACAGGAACATCCTCAAGCAGCTGCGGCAACTCTTCTTGTAGAAAATGCAAATTTAGGCATCCAGATATATGTGAATGGTCCAATAAGGAGATAGTACAAAGATAACAACACAAACAGTCGTAAAAACATTGAAAAAAGTTCTATACCATTATCTTATGCCATTATGAGTATGCATATGAAGCAGAAATGCTAACCACTAGACTAGCAAAAGGCCCTAAAGTGGCTGTGGTTTTACTTTTCAATTCTCCCGTTAGGCCTACTTATGAAAATATTACTTTCTAAAAAGACTGGTACAAATTTAAGGTTAGGAAAACAACATTTCTATCATTATAATCATCTTTTCCAAATATAAAATTATCAGAACATAACATAAATACCATTTTATGGTTCTCTAAATCTCCCATAAACCTAGTCAAATAATAAAGGTTGAGAACTAAAAAAACCCTAAAAAAGCTTAGGGTAATTAGTACAAGCCTAAGCCCCTAACCATAGGTCTACATACATTCAGAACTAGGGCCAATGCCTTTTGAGGATTCAATGAAGAAAACACAAGAACAAAATGATTTCAGTACATAGCCTTATCATTACAATTTAAATCACATAACGAATCTAGTTAAAAATTTAATTCCATAGCCTATTATTTAAATTCAAATACTAACCTAGTCCACCACAATCTGCACAAACATCTGTAGAGGTTCGAATTCCGAGTTTTCCTGACATTACAGATTGTTACAAAGCTCAATGAAATTAAATTCAGACAGAAACCATAAAACTGATTAAAGTTTAGGCCCCTTACACCCATTCGGATGTGCTACTGACAATAACTACGATTTAAAGTAATCAATCGTTAATTTCCCTAATAATACAACGTTTTTAATCACTGGCTCACTTCTCATCTCAATTTTTTTTCTTTTATCTATACATGAAAAAAAAGAACAATCGAATGTTATTTATTGGTGAAGTATGTTGTTCTGCTCATCCAGAGTAGTTTTAGCTTTAGCAGTAGGCTTTTCAGATTTCACATACAAGTATCAGGCATCGATAGTAGTGATGAGACGAGGCGAGTACAAAGTACTCGCTGGACTCGAGTCCAGCAAGTATTCGTATGTTGTCGAGTCAGAATGAGTGAACTCGGACGAGCACGATGCTATTGCATAGAGACAAACGTAAAGGTGTGGACTCGGACTCATTGCCTTGGCCTTCATCTATCGAGTACTATATCGAGTCAAACCAAGCTGTGTGATTGGCTTAAGTTTTTGTAGGCTTGCCAATCAACAATCACATCACATCTTGGACTCGGTCCGAAATCTCCCGACTATTGACGAAGTACCACGAATATGGAAATGGACGTTTAGGATAGTTTTGTCATCCATTTAGCCGTGATGGCGTTGGATCGTCATAAGGGAGTGGTGGGGGGTCAAAGGTTGATTCAGGGGGAGTCCTTTAGGTAATTTTGGAAATCTTGCAGGCTGTACAATGTTTTCTTTAGTAGGAAGCTTTTTAGTTTATTTTTGAATGTTGTTATATTATTTTCTTGCTTGATATAGGAGGGTAATGCATTAACAATTTTTTGACCAGAATATGCTGTTTTTCCAGGTTATGGTTATTTGATAGGTTTTCATTTAGTAATTAATTTTGTATTGTAACATCTAAAATGTTTAACTGTTATGTTTGTTTTATAAATGGTTAGTGCCATTATAAATTACTATCACGATCTAAAATTGTTACATACATTTTCTCAATCCCAGTTTTTAAAACTTCCGGCTCGAGGGTTAAAACTAGGTTTATTATTATCATATTGTGCGCCTAAAATGAAGTAACATGTATAATTTATGGATTGATTACCACACAATTACATATTAAACTAACATTGTATGTGGAATAGTTTAAAACAGTTTTATAAAATAACTAAATTTAATTGAGTTAGGTTAGGTCTGTACTGTACTCGCACTAGAGTTTTAGCTGTGGACTCGATCTCATGAGTCATGAATCGTTACAGAAACTTAACAAGCATTCCAAGACTAAAATTGTTAAGATGGATTGAGTGGCAATAGCATTATAAAACTGTAACTTGGGGGCAGTTTTCCCTTATTAATTGTGCTATGGAATTATGAGGTTCTATCATTACTAATGTTGTGTCTGAACAAAAACCTACCCAACTATGAAAAGAGATTTTTTCATTCAGTGACTTCATTATTGAATTGAAGATGCCCATTACAGAAGAATCCGCTAGAACAACGACATCCACAACATCAAATTTACTACCGTGGTCATCAAGGTTGTAGTATGAGACAACAATACTTAGCTGAGTTTTGTTTGCAATGCCAGTGCACTCATCAATAAAGACTGAAAAAATTGTCTTAACTCTGAAGTACTCTGGTTGATTGCTGATTACAATATGAATACAATCCGTATCTTTTAATGATTGTTGCTTTTAGTTTGTCTAGAAGTAGTTTACCACAGCAATGCAACGGAAGTGTTGTTACTGGGTGTTTTATACTGCGGTTGCAGTATATATTTGGCAAGAAGTTATGCTTATCCCTATACACAAAAAAGGGGACGAGCTCGACTATAAGAAATACATAAGAATGTTCTTGCTAAACATGACTTACAAAATCTTCTCTAAACTAATACTGAAAAGATTATAAGAACTTGTTGTAGACATTGTAGGAGAGAACACCTGGTCAAAGACCAACTACAGACCAAATATTCGTTTTAAAAGAAGTAACATCAAATTACTGGGGGTACAACAAGGATCTAATTCAGGGTTAAGACAGGGAGATGCACTCCCTTACTATTTAGTATAGTCATAGAAGTCACTAAGAAACCATATGTAGTCTCAGTTTGGATATCAAAAACAAAAATCTACCAAGCTCGCTCTTATCAGCTTTATTAACTCTTGCATCGATGGATGGCGGTGAGATGGCCATTGGTTGTTTAATCGACCTGTCCAGAGCGATTGATGCATAGCACAATCAGTTCTTTTATATAAGTTAGCGGGAATTGGCATCAAAGGCAAAGCTTTAAGTCGGATTCAGTGATATTTTTCTGAAAGATCTCATGTAACTAAAGTGGACTTTTTTTATGAAAACAGGATCAAAAAATCTTCCTACTCAAAACCTAAAACAGTTTCGCAAGGATCCATTTATATATATTCATTTTATTCGTTTTGTACATAAATGACATCTTTGACTGTCTTCCAAGTAAACTCCTCACTATATTTGCGGATGATACGTCTGTTTTAACCTCCCATAAAAATTGTAATAGCTTGGAACAAGAAATCTTCAATTTTAATGCCATTTCACAATACTTCTCGAATATCAATCTTCACATCAATACGTATAAAGCCAAATTTCTTCATTTTATGACCGATCAAAAAAGAAACACTTTCACTAAACTAGGCTCACATTTTCCCTCTGTTGTCCTTGATGACAATGTCATTGAAGAATCACCGTTTATTGATTAACTGGGTGTGATGCTGGACGGTGATCTCAGGTGGAATGATCACATTAATAAATTGGCGAAACAACTTTTTGCCAACTTCTTTGTTTTGAAAAACATTTCTTCTCTGAACAACATTTCTTTGTCGAAGCTAGTTTACTTTGGCTTGATTGAGAGCTTGATAAGGTACTCAATTGTACTTTGGGGATTATCTAGTAATAACAACTTAAACAGAACTAGTGGCTTGTTGGGGTAAAGGCCCCTATATAAATAAAATTAAATGGTGCTGTTAAATATTTAAGATATAACATTTAATTATTTATAGTTTTGTAAAACTCATAATCATATATACAGATTAAACAGGTGTTATTGTAGTGTTAAAACTTCGCTGTACAGTTTATTTTTTGTGTAAGGATTGTTTATTTTGTTGTTTTGGTCGACTGTATTTTCAATAAACAATTTTAATTCCGTCTGGGGATTTTAATCTACTAAATTCAAGGTTTATTCAGGTAGACACCATTTTCTGGAAGGTTTGGCCCTGTGCCTTGTTAATTAGAATATAAAACATTAACAGCTGGAATATTTAATTTGTCTTATTGACAGCTGGACTCAATAAATCAAAACAAAAGTTAGAAAGCCTCTTCATATAAGATTAACATGGGAACTTTGAATGCCAATTTGGCGGAGCCCTAAAGGTGAATTGCAAAATTTTGATTTCTCCCACCATCTACAATATCACAGCTACAATATGAGCCATTTCCAAAGGCTGTAGGAGGAGTGTAGCGCTTGACGTTTTACGCAACTGAATCTTCTTACGAAATTAAATATATAGATATTTGTTCTTCAAAAAAGAGCTGTATTTGATTCAATAAAGTTTTAATAAAACATTTTAATATTGATGTTAATATTAAATGCAAGTACTCAGTCATTCATGATTTAAATTTGGGAGCTCTACCCCCCTATAGTCCGAATAAAATAACTTTGGTACTGGCGGAACGGCCTCGCGCCACTGGTCTGAAATGACAAAACTCTGAGCTTTAATTTGCTGTCAAATGTAAAATAAGTAAGCAATAATTTTCAAACTAATTGTATAGTGTACACCATTTTATATCCTTTAATGAAAAATTATGCTGGAGATTTTTCTAGAGCTAATTTGCTTTTTAAAGTGATATTTGTATTTAAAAGACACGTTTTTATGAGTGAAATTACGCGTGAGTCGTCTTTAACCTGTTACTGTTGCGAGAATAATAATAATGAAATAATGTCTTGTGAATGGATGACAGTTTGATTCATTGTGATTATTTTGGTATAAGTCTCATTTAATAATTCAAACAGGTTAGTGAGAAATTAATTTTTTTGTAAACCTTTGCAAACTCGGTAATGACAAACGCTAGACAAAATCTGTTTAAACCTAAATTAATTGTGTTATTTATGTGACACTTAAATCTTACTCTCGTATTAAATAGAATTTTCTTGAACTAGGAAGAAAGATTCAGGAGTTTTCAAAACTAGATTGTCAACAAGGCGGCGGTGATACCACACGCACAATGTACAGTCACTGGCTCAGCTCTGGCCTCTTCCATTGCAAACAAATCTTGTCAATTACCAATAGAACATTACCTAAAATTTGAAAGAGCCTAAATATTAGAATTGCAATAAACACTGATAATTATATATACACTGAATCCTATAGCATTATTGTCATATCTAAATAAAAAAATTGTAATATCACTAAAACTAAATAACTGTAATCAAAATAAACTAGTCGTTATACTATAGTAAGCACTGTTAAATCGATAAAGAAATGAACACACCTCAAAGTCAAAAGTCAACTAACTTACCTTATTTATTACTGGAGAAACATTTCTTATCTGAAAATATCGTCGATCGGAATTCGTTTTACGCTTGGGCTGAATATTCAGTCTACACTTTCCCTTGAGCAGAGTATACCTTACGCGTCCGACACAGCCTCGATGTAAACGAACTAAGAGTTTACTTCATCAACTCTTCATTATTTTTCCACATGTTTTATTAGTACCACAGTATTATTTTAGTAATACATAAATAACACAGTTAATGTTTGCTCAAAGAAATTTTGTCTGGCGTTTTTCGTTTCAGAGTTTGCAAGGGTTTACAAAAAAATTAATTTCTCATTAACCTGTTAAAATTACTAAATGAGACTTATACCAAACTAATCACAATAAATCAAACTGTCATCCATCCACAAGAAATTATTTTATTATTATTATTCTCTCAACAGTGACAGGTTAAAGACGACTCACGCGCAATTTCACTCATAAAAACGTGTTTTTAAATACAAATATCACTTTAAAAAGCAAATTAGCTCTATAAAAATCTCCAGCATAATTTTTCCTTAAAGAATATAAAATGGTGTACACTATACAATTAGTTTGAAAATTATTGCTTACTTATTTTACATTTGACAGCAAGTTAAATCTCAGAGTTTTGTCATTTCAGACCAGTGGCGTGAGGCCGTTCCGCCAGTACCAAAGTTATTTTATTCGAACTATAACCGCTAGACTTTTATCACGCAGGTCGCCGTTTGGCATTTTGTCGCCCCAATTATCCCTCAATCCCTTTTTCATCACTCGAAGGTCAAAATATCCCTTAAAAGGGATAAAAATCCCTTAAATGGAAACACTGAAACGGTCTCAGTTTCTTTTACAGAACTAGAAATAGCGTTTCCAAAGCAGTGTTGCCATCGTAGCTTAGTGTTTTTTCCCTAGATTACTCAAAACTTCCCTAGATACATTAATTTTGCGTAGATACCAGTGAACAAATAATATAATAGAGAAGACAAGTTCTATATTAGTACACGAAATCAGGTAAACATTTAAGAAAGAACCCTGATTAAATAGAAAGTAGATAAATCGATTCGAAACCGTTTGCAACTGGTTAAGGAATGTCTCAACAACAGAAATATACTAATTGTAAAGTCCGGAAATGGTTAAATTACATAGTAAATAATTGGAATAAATTGGAAAAAGACAATAGATATTTTATTAAAAATTAGTAACCAGGATGTTTTTAAGTCGCTTATTATAATTTTAACATCGACAATTTAGTAAAACAAAGTGGCGGGTGAGAAATTATGCTTTACCACCGTTATCATGATTGTTACGATGAGATATGCATGACTGGAGACTGATAACCAGGTCTAGATTTCAAATACATATAACGCTAAACATACCATAAAGATTTCCACTATATCATCACTGTCTCCCCTACATACTGGGAAAATACCCTGAATGCAATATGAAATTACCCCAAGCTTTTTATAGTATGAATCCAGATATTAAGGTTTTATCACACGTCAATATATTTTATATTTATTTAAAATACATATTCAATATTTATTTGCAAGACTCGCTATATTTCCTTAAATATTAGTATATTTTCCCTGATTACCTAAGATATTCAAAACTTCTCTAAATCCAGGGAAATTCTCCCTAGCTTGGCATCGCTGTTCCAGAGTCCGAGTCCAGACTCGGACTCGAACAGTGCTACGCTCCCCACCCCTCAGCCAAGACGAGGACACTGAGTCCGAGTACTTTGTACTCAAGACCAGTACTCGAGTTATAGTTCGAATAATATAACTTTGGTACTGGCGGAACGGCCTCGGATCACTGGTCTGATATGACAGAAGTCTGAGCTTTCATTTGCTGTCAAACTTAAAATAAGTAAGCAAAGATTTTCAAACTAATTGTATAGTGTCCACCATATTACATTCTTTAAGAAAACATTATGCTGGAGATTTTGCTTTAACTAATTTGCTTTTTACTACTATATTTGTGTTTAAGACCAAGTTTTTATAAATGAAATTGCACGTGAGTCGTCTTTAACCTGTCAGTGTAGCGAGAATAATAATAACAAAATAATGTCTTGTGTATGTGAGCCAGTTTGATTCATTGTGATTAGTTTGGTATAAGTCTCATTTAATAATTCAAACAGGTTAATGTGAAATTAATTTTGTTGTAAACCTTAACAAACTTGGTAATGACAAACTTTCTTTAAACCTAAATTAATTGTGTTATTTAAGTGACCCTAAAATCGTACTCTCGTACTAAATATAATTCTTTTAACTAGGAAGAAAGGTTCAGGAGTTTTCAAAACTAGAATGGCAACAAGGCGGTGGTGATACCTTACGCACATTGTATAGTCACTGACTCAGCCCTGGCCTTTTTCATTGCAGACACTTCTGGTCAATTACTAATAGAACATTAACTAAAATTTGAAAGGGTCTAAATATTAGAATTGCACTAAATTATATATACACACTGCTAATTATATATACACGCTGAATCCTGTAGCATAATTGTCACATCAAAATAAAAACACTTGTAACATCACTAAAGCTAAATTACTTTGATCAAAATAAATTGGTGGTTAAACTATACTAAGCACTGTTAAATTGATTAAGAACTGATCACGAACACACCTCAAAGTCAACAGTCAACTAACTCACCATATTTCTTACTGGAGAAACGTTTCTTATCTGGAAATATCGCCGATCTATTATTGTTAACATTATATTACGCTCGGGATAACATCCGGTCTACATCTTAGAACTTAGGCTTAAGCGGCCGGTGTCATAACTAGAATCTACAGTTTCCGGTGACAACCGCGTCAAGGTACTATCTACAATATTTACAAGATGACCAGACGTTTCACCCATACTGTGATGTGGCATCCTCAGTGGTTTCTCAGAGTCTCTGAGTCTCAGAGAAACCACTGAGGATGCCACATCACAGATGGGCGAAACGTCTGGTTATCTTGTAAATATTGTAGATAGTACCTTGACGCGGTTGTCACCGGAAACTGTAGATCCGGTCTACACTTTCCCTTGATCAGAGTATACCTTATGCATCCAACACAGCCTCGATGTAAACGAATTATGGAGTTACTTAATTAAATCTTCATTATTTTTCTATATGTTTTATTAGTGCCACAGTATTATTTTAGTAACACATAAATGACACAGTAAATGTTTGCTCAAATACATTTTGTTTAGCCTTTGTCGTTTACGAGTTAGGAAGGGTTTACAAAAATACTAATTTCTCATTAATTCGTTTGAAATATTAAATAAGACTTATAACAAGCTAATCACAATGAATCAACTGTCATCCAACCACTAGAAATTATTTTATTGTTATTATTCTCGCCACAGTGACGGGTTAAAGATGACTCACGTGCAATTTCACTCATAAAAACGTGTTCTTAAATACAAATGTCACAATAAAAAGCAAATTAGTTTAAACAAAATCTCCAGAATAATTTTTTCTTAAAGCATATAACATGGAGGACACTATATTAGTTTGAAAAATATTGCTTACTTATTTTAAGTTTGACAGCAAATTAAAGCTAGAGTTCTGTCATATCAGACCAGTGGCACGAGGCCGTTCCGCCAGTACCAAAGTTATTTTACTCGAACTTTGGGTGTGTACTCGAGTACGATTGACGTGAGTCGCTCTAGTACTCGACTCGTCTCATCACTAATCGATAGCTAATGTGTTCGAGCGTCGATATATATATATATATATATATATATATATATATATATATATATATATATATATATATATATATATATATTCCAACCTGTTTTAAGAATACCAGAAGAATATAATAACTATTGGAAAATTAAGGAACTGGTCATCGAAGACATATCTAAAGTGGTAACATTAGTTGATTATCTCGAAAATGTCTACATTTTGCACGAGTTGTTTTGAAATTCCCTTTTCTAAGTGAAAAAACAATCAAACGTCGTTTGTGGTAAATATAAATAACACCTGGATTTATTTAGATAAGCCTTAACAACATTTTAAAAACCCTTGCACCTGTGTTTTCTGATTTTGAAAATAATGTCGTTTTATCTTATTTTGAGATGAAGTTATAACCAGACTTGTGTTGTAACAGTAGGCCTATTGATGATCAAATTTTAGGACCCCAGACGTCCAAGTAGTTGTAAGAAACTTGGTTGGAAAATGGAGGCAGCCAGTAATTTACGACTTTGAAAAAGCAATAGGAGAACATCTGCTGCAAGTCGAAAAAAAATTGACTTTCGTGTTCAGCTTGTGACGTAGAAGGCTTTAGTAGGAGCTTGTTTAATGATTTAAAAGTATGACTGAACGCAACTAGTTTTACGAATCCAAGTGATTAAGAAAGTCGTGTGAGAGTCTTTTAGTGATTTACCTATTGCACTAAAGATGGCAAAATAATTGAGATATATGGTTTATTAAAACTTCTGAACTATCAAGGAGACCTACAATTTACAATAATCCATCTTCTTGTAGCTGGCACTGAAAGACAACATGTCTGTAAAGCTGTTGAGTTTATCTCTGGAACTGTAGCTTCAGCAAATAAGTAGAATAAAAATGACGTGAATATACACAAAAATTGTAATATGCTCTTACAAAATTGTGTATACACAAGTTCTTAACTTCAGTATTTTATTTATTAATTTTAGGTATGATTGCATATATGGTAGATGTTACTGTAATTGTTACATTGATCAAGAATATTAATTCCAAATAAAAAATAGTACTCAGCAACAGTTATATAAAAATTTAAATTATGAAATCAATTTTTTTCCTAATATCTTAATTCAGCTAAATCTCATATTCTCTTGGAAGATTTATGTTATAGTGTACGTAAGTTATTTTAAAACATAATTTTAGTATTTTTGTAATTCTTTTTACTAAAAATTGTCTGTATAATACAGAAGAGGTTTTTGAATTGGTTTTTGAGTAGATAATTCTTTATTTTTAATTAGTTATAATTGTATTGACGCTTCTAATACATTTTGTGAAATGTTTCTACAATAAAATATTTATTTATTTATGAAGTATAAAATTATTAATTGTTTAGTTATTAATTATTTATAAAATTATTCATTACAAAATATGTCTGCTTTACTCCGCATCAAAAGTTTCAAATCTAATTTAAATTAAAAATTCTTAAAAAATAAATTATAACAAATGGAATAATTTTGTTCAGTAAACCTATTCCACACATGTCATTAAAGCTGCCAGTTCACCCATGTGACGTCATGCTGTATGGAAAGCAGTGGGGGGAAATGCCCGTGATACCTCTAGAGATGGGAAATCCAGCTCCATTCCGTAATAGGCTGCAACGTTCCAGTAATAGCATTGATTTTACTATACATAGAAAAAAATGTGATTACATATAGTAAAATCAATGGGGTAATAGAGTGACTCATCCTATTATTTTTGTCACCGGATCTTTCCAGTCAGGCAATCTAGTTGACACTATTGCTGTATAACATTGTTTCTTTCGTTCTCGATCTACTACACGCTATTAAATTTTACTCTCTAATAGTTTTATCGATATAGAAATGAATATTAGACTCACCCTGTTAATTTTGTCATATTGAAATCGTTCTAGATGACACAGATACTTTCACTAACTTTTTTTTAAATTATATTTTTAATTTGCCAAATGCTTATAATTATAATGAAATAGTTTTTAATAACAAGGTATTTAAATTAAAATTGATTTTAAGCTAAAAGAAGAGATTATTCTTACTTTTATTATTAAAATATCACACACATACTAAAGCACTAGGCCTATTGAATAATGAGATATTAAAATTTCTGGTATTTATGCAATTTCTTGCCACCAAACAAATTTGGAACATTTTGCTTGAAATGGGTCTAGAATTGGCTGTATTTTCACGAGACATGCTGTTTATTCCGCGGAAATAACGTATTTCACCGAAAAATTCGAAAAAATCAATGTCACAACGTTTAGTATTTGTTTTAAATATTTCCGTTAATTTAAATGGTATTTTAATAATCTTTTTTATTTTGATGTGTTTTTTTGCGCTGAATAGAAATTTGAAAACTATTTTAGTCTATTACAAATATTTCTAGAGATATAAAGGAAAAACTACTATAGCGGCGAATCGCGATTAGCGACCATTATATACAACAACAATTAATCACAAAAACCGAATTCACCTATCTTCCCGCCGGAGTGACGACCGGTAGGATTAACACAACCCAGCCGCAATGATTGAAAACGGACAGTCGACAACAGTGGCCAAAATAACAGGTTGCCGCAACATGTTGTCGGCTGTCTGAAAAACGTTATAACACGTTGCCGGGAAACAACGACAATTTCCATCCCTAGGTAAAACCAGTAATCCTATTACTTGGTAATAGGGTGCGAGAAAGTAATCATATTATTTTTCCTATTACCACGTTAAATAACGTCCATCTCGGTATATCTAGCCTAGCATATTCATGTTTAGTTACCGTGCTTTTATCAGAAGAAAAAGAAGAAATAATTTTATGATAAAAATGGAAAAGCAATAATTAATTATAATTCATTCATTACTCAAGAGATTGTTAAGTAAACTAGCGTTGGGAAGTTATAGGCTCTTGTTTACTATGTTTAGTTTAAACCGACTTTTATAAGAAAAATGTCACATACCAGAGTAACAACTGCTAGACCTACTACATCACGAAGAAGGGGAGGTAGGCTGATTCATTTCGTACTCAATTAACTAGTATTTTCCTGCTAATTCATTTACGTTTTAAGAGCTTTGCAAGTCTTAACAATTTATCATCAGTGGGTAGAATCAGGTATATTTTCCAGGAAAGTAAATTTAGGTCCTATTTAATGGAAAACTCTTGTGTCAAAATAATTGATATAATGGCAATTCTTAATTTGGTATTTATGCAGTTTCTTGCCACCAAACAAATATAGAACATTTTGCTTGAAATGGGTCTAGAATTGGCTGTATTTTCACGAGATATGCTTTTTATTCCGCGGAAATTAGGTACTTTACCGAAAAATTTGAAAAACCAATGTCAATAGTATTTATGTCATATTTCCGTTAATTTAAATGGTATTTTAATCATCTTTTTTATTTTGATGTGTTTTTTGCGCTGAATACTAATTTGAAAACTATATTGGTATATTACAACTGTTTCTCGAGATATAATAGAAAAATTACTATTGTGGCGAATCGCCATTAGCGGGCATTACGCGATCATACAACAACTATTAATCACAAAAACTGAATTCATCTATATTTCCGCTGGAGTGACGACCGGCAGGCCGTCATGGAGGCCAAACACTCGAGTATAACACAAATTGCTAGCCTAGTGGTTAGCACGTCTGCTTCATATGCAGATGGTCACGGGTTCAAATCCCGGGAGGTCCACTTAGAAATTTGCTGATGGGTTTGGACCGTTGTCCCTTAACAACGTATATGTACACAAAGTAAAATGCCTCTGGCGTAGATAGAATGAAAAAAAAATTATGAATCTTTGTTGGGAAAATAGACAGTTAGAATAAGTTAAGTTATGTTTTTTTATGTCAGTAAAATATGCATTATTCGAGCTGAAAAAATAATTTTATTACAAAACCAGTTATATATTTGTGTTCAGTATAAAAAAACACGAGAAATGAAAAATAAGTTGTCAAAAATAACGATTTTTTTAAAAAATTTTGATTGTTCACTATCAGATCAAAATCTAGTTTGTCGATTTTTCGGTAAAAAACGAGTTTTCCGTGAATTAAATCAAGCTCCTCAAGAGATATAAACTCATATTCCACCACTTTTTCAACAAGAAATCGTTTTTTTAGCCGTGACAAGAACATGCATAATTACCCTTTATTTTATTATATCTCAGATATTTAGCTTAGCATGATTATTCTGTAATTTTTTCCATTTACTTGATATTTTTTACACTGAATATGATGTTGAAAACCATTTTGATCTACGACAATTATTGATAACTTAATTATGCACTTACTGCCACCTCTAAAAATATGTTTTTTAAATTTTATTTTCTTCCTAGGGTACGCCAGTATCTTTTGTTGGAAAAGTGGTGAAATATGAGTCTAGGCCTATATCTGTTGTAGAGGTTGATTTCAAACGTGGAAAACTCATTTTTTTATCGAAAATTCAAAAAACTAGTTTTTTATTTGATAGGTAGGTCTAGGCCTAGTGAAAAAAACAACTTTTATATAAATCGTTATTTTTCAAAAATTTTTTTCATTAAGGCCTAACATTTTTTTATATGCTGAACCTGAGTATATAATTGGTTTTTCAGTAAAATTCTGTCTTCAGCCTGAAAAATTTACTCTACTGACCTAACTAAACAATCTTGCCTATCCTAATTGTCTATTTACTCAACAGATATTTGTAGTTTACGTTAAATCCGAGTGTCTGGCCTCTGATGGCCTGCTGGACAGCACTCCAGCAGGAATATAAGTGAATTCTGTTTTTGTGGTTAATAGTTGTTGTATGTAATGATTGTGTAATGGCCGTTAGTAGTTTTTCCGTTATATCTTGATAAACAGTTGTTATAGACCAAAATAGTTTTCTAATTCAGCGCAACATAACATCAAAATAAAAAAAGATTATTTAAGTATCATAATATACTACCTATATTATGTCATAAATACTCAAAGTTGTGACATTGTTTTTATCGAATTTTTTGGTTATATACTTGATTTCCGCGGAATATAAAGCATATCTCGTGAAAATACAGCCAATTCTTGCCCCATTTTAGGCAAAGTTTTCAAATTTTGTTTGATGGCAAGAAACTGCATAGGCATAAATAGGACTATCCAATTATTTCTTGTCACGAATCACCTATGGTGGCTGTATGCACCATGATAATATGAGCAAAGACAAGTGACAAAAAGAATTTGCATAGGCCTATATTCACGTTCTTTATTTATTTATTCTTAATAAGCCGATCGTCAAGATATGAGCGAATATGGATTTTGAATGAGTGTGATGAGTGTAGATGAACAAAAGTAGTCATTGTTACTATCTCAGTTCGAATAAGCTCAGAAACAACTATTTATTAATAGCCTGATAGCAGGGACCTACAGCCATTGATTTTACCATATAAAGAGATACTCCGTCCATATGGAAGAGTTGTGGTGATGTCCGAAAACGGTTTTGAGGCCTCACGCTGCGCATAGCCCTATTTCCTTTCTCTTCGCTCCTATTGAGTAGATAGAAAGCAGTATGTATTTTTTAAAGGGGCACTCCTTCGCTGTGGTGTACAATCTGGTGTCCCTCAAGGCTCTAACCTAGGCCCAACTTTGTTCATGATTCTAATTAATGATTTAGTAAGTATATACAGTCAGCAAAAGCTCTCCTTTTTGCTGATGATTTGAAAATATTCTTGCACATATCTAGTATATATGACGCACATAAGTTACAGGAAGATATAGACAACATATTTAAATGGAGCCTTGACAATAAAATGCATTTCAATACTTCTAAATGTTTCATGGTTTCCTTTTGTAGGTCAGAATATGCTGATTACAAGTATTTTATAAATGGGGCAAGTATTTCAAGAGTTAATCAAATAAAGGATATAGGGGTATTTTTAGACTCAAAATTGTCTTTCAGTTTACATATAGAAAAATGTTTGTCTTCTGCAAACAAGATCTTGTGCTTTATTTTTAGACAGGGAGCAAATTTAAAAAATTTAAAAACTGGTAACATTGTATAAGTCCTTGGTTACGTCGAGATTGGAGAGTTCAGTACTTATATGGAACCCAATCCATATAACTTATGAAGAAAGCTTGGAGAAAATACAAAAAAGATTTTTACGCTATTTATTAGCTAAGAAATTTAATATTTATACCTTTTTAGTTCAATATGATGAGTTATTGCATCTGTTTGGGTTTGAGAGTCTCAGACTGAGGAGAAGGGTACTAGAACTCATGTTCTTGTATAAATTGGTCTGGGGAAAAATAGACGACGCAGCAAGCCTGGGTGTTTATTTCATAGAACAAAATTTTAACAGTAAAAATAAATTAATTTTTAATATACCTTATTGCCGAACAGTCATGCATCCCTCCTCGCCGCTGTTGTAGATGATGAGATCATATAACTCAATAATGGGCAATAATATCGATATTTTCAGTGATACTATCACAAGTTATAAGAAAAACTGCATGAGTTATTTATTGTGATTCTGGAATAATTGAATATTTATTGAATTTGCTTTTTATCTATTCTTTTGTTTATATTATTAATTTTATTGTGATTTTGTTATATTTAAATTATTGTTGTATTTGCTTTATATCTATTCGTTGTTTATATTATTAATGTTATTGTTATTCTAGTATAATTGAATTATTTTTTGTATTGGCTTTTTATCTATTTAATTTGTTTATATTGTTATTTTAGATGCATATATTTTTTGTTTGAGGAATGAATTTGTTAACAAGTGGCTTAGTTTAATTTCCTGAATTAACTTATTTGATTGTTGTGTTTGCTGTTACTCTATTTAGTTCATAGTGTTAATTTGAGTTATAGTTTATGGTTTTTGTATTTTTCATGAAGACCCACAATGGAAACTGTTAGGTAATAAGATAATTGTACTTAGTTCATATATTCTATAGTTATAAGAATTGAATTTTTTGGTATTTCACATTCTCACCGAAACCAAGAGAGAGAGAGGGTTATCTGCCCTCAGAATAACCATCACGCCACCTCAAACTCGAGCTCTCATTGGTGGTCTAGAATTACACTCGCCTGAGGCGATGCGAGGCGACGTTTTCGCCCCATTAGACAGCACGACACTCTCGGCGTGTAAGCAACTCTCTCGCTTAGTCTCAATGTGTTAGAACGCAAGAAGCTCTCGATATGCAAACACCTCTCTCGCGTGGTCTCTTTCTCCAACTCACCAATTAGTTTGTGTGCTTTAAATTCTAACTCTCTCTAACTTTGTGCTACTCATCCAGACCTTCAAGAACTTCGTTTGTGCGGTACGCGATCGGTCTACTGGACTCTCGAAGCGTTCGTACTTCCGCGACTACTCTTCTGTGCTCTAGGACTGTGACCAAGGAAGGTGGACTGGATTACCACAAGTGTCTCCAACTACTCCTGCTGGATTAGTGTTCAACCAAGCTCAGTGGTGAGTTAGTTCTCTCTAATCAATTTATTAATCTCTCTCATTAGTTGATTCTCACGTCTGCTCCGGAAGAGCAGTGGTCCTCCGTCCCGGATCAATCACGGATGATACAATTGTATCATCCGTGGACAACAGCCATTTATTTGTATTTAATTAATTGTGTTAATTACAACAAAAACTCTAATCAACAAAGAGATTAATTGAACCACTATTATTTCTCTCAATTGAATTGTTAAATCTTAAAACAAAGGAAACATTTTTTCGACTCAGTTGTTTCTTTTACAATCAATCATTATTTTCTACTAATGAAACAGTTTGGCAAAGTTAAGTGTTGTGATGTACAGTTCAAGTATCTAAAACCTGTTTTCACCCCTTGTACTAGATATAGCCGCGCGAGGCGATCAATAACGACAGGAAATTCCAGTGACTCTCTCTCTCTCTCTAAGGTTGAAATGTCAACAACTGTCAAATAAACATTGTTGTTTGTTTACATTCTTGACATGTATTGATTTACTTTGTATGAATTATATTATTTTTGCTTTTACTTTGTTGCACTAATACAGTAGAGTGTTCTGTATGTTTTGTATGACTGTATTAGAATAATTATTCACTCTATTTTAACCCTCCCAGCGTCCAGTAGTCCACTCCTTAATGTCCAGCCTTTTTGAGCTACTTTGCAGCGTTTTGTAGAAAAATGTTGAGCACACACAAAAATAAGTAAAATCTTAAAGTATTTTATATCAATGTAAAGTAAACAAAATAAGCTATATTAGAAAAATATTTTTGTTTAACTACCTTGAGTATTGTTGATGTTACCCTTGATTGTATTGTAAAAAATCAAAATTTTCCAAGTTTTGTTCAAAGTTTACACTATGCTAGTAAGGTTATTTCACTATATAAAAAAAACCAAGATAGCAGTTTTGTTGCAAATTTTATATATAAAAAGAAAATATATACATCAAAAGGTTTATTACTACACTGAAAAAGGTACTCTATGAATTCTCTGAAACACTGACAGACTGTTAACACAAAAATTGCGTTGTATAAATCAGCTGTTTTTATTTATTTATTTTTTTCACCAGGGAATAGAAGAAATCCAAAGACGTGCGATATAAAGTAGAATCTCCTCTATCGATTCATAAATATTACGATGTATTATTACGAAAAATAACCGAGTTAACATTATAGTTTGTAAACGATTGCTTGATGTCGACGAATCGACAGGTATCATTCAGAGCGCCGCTATTGCGGTCGAATTTTCGACAAGTAACGCCGGGAGGGTTAATAGCAATTTGGACATAGATTTTCTATTCTAACAAGGTTATATGAGATTGTAATTTTTCTCACTTATAAAGTAACATTGAGTGTCCAGCATTAACAGTCAAATAGTAGGCTTTGTCATTAACTATCATAAAGGTATTTATTCATATTTTAATTAGTTCAATCGTAATAATTGATTTTTATCAATCAAGTAATTGTTAATGTATTTCATGTTATACACATCATGTTGTTGTTTCTACTTTGATTTCTTTGAATGGATTATTATTGTTAGTTATTAGTGATTATCATTTTGTCAATTTTCGTTTGAGCATTTTTGTTTAATATTGTTAAATTCAACTATGACCTTTGACCTGTTGAATTGAAGTTTGCCACATAACTTAAACGTTTGACTACATTAACAAAAGGTATTTTTTTAGATCTAGTTTTACTCATTCTCTTTTAATGTTTTTATTATTCCTTTGTCATTCATGTTATTAATTACTGTAATTTGTAAAGGAAAATTATTCTTTGAAAAATATTGTTTTTTGAAAACCTCATAAATTGTTTTGTGTCACTCTCTTTGAAACTGTGTTAATGATTTAAGTTGAGCCTGTATATTATTTTTTAGTTGATTAATTATCTCATATCTCAGTGTGTCCAAAATAATTAGCTTGTTTTTGCCAAAAAATTTATGTTTATGAATTTATGTTTTGGTTCATATCACTGTATTGTTGTCTCTTGTAATTAACGATCGTTTAATTATCTCACCATGCCTCCCAAAATGGGTGAATTTAACAGTTCCATTTACTCACGTGTAACTGCTCTTCTCAAAGTGCGTTTTAATAAATTGAAGGGTATTCTAGAAGAATTCTCTACTCAAACTGAATCTCTAACCTCTTTACAAGTTAAACAGCTAAATGCCTTCTCTAATAAAATAAAAAAGAAAAGGCTGATTTTGATAATAACCTTCAACGGGTTTTAGCTCTTGATTCTGACGATGGTGTGTCAGATGAAACTTTATCTTCCGACCAAGATGAAATTGAAACTCTCTTTGCGTATTTGACAGCAATCATCGAGGTACTTACTCCTCCTGTCGAACCAAAAACACCTAGCTCACTGAGTGATAGTAGTACTGTTTCACATTCTGGATCCTCTCTAGTCAGGTTACCAAAAATAGACCTGCAAAAGTTTTCTGGTGATCCACTAACGTGGACAAGTTTTAATAATCTGTTTGATACGACGATTCATCGTAATGCAAGCCTTTCCAGTGTGGCTAAGTTCCAATACTTACTCAGTGTGTTACAAGGTGATGCTTTAACATTAGTAAAAAGTTTAACTCTCTCCACACCTAATTATCTCGTGGCCTATAATTTACTACGAGATAGATATCACAATACTCGCAGGTTGCAATCTCTACACCTCAATCAACTCTTAGACTTACCTGCTGTTAGTGCTACCTCTTTGAAGGGACTTCGTCAATTCGTGAACATTTTTACTGAACATTCACAAGCCTTGAAGGCATTAGGATGTGATGTGACTCAAAATAACCCGCTTTTATCTGCATTATTGTTGCGTAAACTTGACAATGAGCTCTGTAAAAAACTTGAAAGTTTTCGATCTAATGCGAATGAAGACTTTAGTCCTCACTCTTTACCTAGTGTGGAAGAAATAATAAAATATTTGAACATTGAGTGCTCGCAAACTGAAGACGCTAATATACACAACTTTCCTTTTGTGAACAAAAATATTTCATCGCGATTACAAACTCAACAAAAACACGCTTTGGTAAAAAGGGTGAACTCTTCACACAGTGGTGTCTCTATGATCACGACACAAACCAGTTCTCAGTCACAGTCGGGAACTAATAAACACAACGCTTGACAATGTTTTGCTTGTAATAAAACAGGTCACAAAATATATGCTTGTGATACCTTTAAAAAGAACTCACCTCATGAATCAAAAAGAATCAGTCAAATTATAAAGGACTGGATGACAGTGTAAATTCAAAGCCTTCATTCATCCATGAAATATATTTTGTGAAGCCTAATAGATTTGTTTAAACTAAATTATGGAAATTCATTTTTTACACTCAACGTAAGCAGTTAAAATCAATATAGGTTTAGTTATTTAAATGTGAATAGATTACGTTTATTCAGTTTATTTATTTATTATTTTCAATGAAGTTTTTTTTTTCTTTTTTTTTCTCTCTAGTAACTTTATCTCATTATACAATCAGTAAAATTATCTTAAGGAGCAAACTAGCTAATCCTTACAATATTTTCATTTATACTGGTATTTCACTTATAGTTACAGTTATATCCCATTCGACTAGTAAAACCAGTTTGATGTTATGTGGGATGGGGCGGGGCGGGGGAAGACGACACAACAACGGAGCGGTCTTGGAATATTGACTTCATGACGACTCTTGAACAGTACAGACAAATTACTTGTCACTCTACGGACTCTACTAGGGTGTTTACGGAATGGTTTACAGATGAGGACAATCTTAGTTTAAAAATTATACACCTTAATATACGTAGTATTAATAAAAATTTAGATAATCTATTGGCAATTTTAGAGGCTATTAAAATTAAATTTGATTTAATTATTTTAAGTGAAACGTGGCACGGGGAATCTGAATATTTTTCTGAATTAGAAGGGTTTGACTATTTATTTACCAAGCAACATATAAATAGGAACGACGGACTCGTTGTTTATGCCAATACTGATCTGGGCGTTTCCTGCACACAAATTCAACTTGGCCAGTCAAACGGTCTTCAGTTAGACTTCGTGATTGGTTCAAGGCCATATAGCGCTCTAGCAGTGTATAGAAGCCCTGCCACGGATTGCGATACGTTTAATAAATCACTGGAACATTACTATAGCTCTACAATAAGAAATTGTACATATATTTTTGTTGGGGATATTAATATTGATATTTTGTCAGGAAACGTGGATTATCATAGAGAAACGTACCTTGACTGTCTCACGGGGGCTGGTCTGACCTGTTGTATTGATAAACCTACTCGTGTGACACAAGAATCAAGTACATGTATTGACCATATTTTTACTAGTCACATAGATGACAGTGCGATCGCTACCTTTATTCTTGAAACCGATATTACTGATCATTATATGATTGGACTGAAAATAAATCATTCTAAAGAAATTTCAACAAAAACGCAACAAACCATCGAAACCAAAACTTATTTAGATTGGGCTCTTTTGAGTAGGAATTTGAGGGGGGAAGTCTGGAGTGACGTCGTGGAGTGCCTCGATCTTGACACAACTTGTGAATTATTTTCTGATAAGATTAAATTAGCAATAGAAAAAGCCACTAAACCTAAATTAAATTCAACCAGACTGAAAAAACTGAAACCCTGGATTACTTTGGACATTATAAAACTGATTAGACAAAGAGATAAAATTAGTAAATTGGTTAAAAAAAATCCATTTAATCCTGAATATAGAATGCAATATCTTGATGTAAGAGCAAATATTAACCACCAAATAAAATCAGCTAAGACCAACTATTATAAAACCCAATTTGATAATTCGATAAGCAATCCAAAATTGTTTTGGAAAACCATTCGAGAAATTTCTGGTTTAGGGAAAGCAAAAAATAAAACAAATTTCAATAACATCATGGAGGGCAGCCCTTTGGAAACTGCGAATTCATTCAATCAATATTTTTCTCAAATCGGAAAGAATCTGGCCGATAAAATTACTCCTTCAGGTCCACCTGTAGTAGATGATTCAGGTTTTCAAGCTGAATGCGAGTTTTCATTGAGTCCGGTGACTGAGGAACAGGTGAAGCGGTGTGTTAGGTCCCTCAGGGGTGGCTCTGCTCCCGGTTACGATAATATTCCCACAAGAGCAGTAAAAGATAATATTGAATTTTTAATTAATCCTCTAACGCATATTATTAATCAAAGTATAGCCTCGGGACTTTTTCCTAAGGTATTTAAAATAGCAAAAGTAATTCCTTTATACAAAAATAATGATAAGGCAGATCTTAATAACTATCGTCCTATATCTTTGCTGAGCGTTCTATCTAAAATTCTTGAGAAAGTTGTTAAGATCCAAACCCAAAGTTATCTTGAAGACAATAAGCTATTGTGTGACAATCAATTTGGCTTCAGGAAAGGAATAAACTCTTCTGATACATTTTATTTAATTAATGAACATATTATGAATTCAGTTGACCGCAACAATAAACTACTTATATGCTTTATTGATCTTGCCAAAGCATTTGATTCTTTAGATAGAAATATTCTTTTTAAAAAGTTAGAATGTATCGGATTCAGAGGTGTCACTCTCAAATGGTTTAAAAGCTACTTAAGTGATCGGCTTCAAGTTGTGGCACTTGACGGTCTTTTGAGCGAAGCGAGACCAATAGATTTCGGGGTTGTCCAGGGAAGTACCCTAGGACCTCTTCTGTTTCTTATTTATATTAATAATTTATCTAAAATTAATTCACATCCAAATTATTTTTCTTTGCAGATGATACTGCTTTTCTGGTCGAACAAAAATCATGGTTGGAGACCTTTAATTGTGCAACTCAAGATTTGAGTCTAATAAAAACTTGGTTTGACCAAAATAAGTTAACAATGAATATCTCCAAAACCAAATGTTTACCAATTGCACTGAGGGAAGGGAGCGAGCCACCAATGGGGCTAACCTTAAGAGTTCACACATGTGGCAATTATATGAATTATAATTGTGACTGTTACAAAGTAGATAGAGTCAGCCAATATAAATATCTTGGAGTTATATATGACAATAAGTTAAAATGGGATCTTCATATTGCCTATATTAATAAAAAAATTAGAAAGTTAATTTTTGCCTTCAAGCAACTTCATGGAGTTTTAGATTTTAATTCAATTAAGTCTGTTTATTATGCACACGTTCAATCAGTATTACAATATGGCATTATATGCTGGGGAGGAGCTTACAGAACTCACATAGAACAACTCAATAAAAGCCAGAAATATTTACTTAAAATCATCATTGGCAAAGGCAAATCGTTTCCATCAATTGAATTATTTAAAACCACAAAAGTTCTAACAATTAGACAACTATTTATTCGTACTCTTATGCTTTTTATTCGTACTCGGAAATTATTAAATTTTTCTGTCAACTTGCATCATTATGAAACGCGGCATGCAGTAAGCTTAAACCCCTTAGTTCCAAAAATTTTCAAAACAGTTAATTATACTTGTTCACATTACATTGCTCACCTGTTGTTTAGAAATTTACCGAACCCTCTTAAATTTCCACAAGTTAGCTTATATGTTTATAAAACAATGATAACCAATTGGCTTATGGACCTGGAGGAGGGATCGGTTGAGGCCCTGATCAGTTCTGAGTATAGATGACCGTTTCATAACATTGCACTTCCTTCGTCCCTCTGACTTTCTGCCTCTTGCTCTTTGATTTCATTTTACTGCATAGTTCTTTTTTTCCCCTTTTTCCATTGTGTTTATTTTTTTTATATATACATATATACATTTTTTTTTCTTTCATAATAACCCTAATCAAAAGCATTTAACATTTTCTTGTTTTAAATACCATCCAAAATTGTTTAGTTTTTATTTTTATTAAATTGCCATAACTCATCAAATTGTGTATTTTATTCAGTTTGAATTTTTTATTTATTCCTGAATAAGAGTAGTCCATTAGTTTTAGTATTAATTGTTCATTGTACTGTTTAAGATTGAGCTTTTTTTTTATTCTCTATTTTTATTTTTGAATTAAAGAACTCCCTTCCACGCACAAGCCTTGGGCTTATGTGGAAGGTACTCACATATAAAACATGTAGATTTTTTTCTTTCTTTCTTTTTTTTCATCTACCTTTTGTATAACCTTGTAAGTGATATATATCGATGTATTTATTTTCTTCATATAACCATGTATCTATGTAACCTTATGATTTATATTTGAGTGAGTAAATAAAGATTTTGATTCTTTTGACCTCATGAAAGATATGAATTAGTAAAAAAACACCAACGTTGTTTCTCATGCCTTGGTAATCACAGCTCGAAAGATTGTCAGTCTAAATCAACGTGTCGCACATGTAACAAGCGACATCATACAATGTTACATTTTGACGTTAATCTCTCTCGTCAACCCTCTCGGGATAGTCATACGTCCTCTAGACCTCAAGATCAACATAATGTTACCTCTAGGGATATAGCTACAACTTCATCTCTCTTTGTCTCTTCTGCTGATGTATTAAATTGCTTTGCCCAAAATAGCTCTAACTCTCTCTCTTCATCTAATTACACGGTGTTACTCGGTACAGCTTTAATTAAGCTAACCACCTCTCAAGGAATTTCTCATGTTTTTAGAGCATTACTTGACACGGGCTCTATGTGTGAACTTCTCTCTGAACGTGCCGCTAATATCTTGAACGACAAGCGACATGCTTCAAATCTAAAAATATCTGGACTCGCTCAAAACTCCTCCTCTACAAAGGGAGCAATGTATCTAAATTTGGAAACGCTCTCTGGCCACACATTGGCCAACAAACATCAGTTTCACATTTTAGATAAAATCTCCGTGGATTTACCACGCACTCGTATCGCTTCTGATGTGTGGGACAAGGTCAAGCCTTATACACTCGCTGACCCTTCCTTCCACTTACCTGGTGGCATTGATGTAGGTTTAAATCCTAGGAAAATTTTGTTTGTACTCAGCAAATATGTTACCCAACTGGTATTTTTTTAAAAATGTTTTCTATTAGGCCTATCTGTTTTTTATGCTGCACATGAATAGGCCTATGCCTATATAACTGGTTTTTCAATAGGCCCCTAACATTATTTTTTAGACCTGAAAAACATTTACCTAATCTAACTTATCCTACTTAATTCATTATATAGGCCTAAGACTTACTCAACTAAAATTCATAATTTACATTAAAACCAGGTGCCTAACTTTAGGGAGGCGTTGCTGGCCATCCCACCAGCTGAAATATATGCAGTCATATCTTGGTTTATCATTCTGCATAATGACTACCATAGGTGACGCCAGAAAGATTGTTTCTGTTTCAGTTTATTGCATGAGCAAATGATTTATTACATATCTCTGTAGAAGTTCCTGATAAAATCTGAATTTACTAAACATATAAACTATTTATAGATTTTATAAGTCTTATATATAACCAACACCACTACAGATACATGTATTGGAAATGAGTGTGCATGATGATTACTGATGTTTAGAATATAAAAAAGTGTTTATATTTCCATCAAATACAAATTAATGTAGTTTCTTTTTAGCTCAATTTACAAGCTTTACAAAATAGTGGTCATGCAAAATATAATTTCAAGCTTTGTTTATCACTTCTTGTACTTTAAATTTAAAAAAAAATAATTATTTATTTATTTTGAATGCGTTTATTTTCTGTTGACGTGATTACCAATTTATTGTTCATATATTAGCAATTGTATTAACAAATATTACTGTCTGATTACGGTAATTTATGACAAACCTTTGAACATTTGCTTATATTTTTATATTGCTTGGAAATATGGAATACTCCTTGAAGCAAACATTTGGTGTATTTTGACTATCTCAGAAATGCATTATTCAAAGTACAAATATATTTCAAATACTATGTTCCTCCTATTTTTACAGCTACTGAACTATTTATAATATCTTCATTTAAACGTAGCTTTTTACAATGAATAACTATTAATTATTTATCTTCTCCTACCAAAATCTTGCTTATGTATTTCTGAACGTAATAATATATAGCCTAATACTTATAACATTTTTGTAAATATTTATTTTTAAAATATTTAATCAAATCCATTTATACGATTCAAGCATATATACTGCCTATCAAAGTTCTAACTATAAATAAACAAACATGATATTGAAAAATTAATCTTAATTTGGATTTTAGGTCGAAACACTTATCAGCACAAACGAAATCATAGTCCAATATCAAATGATGATGAGAAGCAACATTTTTTTGTGGAAGAACCTAGGAGTGGTAATTCAAACAGAAAAGGTAATAAACGAGGACGAGTACCTTACCATTTAAAAAATTACAGATCTGAACGCAATTATGAAGCATCTGATATTAAATTTGTTCAACAAGATAATCAAAATCAAGAAGCTTGTAATTTTCCAGAGACTTCTCCTAAAAGTTCAAATGCTTCCAGGAGTTCATATCCACCACGTAGCATCAAAGATCAAGCTGTGAGTAATTCTTCAGATCAAGATAAAAGTTTGATTGCTGCTAATTTATCAAAACATCCAAAACATGCCAAAAATCCAATTTTTGTTGAAGAATTGGTCAATCGGTTTCATTCTATATTACCCCCCTCCATTATTCCACCTGAAGAGCCTCCACAAAAAATATTATCAAATCAAGGTTATTTAAATATATCTACCCAATCAAGGGACTATGATTTACCAAATTTAAACAAAACACAGCATTGTGTGGAGGAAAATAATCCACACTATCCTTTCTTGCATTGTAATATTAAACCTCAATTTTCAAAGGATGAAGATTCATTTTCAAAAATAAATAGAAGTAAAAATTCAATACTTGAGACATCTGGGTACAAAAAGAAAATTGTTCAAAATCCAGCAAGTGCTGATAATAAAAAAGAAAGAGAGAATACTTATTCTAAAACCAATGTGTCTAATCACAAACAAACTTATAAACATCAGACAAGGCCAGAAACTTCTCATAGACAAATTGAAACACACCAACAGTCATTTAAAGCTTTTGGTAACGTAGTTGATGCATCTCCAGTAAAAAAACCTCAAGACCACAATAAAGCTAATATAAATCAGACTCAGACATCAGAAGATTCTATGGAGTTTGATTTGTTCTCACAAATTAAAGCATTTGTTTCAAACAATAAATCTACTTTGCAGAAAGCCAGTTCTGAATGTTTATCCAAAAACATTCAAGGAAAGAATAAGCCAAAAACTTATAATCAACGTTTTACTGAGGAAAGTAGTTTCAAAACTAATTTTGATCAAACCCAGCCACCTACTATAAACGTTGAAAACGTTAATAAAACTTTGAATAGTTCTAGTCTTAATTCCCAAACAAATAATAATGAAATGAGTGCTTTTGAAACTTCCTCTTATAACTATGAAAAATTAGTTGACCATCAGTTAAAAACTCCAAGGAGTTTATTGCACAGCACCCCACTTTCTTTTACTGATTCCAAAAAAATGAGTGCTCAAGATAGAAAATCAAGTGAAAATTTTGTAACAATGAAAAATCCAAATCGCTCGAAAAATCCGTACAATACTGAGCATGTTGGTTTTCTTTCAAAAGGCAACAATGAAAACAAACACTTAAGAGATTTTAACAAAAGAAATGAGATTTTAAAGGCTTTTGGGTTTCCAGGCAAAACTATGGGTCAAGACTTTGCAGAAAGTCAAGCTAAACAAGACACAAATCCATCTTCAGAAAGTGTTGTAATCCCTCAGGAGGAACCGTTTAAATCAAATAAAATCAGCCCAGATAACAAAGACAGCAATTCTGGAAGTGCTGCAAGACCTCCTCATTCTCAGCAAGAATCATTTCAACATGAAATCGGTTTTCAGAAACAACTTGAGATTCCTAGAAGAAATAATAATGTTCAGAATAATGATAATAGTGGAACAAGCAATGTTCCTTATCAATTCTTAAAGAGTACAAGTAATGCATCATCTTATGAATTGCCTACTAGCAGCCATATGTACACTCAAAAAAGCCAGCTTCCGCATTTGAGGAGTACATTTGAGCAATCACGACTAGAAATTAATAGAACTGGTAATGCAATCAATTTGAACAAGTGTACTAACCCTTCAATTTTAAGTAAATCAGATTTGAACAATGCGGAAGTTGCAGGTGGAAATGTGTTCAACATACAACGCCCAGCAAATGTTCCAAACCAAAGAGTTGCAACAAGAACAGAGGCTCTTAGAAGGCTACAAGATCATTATGCTGAAGATCTTGTAGAATACCAACAAAAAGAGAAAGAGGTAAGTGAAACGTTTAACTAAATCTCATAATCAGTACTGTAGTATAATTAATATTTTTACAAGGTTATAGAAATCTAAAAACGTGTTTAGACTTTGATTAAATTAATCTTATACTTAGTTTGAATCTCATTTTGCAATGTTACCAAATTTAATAGCTGAACACTATTCAGCAGGTTTGCTGTTCAGATTATTAATGCTCTGAGTTATTGTAGAGCCTGATTTACAATGAAAAGTACATTTACAAAAAAGAGCCTGATTTACAATCTAACGTTTTTTAGATCAATTATATAAATTAAATTAAATAATTTATACAGTACATTAAAATAATGTAGGCAATAGACAAAGGTTTTTGTACATTGCATTTGTGTTATTAATTATATAAGTAATGTAAAAATATGTATATTGTCAAATAACATTAAAGTTAAAATATTCAATGTTTAAAATAAATGGTAGCCTGCAATATAAAGTAAAAAAGTGGCCCAGTACCCACTGTACACAATCCCATGCTGATTATGTCTTAAATTAAATGGTAAACCTTGGAAAATTATAATGAGGAAAACCAAACCGTTTTAGTTAGTAATGGAGATTATTGTCAGCAAGATCAACAGAGTAATATGCTTCATAGAGGCAAATATCCTTCAACTGTGATTTATATTTAACAGGACAATTCCTGTTACTTTTAAATCAATCAGGAAGTTTGTTGTATATTTTCAGACTCATGTAAAGTAGGCTCTTTCCAAAATGTTAGCTTATGTAACAATTGGATATTGGAATATGTTGTTATTTCCTTGTATCGTAATGTTGATTTGGCATTTAATTTTGAAACACTAGTGCATTGTTTTAGAATAATTTCAAAATCTAAAAAATGAATATACAAGGGACTGTAAGAATTTACAAATTTTTGAAAGTGAGGTCTGCAGGAAGTTTTACAATTAAAATGGTCAGCGAAATTATAGACTTTTCGCTTTTAAAAACTTGTTTTGCCTCAGCAGCTGCCCCCCCCCAAAGACTTAACCCATAATTATGCAAGTAATAAACATTAGCATAATATTCAGTCGAGTAAAAATCAAGGGATGTGACGTTCTCTACTACACTCAATGCATATTGTATCGAATTAAGTTATTTATTAAAAAAGTTAATGTTTAGATCACTTAGTTGCAGCATGTAAACGAATCCCCAAAAATTAAACTTAAACCACTTACACCTCTCTCCTGCAGTCTTAACAGAAGTTATTTGTGATTGATACAGTCAAATGTCTTAATCAATGTAGTACTTAAAAACAAAGGGTGTCATGAAAATCCAGTTGCATGGCAACCTAAGTACCCAGTCCATAACGGAAAGAGTAATGATAGCTCATACCCTACTCAAAAGCTAAGGACACAACCTTAACATATTGTGTCTGTGCTACGTCTCCATAGCGAAAGCTTGGATTGAAGTTAAGGTGCAGGTGCCTCTGCTTTGTGTTACTGCTGTTTCGGTGTTATTTCCTCTCTTCAGGTAAAGAATAGAAGTAGTTTCCTAAACTGTCACTGTACTTCAGCAGACTGAGTTTATACAAAGTTATCTTCATTTTCTTGAAGTCACCGCAGGAATACAGTTCCATTAAAGGCGAAGAATAAAATCAACGTCTCGTCGGCCTCAAAAGACACAAGTTGAATAAAGCTGAATGTGTATTACGGTTCTTTCTTTTAAAAGCCATATTCTTTTATTTATTTCCATACTACACTTCTCCTCTCGTATATGCCACGGCTCTTACTACAACTGCTGATATGTATAATTGTTATGCATACAAATGAAAACATGAAAATGTTACTATTATTCAAACCTAGTTGCATTTTAGTTGCTATAATTTCTGTTACTTAAATTTTAGGTAGAAAAGTAATCTGATTTAATTCTTTTTAGAAAGCGGCAAAAAAGTTGGAGGAGAAATTAGCTCGATATAAATATGTGGATCAAGGATACCGGCTCACTGAGGGGTTCTTAGATGAAGCTGCTGGTGGATTTGGTAAGCTTACAATTTATTTTGCTCCTATCTTTCTCCATAGTCATAGTATATATGGAATAATCCTTGAACTTAAGCTAGTAGTAGTCGTACAATGAAGAAGACTTTGTTATTAAATAAATTTAACTATTTTAAAATGAAGTAATTCAATTGTAACAACTAAACAATGTTTGGAACTGAAAAGAAGAAATTTAATGCACTCTTTCTAACTTTACATAAGAATTGTAGTTATGTGCTTATAGGTTATAAATATTCTCTACAATTTTCAAAAGATAGGTTTTGGAATCGACAATATATTAAGGTCAACCAAAGAATTGTTTTGTGCTGTTGAGTTTTATTTATTAACACTTTGAAGCCTGGGCCCTAATACTCCGTTTGGCATGGAATCCTGGGGGTTTTATGTTCACATTAAAAAAATTGTAAATGCCTTATAAATTTCATAAAAAGGTTATATTATATATCTTTGTAAAGGGGAGAAAATTCTCTTTTCAATGATGGGCAAAACTTTAGGTGTTGTATATTTTTTTATTTTTTACAGAAGCTACAAATAAGTACAAAAATATGTAAAACAAAAAATAGCTAAATATAATAACATATAAGCTAAATATAATATAAGCTAAATATAAATAATATAATAATATAAACTAAATATAATAACATATAATAAATATAATAGCAAAATATAACAACATAAACAATACCGCTCGGCACGCGCTCATTCCAAGTCTCACGTCAGCTGTTACGATAATTATTTATCCAAGACCAGATGTAGATAAAAAAAATTAATAGACCGATAAAATATAATAACAGATAACTAAAAGACATATTCAGATGACCTAAACCCGATTATATGCCGATAATAAAGATATAATGAATTAAATATGGGCGCCCGAGCTATTCTCGGGCGTCGGCGAGTACGCCAGTTTGCGTCGCCCGATCTATCTTCGGGCTTAGGCTTCAAAGTGTTAACTCAGTGAGGATGTAAATATTCCACACCAGTGTAAGGTTACAAGTTTAGAATGTATTGTATTTTCATAAAATGGAAACTGCAAATGGCAAATTTTTTTGAAGTTTGATATTTTCATCAACAACAAACCATGAAATATCCACATACTCTTTTGTATCTATGTTAATCCTTTGAGTGCTAGATGTATTGCTTAGTGTATGTGTGACAAGAGTTGTGTTGATAAATAAAAAATAAATAAACTTGTTCCAACTGGGGTAGGGCCTACTGTGAAAGTGCCACAACAAAATTTTGCTTGAAAATAAACTTGCTGTCACACTTTTATACCCAAAAACCGGAATAAGTTGGCATGAGCCACCTATATGCCAACTTCATCATCAAATTAAGGATTGGCATCTTAAAAATAAATAAATAAAAATTCTCTTTTTGTAATTCATCAGATCATTCATAATCATTTCATTCTTACACTTTTTCATATTTTCATCCACAATACTTATCAAGAATCTTTATTCATCTTATAACAATTTTACAATCCATTTACATAGTCACAGGGGGTTGAGCTTTCCTTCTGATGGAAATCCCAATATTAATTATTTACAAAAATAAATAAATAATTTACATGAATAAATATAAAACTAAAACACATACGTACACCAATAAATAATTACAGTTGAACATAGATTTAAATTAAAAATGGCAAGTCAAATAAGCCTTTGGCTATATGATATCAAACTGAGTCATCATATTTTGATGAATTAGTGATTTATTTAGACGCAACTAAAGTTGAGATTGATTTTATTGTTTTGATGGAGGCTTGGTTGAGTAAGGGTTTTTATGGTGTTGACCTTTAGAGCTATAGCCTGATGGGAACTTCAAATAGGAAAACTCACTATGATGGAGTGGTAGTGTATGTAAATAATTCCCTTTCAGCTGTTTCTCGCGAGGGAACAATTGGGGATGTGTATGGACTTTCACTAGACTTTTCTATACATGGGGAATTATTTAACTTATTAGGATTGTTGAAACCAAATCCATGATTTTCTAAACGCTCTTTAACAATACTACGACAATGTAAATAAAAATAAGACGTACGTTTATGTTGGAGACATACATATTAACATTTTATGTACCACACACATTAGAGATTGTTATTTGAATACAATGTTTGATGCAGGATTTAATAAGCTGTATTAATTCTGTAACTCGAGAAACGGTTGATAGTAAGTCCTGCGTGGATCATATATTTGTTAATCACAATAATTGGAATGAGGTAAAGACTGCTGTCATCCAAACGCACATTACAGACCACTACAGTACTGCACTCTACATCACTTGTACACAACATACTTCCCACACCAACTATGACAATACTAGGTCACATGGTTTGATAACACTGAGTTTTCACTTTTAATTAGCGAGCAATCATGGTCTCCCATGATTAACATTGAAGACGTGAATGATTGCACTGCAGAATTCCATACAAAATTAAATAATTTTTTTGAAAAATCAACAAAAATAAAAATGTCTGAAAAGCCTTGATTGACTAGAATTAATTAGAAATAATATCCTTGGATAATAAGGAGAATAATTTGTAGTATTTGAAAACTAGATGAATAAATTAAGCTTTTAAAACAAAATAATTCAATATTATATTAAAAACACAATTTCGTAAGTATAGAAACAATTTAAGTAATATAATCAAAGCAGCGAAAACTAACTACTACAGAGACCAAATTAATGAACATCACAACAATCCGAAAAAAATACAAGAAAATATTAAAGAAATTTTCTGGTAGAATAAAAAATAAAGATAAGTTTCCAATAAGGAAATATCAGAAAAATCCAAATGTTGCACTTTCAAAGAAGTATTCCATGACTTGAATTCCTATTTCTCAGAAGTAGGCAACAATTTGGCCAAGAACATCAAACCATGTGGCGATACTATTTACCATGACAATGATAACAGAGCTAACACAAACTTTGTTTTACACATAAGCTAGATTCACACTAGCATCTAACAGTAGTAGTGTAAACTGAAATGTACCGTGTAAATCTTAAATGACACCACTTTTAGTGGAGGTGCAGTGGCGTACCACTGGAGGTGACGCCACTAATATATGTTTCTATATATGTTAGTGGCATCAGTAGTGGATGACGCTCCATCTGTACTGCCATGTCACTTCATGTGGCTCATGTTAAACACTTTGCCAGTGCAAGTGACAGATGTGTTGATAGGTATATTTTGTGTTTGATACGGTATCATGGCAGAAATAGGAGATGGACAAGTGATGGAGGACCTTTTACTTTTCCTAACTCAGTCCGAATACTTTCAATATAATCAGATATTTTAAAAGTAATCACACAAGAACTACAAAATCATCTTTTGTGCAACAAATCAGCAAGTCCATATAAAACTACGTCATTAATAGTGGCATGGCTTTTGTGTGTAAACCGCTAGTGGCATGACACTAAAACTGGCGCTATTTTGTGGCGTCACTGCTACATGCCAGTGTAAACTGCTAGCTATAGTCACTGAACTGGATGTATTGCAGCAAGTTAACAGTTTAAGGGGTTGGTCTGGATGCGATAACATTTCTGTGTCCCTTCTCAAGAGTAACATTGTCTTCTTAATTACACCATTACTGCATATTATTAATCAGAGATTTAGTTTAGGTCTTTTTCGAGATTTTTTTTAAAACGGCAAAAGTGATACCACTATATAAAGGAAACTATGTTACATGCAGAAGCAATTTCGGCCACTCTCATTATCAAGTATGTTTTCAAAATTTATGGAGAAATTAGTCAAACTGCAATTCGTTTACTATTTAACAACAAATAATACCCTGTCTGCAATAATACCATTACTGGCAATTTGGTTTCAGAAATTACAAAAATATTGTGATGCTCATTAACATCTTACACGAGATATTAACTAGTCAGTTTGTAACAACTGGTTTTTTGTTAATAAAACCATTCCAATGTGGTTTTTCTAGATCTTGCTAAGACCTTTGATTAGTGGATTGATCCAAACTTTTAGTTAAATTAAATTTAGTTGGAAGTCATGGAAAGGGTTTTGCTTGGTTTGAGAGTTATCTGACAGCTCGCAGGCAAATTGTTTCAATTAATGGAATATCAAGTAATACTAAATCTGTTGACTATGGATTAATACAAGGTAGCACATTGGGGCCAATACTCTTTCTAATTTATATAAATAACTTAAAAAACTAAATTTAAATGGAAAGTTATATTATTTGCCGATGATTCGGCTATTTTGTTTTAGGGAAACAATTGGAACTCGGTTAGCAAAAACACAGAAAAACAACTGAAATTAATGAAAACTTGGTTTGATAAAAATGTATTAACACTTATTACCTCAAAATCTAAATTTATGGTGATATATTTTTACTGTCTGCCTTATTACGGACCTAGGTAGAAAAACATTAAAATTGCACAATACCAATTTTACCACTGGAGATCCTTGTACATGTGCAGAGTTCAACCAGGTTGATTCATATAAGTATTTAGAAGTGGTGTACATTAAAAGAATGAGGTGGTGTGATCATATAGACTTTGTAAAAAAGAAGGCTTATGAACTCTTTATTTGTTTTCAGACGCAATCGGCTAGTACAACCTCTTATTGATTGATAATTGCCATTAATTTAATCATTCAATGCTAATGTTGTGGTTTATTCAGATATGTCAGTTCTGTCTGTCTTTTTATATGTATTTCCAGACCATTTTTAACCTATAACATAGATATATTCTCATCCAGCCTAGTAATGACACAAATCTAATAAGATTGTGGCCAATTGTGCCCCAGGATTGTGTCCAAAACTTCCCCGAGTGTAGTTTAGAAAAAACACAGGTTAGGTGTGCGAGTTTAATATTTACATAACCTTGAGATTAGCCTACGTTTGCTGCATGGCTAGACAGATTAAGATTTAAAAAATAATTTAGCAATAATTCTAGTGTGAATATTAAAAGTCATAGAAAAAAAAGAAAAAATAACAATTTTAGCTTTGTTTTAGGTCTAAACTATAAAATCACTTAAATAACTAATAAAGCCACTATAATTATACTTCACACAGTTCACAAATGCTGCCAGGTATATCCAAAGGATAAAAATTAAAGGGAAAAATAATTCCTTCATAGTTAAAAAGCCTTTGTCTAATTGTGTCCCAGTCCAATAGTGCCCCAGTCTCCCCTACATACATTTTATATGTGTGCTTGCCAGTCAGTTTTCAGTCTAAAGTTACACCTAACAGTTTTACACTAAACCACAAGACAGCAAATTCAGATTATATTGAGGTTAAGTGAAATTTTTACAAAGAGAAAATAACGTATTCTGAGATTTAGCTGGAGACTACTAGTTGAAAACCAGTGGTTTCCTTGGTAAATTCCACGATTCCATTATATAAATAGGTTAGCTATATTACTATTTGTATAATAATATCATCAGCAAAAATTACAGAACTGCAATTTTCTTGTGTCTACGTGGTAAGAAGAATTAAACAAATCTGTAATGCAGACATGGCAAAAACAGCATATCACTCATTATTCGAGTCACACCTGAGATATGGGCTAATAGTCTGGGGAGGGACAACTCTAACTAATATACAAAGAGTACTAATAATTCAAAAGAGAGCCATAAGAGCCATTACCGGACTGGAACCTCGACACAGCTGCAGAGAAGCGTTCAGGGAGCTAAAAGTACTAACAGTGGTAGCTCTCTACATTCTCGAAACGATCCTACACTCGGTAAAATCTGGACAAACTAGAAACGGAAACTTCCATTCATACAACACGAGAAATGGTCATAATTTTGCAATAGCTACACACCATCGGAGCTTATTTGAGAGGAAGCCATCATACAGAGGAACAGTCTACTACAACAACCTCCCAGGATTCCTGAAGACAATTCCGACACAACGTCTGAAAAATTCACTATCAGATTGGCTTCTGCAGAGACCATTCTACACCACCCAAGAATTCATGGACTGGAGAGAACACTCACCATAATTAAATATTATTGTTTTCTACCTGTGCCATGTAATCATTATTGTATGACGAAAATTCTAAACTCAATGTTTATGAATAAAGAATATTGTCTATTGTCTATTGTCTATTGTCTATTGCAATCTATATGGCTACGCAAGTCATTAATAGGAAACAAGAACAAAAAAAAGGACACAGCCCAGAACCTAACCATCAATCCTAATACCTTTAATCAGTATTTCATTGACTCAATATAAGAAATAAAGAGCCAAATAAGCGAGGGCGTAACTTGCACTGAATTTCTAAACAGAAATCATAGGCCTCGCTCAGTAGTCTTCACGTGGAAATCTCTTACACCTGAGGATATAATAAAGGCAGCTAAGAGGTTGAAGAGCTCTGGAAGCACTGATGTCTATTACATGTCCAACAATGTGCTTAAACAGGTGATACCAAGTTTTGCTATCCCACTTACAATTTGTATTAATAAATGCCTACAAGAAGGGGTGTTTCCTGAGCCTCTAAAATTATCCAGAGTCTGTCCTATTTATAAAAAAGGACCAAGAGACAAACCAAGTAGCTTTCGTCCCATCTCTGTGATTCCAGCAATTTCTAAATTATTTGAGGTTTTAGTCTATGACCAAACTATCCATTTTTTAGAAACAAACAATCTCTTAATGTATCCCAGTTTGGTTTCAGACAGGGACGTTCCACAACTGAGGCAATAGATAAATTGATAAGAGAAGTTCTTCAGGCTTTTGAAAATAAGGTCATTGCTCGGGCCACCCTCTGTGACCTGAGTAAGGCCTTTGATTCTGTTAATCACTCTGATCTCTTAATAAAATTAAAGCATTATGGTTTCACTGGCCCTTCACTTAAATTCTTTCGTTCATATTTAAAAAAATCGTAAACAAATAGTTTACATAGATGGTGTCTGGTCACAAGAGGCTGATGTCAAGTATGGTGTACCTGGGTTCTGTACTTGGCCCCCCCCCTCCTTCTTCTAATTACAATAAATGATTTGCCCCTCTCTGTTAACTCTAAAACAATCCTCTATGCAGATGACTCAACTTTCATAAGCACTGGCAACATTTTAAAAGAATTAAATGAAATAGTTAAAAACACAATTTTAGATGCTTCCCTTTGGTTTCAGTCCAACGGTTTTCTTTTAAACAAGAGTAAAACCCAAAATATTCTATTTACATTAAAACATCTTAATACTGAACTTGTTGATCCCGAAGAAGAATTTTTGTCTTCTGTCAAATTTCTTGGGGTGCAGCTCGATACTCAACTGAATTGGACACCACATATAGAACAACTATCTGTCAGGCTTTCCAGGGTTCTTTATCTTCTGAGATGCTTATCTTTCATATTCCAAAAAATTTTGTACGCTCAACTTATTTTGCTTACTTTCAATCTTTACTTAGATATGGCCTCATTTTTGGGGGGAATTGCTCTAAGGTTCACGAGATTTTAATTTTACAAAAAAAGCCTTAAGAATCATTACAGATTCGGAACACTTAGAACACTGCAAGCCACTTTTTATTAATCAAGGAATTCTGACTGTTATCAACCTTTACATCTACGACCTAACTCTATATGTTCTTCAAAATTCTGATTTATTGAAGTCTAATTCTGAAGTTCACTGCACTATAATACTCGCAGTAAAGAACTAGCTTCAGTAGCCTATTGTAGGCTAACTAAAACCATAAATAGTCACACTACAGTAGCTCTTCAGCTATATAATGTGCTAAAGCCCCTAATTAAAAAGCATCCTGAAAGTAAATTTAAAAACTGTTTTACTCCTGGCTTTTAAACAACCCTTTTTATTGCCTCCAAGTTTTGCATAATCTTTTTTATTTGAAATTTAAATTGTATAAACTAGTAGGTCTACTTTAATGATTTATTGTCTACTATGTATCATAAATTGTTCTGTATCTATTTATTATTTTGTATGGGTTTTGGATTAATTGGTTAGTTTTTAAAGTGCATTAAATTATTTTTTGTTTTGGTGTTTGTTCTTGGATTATTGTTTTGCAGTGGTATCTTACTATGCTTCCTTTGTTTTCCTATGTTTTTTTTATGCATCTACATTTTGGCAAACATTGATTAATTTTGAAAGTCTATTGTGACTGTATTTCATGACTGACTTCTGTAATTATAATTCAGTTGAGCTTAGATTAATATTTATGACTTGGCAACTATTGCTGTATATTGACTTGTCAAAAATTTGTACAAATTCGTATGACAATAAAGATTTATTATTATTATTATTATTAACCATGTGGCACTCCACATTCAATTAAAGCTAATTCTGAAAATCTGTTGTTTGGTCAGACTCTCTGTTGTTTTGCAAGTAAGTTCGGCTCAACATTACATAAGCCATAATGGTATAATTTGTTGAGGAGAATGTTATGTGGAGCAAAGTCAAAAGCCTTGGTCAAATCACACAAACTAAAGTGTGCTTGAGGAGTTTTCAAATCTATTTATTGCTCTTGAAATTAGAAGCTCAAATACGTCCACAGTAGACAAACCCTGACAAAAGCAAAATTCTTATTTTGTAAAAAGAGAATTAGATTTAAAAAATTCACTAACTTGGTATATCTCAGCTTTTTCTATAATTTTAGAAAATGTTTGCATCACAGATATTAGTCTGTAAGTGTTTTCCAAGGAAGGATATCCTTTTTAAAAATTGTCACACTTTTGATAATTTAAGAGAATCATTAAATATACCAATAGAAAGACAATAATTGATGCTAATTAATTGTGAGTAGTTCAAGAATGGAAAGCAAAATAAATTTCATTAGATCACGATATTCTTTCTTAACACGTTGACTGCGGCTATCTAATACTATGTACTTTCCTCAGGAGCTGAAGTATAAAAATAATGTTTTCACTTACCACGTTGACATGGTTTTATATCCATTGTAAACAACCAAAAAGCTGTTTGAAGATTATTTTATATGTATATGAGACATTATAAATGTTTGACCCACATATGGGTCTTAGCTCCTCTATACCACTCTATATAATGAAGCGCCACCATGGCCCGCAGGCGGGTCAGACGCCACTGGCGCACGTCACTGCGTGACCCACGGGAAGGTCGTCTGGAATTTGCTGTAGTAGGTTAATCTTGACTATATTATTCATTCATTTTGCTATGAAGGTGTTATTGAATTTATCAGATGTTAGATTTGTGAAACGTCTTGCGAGCAATCGTTCAGCCTCTAGTACTGTATATAATTTCCCCAGCAGCCCATGAAAATTCAGTTTGGTATGAATAATGACTTGCTTGTAGGTTTTCAAACGTGTTCATCACAAATCTGTTCACTGCTTTTGTTTTACTCATTGAAGAATCACTAAAAGTTATATTAAAGATTCCTCAAGATTTGTCCAATTTTGTTAAATTGTATCCCATTTTTAAAACAAGCAAAATGAAAATGTTCAAATTTTACAATAAATTACAAATAACCACTCGTAATAAAACACATATAACATACTTCACAACTGATAATAGGCTAATCACCTAATATGGCTACCAGTGTACAGTTGTTTTTAGGACATGTTAACGAATCAACCCCAAAAAATTGTATGAATCTGAATAGTGTCAACCAAACATCAAAATACTAAATTTCCCATTTCTCTTTTACACATTTTGCATTTTATTAATTTAGTTAATTAGGAAATTTTGTCTAGTAAAAAAAATACCTCAAACTGCATTTGCAAACCAATGAGGTTAAAGAGTTCAATCACTTGATGTGGGTTTATGTCATATAGTTTTAAGAAATGTATTTCAGATGTATACTGTCTCCCTCTTTCTTCTTCTTGCACTGTTTATCTGCCTGTTTGTTAAATACCCAATGAAATTTAATAACAGTGGAAAGAGAGGTTGAATAAATTATAACCAATACACACACCTTGAAATACTAAGCACTCTATATGCATGGTGAATGCAGTATGCAGAACCTTACTAAGAGCATCCAGACACTGTATAGACATTTTCAGAGTAGTGTACCAAGAAAATGTGTGCACTGGATTGGTCACTCATGATGGCCAAACTCAAATTCTCTTTCTCAGAGAAATACTAAATGATGACATGTGAAGTAGTTTAACCTTTCTCTTGGTAAAGCTATATAACTAAGTTCACAAGGCTTGTGAAATAAGTCAGATCCGTGATTTCATAATAAACTTATAATAATTACAAATTATACTTCTTTCTTAGATCCTGATGCTGCTATGATATCAGAAGAGGAAATCCGGATGAGACAGCAAGAACAGCTTAATAGAGATGCTGTTGCTTACATGGAACTTGAAAAAAAGGTGCATAGTAATGTAAACCTGCATGCCGTAACCGTATAACTATATACATTAGTTCCCTATTTATTTAATATCACATTTCTGCTTTTTATAAGGCAGGATATATATAGTAGTTTAGTTGTTGCCATTATTTTACAGCTGAGCTCTATGTTTCCTGAATTTGTACAAGAAAACGTTAACTGTGAGAACATTATTTTTTTTATGCTAGGATTTAGTCCTGGCTGGTTTATATTTGAATTTATGCTGATTTTCTAAGGTAAAATAACTGTTCTTACAAGTCAGATTTTGAAATACTATGTATATATTTGAAAAAATACATGATTCTATTGAACACCTTAAGTGCAGTAAATAAAGAAAATTATTTATTGATAATAATATATACCTTTAGGTAAGGTACAAGGGCACTGGGCCAAGAACTGTTTAATAGGAGAGATAGGAGATCAACTAACTTAACTATGAAGACAATTCCATCAACATAATAAGCAAGAAAACAAATACAGACTCAACACATAACATAAGTTTTCACCGCAGTTGGCACTTTCTTCAGGTGAGTATATATGTCTGTATTTGTGTTTTTGTGAGTGGTGTTGGTGGACTAGACTTTTCAGGTAAGTTTGCTAATTTTTGATCTCTCCTATTGTACCAGTCTATTTTTGCCATGCACCTTTAGAAAGTTCATGAAACAATAGGAAGAATAAAAGTTAATAACACGCTTGTGAAATGAGGTTTTTGAGGAGCAATATGGCAGTGAGCAAAAGAGACAGGATAAGGAATGAGATCATTAGAGAGGAATGAAATGAATGAATGAAAATGACTTTATTAGGTGAGGTTTAGGACTAAGCAGTCCTCTCTAACATTTAACGTTTTACAAGTTATAGAAAACTTATAAATAATACAATGTTATAATGTATTAATAAATCAAGTAGAAACAACTAAGAATAAGCCTTATAACATTAATTAATAATAATAAAAAATAAACAATATTATTCTGAGAACTAAACAAAATTAGACTAAACACATACACCCACACATCATTCATTAGGAAGATGGACGATTGAGATATATAGACTACGATGGTTTGGGTATGTCAAGAAGATGGAGGAGCACAGATTGCCAAGAAAGTTCTTTGAGAGAGAAATTAAGGAACATAGGCCAAAAGGAAGACAGAGATAGATTTATTTGGGGAGTGAGAGGAGTGGAAATAATAAATGAGGACTTGTAAATTATGTAAACCTTTGTTAACTTTGTTATCTTGGGTTTAAAATTCCCGCTCAAAACAGTGTTTTGACTATCAATTGATTGTATGAACGAAAAATATAGTGTCTACAGAATATGATGTAATAGCGATTTGTGATGAATTTATATTTGTTAAACGTTTTTATTCCCGCGCGAGGGGCTGGTACGCAGGGAAACGCGCCGGGGATGGATCAGGTTCTCCCACAAAACGAGTGCGATGTTGCCGTTCGGTGCACACAGAGGTTAATGACAGGGTGAAGTTTGCTAGTTTAAGGGAAGGTTGGTCTGAGTCACCAACCCGTTCTATAGCATTCCGGCAACATCGCACTCATTTTGTGGGAGAACCCGAGCCATCCCCGGCGCGTTTCCCTGCGTACCAGCCCCTCGCGCGGGAATAAAAACGTTTAACAAATATAAATTCATCACAAATCACTATTACATCATATTCTGTAGACACTATATTTTTCGTTCATACAATCAATTGATAGTCAAAACACGGACTAGAGTAATGGAAGAAAGAAGATGGGAAGAGGTACTATGTGATCCACTGTTTGATTAATAGCATTTGAACTTTATAAAGAATTGAATTGCCGCACAAGTTTCAATCAGTATTTAGAATTTTTATTATATTTTACAATTTATTTTTGTTTTAAGTAAAGGATCTTAGAATTTGATAAATAGGCCAATAAAGGTTTATTTTAATGCAAAGCATATCTTACAGAAGTTGTTTTGCATTTTACAATTATGACTTAAGTTTGAGATGAGCGCACAATACAGTAGTTGCAATTCAGGACTGGTGATATGTCTATGCATATCTGTTTGTATTCCTTATACACTTTATGATTTATGTGATAGCATTAAAAATTAAATGAAAATATATATTTTCTTAAAACCATGTCTATATTTATTTTTAATTACAATCAACTTTGTTCATGTAAAAATATTCTTAACCCTTATCACGCTGTATGCGCATATGTTGACTTTGCTCTAAACGCTGTAAGAGCATATATACGTAATAGTTACAAAAATAATATTTTCGTAATAATGTTTCTAATTTAATCCGGTAGTGCATTTGGGTTATGGGCGGTGACTCATGACTGGTTTTTTTCTGGCAGTGTACATTTCCGCTGTGCTGCCTAATGCCATAAGCACATATACGTGCAGCTATTGTCGAGCCGAGCGGTTGTCATTTTCCGCCGCCTCACCTCTTTGATATTTATTTATTTTTTATTTATTTATTACATCACATACATCTCTTATAGGGAATTTCCCTCAGACAGGCGAATTGTCACATTATTCTTATGCTAATCACATTACATCCTAAATCCATATTATAGTCAAAGTTTAAAAATAAATATGACAACATGAAAAATTAAAAAAAATTAAGAAGGCTACCGGTGAAAGCAAAGTTATGTCTCCAAAATCATGTTAAGTATTCATTGGTGCTATAAAATAACTTTGTTTTCAAATATTTAGTTACTTCAGCTTTGAACTTTGTGTCTGAAGTAATGGCTTTTATGTTCTGGGGGAGTTTATTGTAAAATTTACTTCCTGTGTATAACACGGATTTTTCAAAAGATGATGTCTTGTGTGCTGGTATTTGTAGTAAATGTTTGTGTCTCGTATTGTAACTGTGGCTGTCTAATTTGGAACTAAAGTGTGAAGCATTCAATCTCACAAAAATCACAATATTTAGGATGAAGATACAAGGTAAAGGCAGTATTTCAAATCTACTGAATATGTTACTACATGAACATGTGGTCGGAGCACCAGCCATTGCTCTTAGAATTCTTTTCTGAACGCGGCATATTTTTAAACTTTCAGAGGAACGACCCCAGAAAACAATTCCATATGACAAATGGGAATATACATAAGCGTAATATACAGCTTTAAGAGAAGATAAATCAATTGAACTTGAAAGTGTTAGTAAAACATAAAAAGCTTTGTTGAGTTTAGAATGAAGCTTGGTTATGTGTTCGGACCAGGTAAGTGATTTGTCAACTGTGATACCAAGAAAATTTACTGATGTGGATAGATTAATTGAAGAATTAATATATTTAACCTGAGCCCTGATACTGTTGCTATAATTTGGATGAAAATTTATAATAAAAGTTTTCCCCCTATTCAGCACCAAACCATTCGAACCAAACCATGTGTCCATGTCCTCCAGGGCGTCATCCAGCATATGTCCAAGATTGATTCCATCGCTACTTCTCAAAAATGCTGTGGTGTCATCAGCAAATAGAATTATACTAGAATTCCTTACATTGACAGTCAGATCATTAATATACAAGAGGAACAACAATGGCCCAAGAATGGAACCCTGAGGAACTCCGGCCACAACTTGCTGATAAGACGATTGATGGTTAGAAATATATGTGCAGTGAAATCTATTGACAATATAAGAATGAAGTAACTGGTGGGTCTTTTCCTGTAATCCATAATACTCTAATTTTTTTAGTAACAGATTGTGATTAACAGAATCAAATGCCTTTGTGAGATCGCAGAATACTCCAGCTGAAAATAATTTCTCATCGAAAGCTTCAAAAATTTGCTTAGTTAACTGAAAAATAGCATCTGTTGTAGATTTATTCTTTTGAAAGCCAAACTGATTGCAGTGTATTATATTGGAGTTTAATAGATAATACTGAAGTCTATTGTATATAGCTCGCTCAAAAAGCTTGGAAAAGGCAGGAAGAATTGCAATAGGTCAGTAATTGTCGGCAGACGATGAATCACCTTTCTTTTTATACAGAGGCGTTATACGAGAAAATTTTAAAAGATGAGGGAAAACACCCGATTTAAATGAAGTATTGATAATATGTGTCAGGGACTAGCTTAGGTGTTTGATGCAGATCTTAACTATATAGGGAGGGATGTCATCCCAACCAGAAGAACTTGTTGACTTAAGCTCCTTTGCCAGGGTTTCAATTTCATCAACTGTTACTGGGGGAAATATTGGAAGTGTTGTGGCAGGCTTACCAATTTTCTCAAGAAACGACTGTGAACTGATGAGGTTTGCAGTGAGATTGAAGTGCCTTGTAGTGTTAAGGAAGTGTGTGTTGAGAATTTCTGCAATGTCTAAAGGATCTGTGAAACGATTCCCACTGTCAGTGAGAAATTCAATTTGAGAGTGTTTTTGCTGTAAAGAAGTTTCTGATTTTACAACATTCCATGTTGTTTTATTGGAAGCGTTTTTAATTAAATTTGAATTGTATTCTATTTCAGCTCTTTTCACACATTGCTTAAACTCTTTTTTTGTATTTTTTAACATAGTCTACAAACATTTTGTCGTCACTATTTTTGCTTAACATATGCAATTCTCTTTTTCTTTGACTGGAAATAATAATTTCAGGAGTTACCCACTTTTTTTAAAGGTTTTAAATTAGATTTAACTTTAACTGTTTTTACTGGGAAGCATGAATTAAAATGCAATTTGACAATTTTTAGGAACAAACTATATAATACATTAACATCAGTACTGTTCTCAGACCAAAACGAATCCCAGCTTTCATACTCCAATAATTGGACAACATTTGAAATATTACCCCTTGAAAAATCTCTTTTTGAGAGTTTCTTACTAGAGCCTCTCTGAAAACTATTTTTAAATGTTAAGATTTGAAAAGTATGGTCAGAGAGATCGTTATCAAATACGCTAATTTCACAGCTTTCAAGCAATAGATTTGTATAATTATTGTCTACACATAATTTTGAGAATGACGTAATCCTAGTAGGTACTGAATTATTAGGTATTTTTAAATTGTAAGAATGTAACATATCTATAAAATTATTTACATGGTCCTTCTTATCAAGTAAGTTAATGTTAAAATTTCCTTCAAAAAACAATTGATAGTTAGAGTATCGCTTATTAACATATTGTAATAGTGAGTCAAACAATTGAAAAAATGAATCAAGGCCCAACTTATCATAGTACGTTGCTCTATATATACAGATAACAATAGCTGGCTTATGCAGATTCAATTTAACCCCACAACACTCAAAAAAATATTCTTTACAAAACTTATCTAAATCAACTAAAGGATCAACAGTTAACTCATTCAAAGCAAGTATGCACACACCACCTCTTTGCATTTTTGATCTAGAAAAACTATTCACAATTTTATAACCCCCAATTTGATTTAAAATGAAAATCAAAATTCAAACCTTTCAAGCAGGTAGCAATAGATGAAACATTATTTCTGTTCAAAGGCCGATTATCTTGCCGCCAGTATATACCTTCTAAGCGTGCCCGCTTTGGGATAAAACTGTTTATTTTATCAGATTGTGAAACAGGCTTTGTTGTATCGATTTGACCATACCTAGGGTCACAGACTCTGCTTGGCTTTCCTGATTTACATAAAAAAGTGGGCATGACAGGACAGATAGTACTTACTCTGATGGAACCATATTTTCAGTCTGGTTGCAAACTTTACCTAGATAACTGGTATGTGTCTCCATCTTTAGGGCAAGAGCTATATGACAAAAGAATAAACATGTGTGGTACTTGTTTACCGAACCGTCAAGGACTACCAAAACATTTGCCAAAACTAGTTAGGGGCAATACTGACACTTTCTGTACAGATAACATGATGTATGAATGTTGGCAAGATTAACGTGAAGTCAGATATTTGATGACAATGCATCCTAGTGTAGTGGCAGATTCTGGAAAAATTTATCGCTCAACTGGTGAACTGATACTAAAGCCTTTGGCAGTGTTAGACTACAATAAACACATGGGGGCTGTTGACATAGGTGATATGCAACAATCCTTCAATGTAACGGCAAGAAAGTCAATCAAATGGTATTAGAAATTATTTTATCGTTTTCTTGACGTTGCAGTGAGAAATCACATATTATGCAAATGACAATTACAGGCTACCATTCTCATCTAGCTTGCTTTCGTAAGGAATTAGTTAGGCAAATTATTGAGAGGCACTGTCAGCTCAGGACAAATCCAAAAGGTGGTCTTCCTTCGAATGGAGAAACACCCCTTAGACTCACCTAGAGACATTTCTTACTGCCCATACCACCTACTCCAAAAAATCAAAAACCTCAAAGATATTGCCATTTTGTATTTTAAAAATAATTTCTCTCTTTTTTTTAAAAAGTAATTTTAAAAAATTCGAAACTGAAGCCAAAACGGAGGAAGGACACACAATTCATGTGTAGGGAATGTGACGTCTCTCTTTGCGTCCATCCTTGTATGGTTGAATACCACACCCTTCGTCAATTTTAGAGTAAGTTTATCAAATAAAATTAGATTTTTAGTAATTATAATGTTTCGTAACATTATAAACAACCATTTTATAAGTACTCTATTGTTTTATTGTATTTTATTGCTTTATTATGTAAATAAGTACCTAAAAAGTAAAGTTTATTTTTATAAAATATGGTAACTTTCACTCTTCAAAACATAAAAAATTGAAAGTTTCAAGTAAAATACTTTGTTTATTTATTCAAGGCTTAAATACAAATGTATGTTTAAAAACCTATTTTTCCTTAAAAAACCTGGTCTGGGGGGGTGGACAGCTGATAAAAAACTCAGCTGTTAAAGGGTTAATGGAAAATAGGCATTGTATAAATGGCGTTCTAAGGGTTAATATTGTTAGAAACAGAAAGTTACATTATTCATTCTAAACTAGCAATAAATATTCATTCTGCATTAATTCATCAACCAAGCATTTAATTATAATCAAATTTTCTAAAATTATTATAATTATGATTAATTTGATCACTTTACTGTTTGCCAATGTTAACCTTCCCTACATCTAAGGAGACTAGATAACACTCTAGTTACAAGTAGTCTAAAAAATTTTAATTGTAGTAAGTGAAATATGTTTTATAATTTTCAGAAAAATGAACAATTGAAAAAGAGAGAAGAGGAGAAGAAGAAGAAAGAAATGGAGAAATACAAACATGTTAGCCATGGTTACAGGCTAGGTGGCAATGAAAATTTAGGTGATTGTTGTGTATTTGATAGCTTTTAGTTCTAATACAGTAAGCATAGTGATTATCAGGTATATCCTAGACCACATGTGCATATTGTGAATTGGAGCGAATTTGTGTAATCTAACCATTAAAAGTAACTACGTGAATCTTGTGGAACTACGTGGGGGGGTTCACATTTTACAGAAATTATTTTTAAAATACAAAAACGTGCAATAAGAATTTTGGGTAAGCTAAATTATAATGAATCTTGTAGATCTCATTTCCGAAAATTCAATATTATGACAGTTTACAGTATTTTTATTTTTGATGTTATTTTTTACGTTTACAAGATTATTTCATTAAAAGAAAAAAAAACCAGAAACACAAATATAGTACTCGAAATCATCACCTATTAGAAATACCTTCCCACCGAACAACCCACTTTAAGACATCAGTTTCATATTTGGGCCAACATTTTTATAATAAATTGCCGGAGGAATGGAAAGAAATTAAACAATTTACAACATTCAAAAATAAACTTAAAAAATATTTAATTCAATCTGAACTTTACAGAGTTCAATCTGAACTGAGAATTTAACCCAAAAGCTGACAGGGCATAGACTGTGGACAGATTATGACAGTTATGTTTAAGCTGAAATATTTTATTTTGATTGCTGTTATATTGTAATTTTATGTTATTGTGGCTCAGTTGTTTTTGTCTGTTTTTAAGTTAAGGTCATTTCCTGTCCTATAACATTTTGAATGTTTTATTGGATGAATAAAGCACTTTGACTGAATCAATTTTGAAAGCACTTACAAGTTTTTTCTACAAATTTCTGATAAGTTTTAATGTTATTTCTGTTGCTGGTTAGCTAATTATGGTTGGTATTTAACTTTAGCCTCTTCTTAGTAGACTCACTTAATGTATACTTGAGTGTGAGAGGGTTGTTAACTGTCAATTAATGAATGTAATGCCTTAATTGTAATGGCAAAGTTAGTACTATAGAGTCGTCTTTTCCACTTATGAAAATAAACATGTAACAATAAAAAAAAAACATGTCAATTGATGTTTAAAACTAAAAAATACAAAATAGGAATTTTAATTTATCAAACAAACAGAAAAGTCACTAAAGAATGAATCAATAAAGAAAAGTTGGAATGTTTATAAGGTACTTTCAGGTTAATTTCCAATTGGCTCTTTTTTAACATCCGATCAAAGTATAAGAAAACAGAGAAAAGTCATATCCATCATTTCAATCGTTCAATTCATAAAATTGAATCCAATAAATCCATCACCATCGCCACTATTTGGGGTTAGGCCTAATGCCATATTACTTCCACTTTCTGATATATTTTCCAATGTTAGAAGTATTGTTACACAATCATTTATACTTTCTTCATTATTCATCATCCGATAAATCAAATTGTAATCATATCGTTATTACTTAAACATTTGTGAAGCATGATCAATTTCGATACAACATTTTGATGCTAAGCGATCTTAATATAGGTTAGAGAGAAGCAGAAAGCATGAGCTCTTGTGATATTCCAGTTGCTGTGATGACGATTTCTGGTTAATATATTTACTGTTCGCTTGCAGTCACAGTAAGACACATTGAAAACTGACCATTATTGGACTGATACTTCCATCAGTTTCGCTTCGGACTAGTCTGACATACGAGTGGAACAGCATATGTGCAACGTTGGTTGATGTCTGACGAGTGGAAAGGATTGAATAATATAATTTTTTTACTTCACCTGAAAATTGTATAATACCAAAAAATTAATCCTTTTAGGATGACGAACATTTTGAATATTTTTTAAGTACGCATTTTTCAAGTGACCTTGTTTTTCAACAGCCATGTTGAAGAAGACGACGATCAAAACAGTGAAAATTTTGTAGTTTTTTTTTTTAATTCATAAGTTAAGTACTAAGCATAGTACATAAACAAAGTATTACCCATATATACATAATTAAATTATCTACAAAATGGTAATCTTTATTAGTAATTTTTATTTTCAGAAAGTATTTTATTATCATATATTTTTGACAATTTTTTATTTTTATTATTTTATTTTAAGTTTACGACTAGTTTGCTATAGTATAACAAAATATTTTTACTGTGGGAACTATTATTATTTTATTCCTTTATTCAAATATAAAATTGTATTATAATCAGTTAAAAAATAAGTTTTTTAACAGAAAATATAAAAAACTACAAAATTGCAAATTAAATAAAGGAGCTAAACACAAGTCAAACCATGAAAGTTGGTTTACTTACTGTATAAGTTTATCCATAGCACATATTTGTCCATATTCATAGTAAATATGTATTATTGTTCAATACTCTGTAAAAAAACACTATAAAAATATATACACTATATAAAACAATAAAGAAAAAATAGTTTGCACATTTATGTTTCGGGAATCAAATCGGATGAACTCCTTTGCAAAATGTACAAATAAAACAGGATTGTTTCCTTTTTCTTGGCTGAAAGATGTCCACTTCTTTCAGAACACACCCAGCATGTTTTCATTTCTTTTCCTGGCAGTTTTACTAATTCTTTGTTTTGACTGTTATCATTGCCTTGTTTATTTATCTCCAGCGCCATAACGCCAAGTTTTGGATATATCTGCTACAATATGTTCAATGAATTGAAATCTTGGTATAGGTTTTGTTTGCATGCTGATGCATGTTAGAGTGTATAGAATGTATGTATTCAATAACATTCTAGAAAACAAGTTAAACAAAACTTTTTTCCAATACTTGATTGTGCATCTCTTGTCAATATAGACATACATCGTCATATCAAACGTTTCGATCCCTCCCATAAACTTGTTATAAAAAGCTACAATGGATGGTTTTATTTCATTTATAATTCTCCCTCTGCGATGCTTGGTGATTTCTTGTGATGTTATGATTGTTTTGGTCGAGACTAACAACACTGGCTGTTTTTGAGATTTCTTTTCCCGATACGATAACATTACTAAGTTTCCGTTTTTACTGTACACCTTTTCTCCACCTTTGAATTTCTTTTTTATTTTATCTGGTAGCCTCTTCCTATTTCTACGAATTGTACCAGTTACAAGTGTCCTCACTGTTCAAAAGTTTTGATAAAGGAATCTGTTAAAAAATGTATCAATAAATACATAGAATCCTTTCCTGAGATAGTTTGCAGCTTCTAGTATCTTTATTACTACTAAGAGATCAAGACCAAATTTTTTCATTAGCTCTTTATTTTTGTTGGATGATTTTCCTTTGTAATAAACAAATTTAACATGGTTTAAATACCGAATCGCATATCCCCCATATATCGTGGTGTTTATTTGGCATATACTTCATCAGGCTTGTTTGATTTTTTGTTCCAATCATGCTGTCGTATATGCATACTTGCTGATTACATAAATGATAAAAGGGAAATAATCTGTTAAAATGGTTAAACAGTGGCTGGAATCTAGCACAGGGATCGGTAGTTTGGCTCGTTAGGTTTTGCTACTTTACTAGTATCTACCATATGGAGAAAGGTTAGAAGATTTTCAAACCGATCACGTGTAAACATTTTCTTGAACCATGGTGTATATATTGGCGTTTGTATATGGGAGAAAGTTGTACTCCAATATGACTTGATTGTTGGTTTTGGTACCAAGCCCATATTAAAAATTGCAGCAATAAATGTGCACATTTCTGATACAGTGACAGGCAACCATGACCGAAATTGAGTTCTTGGTGAGAGAATGTCTCCCTTGCTTCTTAGAAAAGATTCCGCATATCTATTTGTTTAAGTCACAAATAATTCAAGTAATCTTGTAGTGAAAAATAAATTTAAAAAATCAATAGGTTGTGTAGCATTTGGAGGTATATATATTCTTTAGGCCAGGATCCTCTTAGTAGTCAAAGTTGTTTGGGTTATTCTCAAAAAATTCTTCCCAATCACTTTCCCTATCCTCATCGTCTGAACTACTAAGAGCTTGTTTATTTATAGCATTGGGCCTACTGTCAACATTATCAGAAACGCTGTTAGATCCCTGTTGAGTTATAGGACTACACATGGGTACTCTGGTGTTTTTGGGGTGGTCATGGTGTGGGTTTAGTGAAATAATCTGAGTCTTAATAATCTTCGTCAACATCATCAAGCTATAAGTTAGGATCTTCGTTGGTATCATCGATATAATCTGAACTATAATGTTGAGATTCCATGTCTGACAGTTTTAACTCACAGCCCAGTTCACTGTTGTGACCAGCTAAATTTGATTGGTCCATGTTGAAAACAAACTATACACTAAATAAAACATAACATTAACACTACTATTTACACCATAAAGAAAACTTGTACACTATAAAGCAATAAACAATACATTTAGCACACACAACCTCAACGTAACAGACTGGAATGGAATGTAAACACTGAGTCAGAAACGGCGCATGCTCTTGACTGTCACTAAAATTGGCGCACATTGTCAGCTGTTGTAAACAAAGAGATGTGTTTTATTTTACTGCGACCGTATATTCAGAAATACTTTAGTTAGGGTCAATCCAATGTAGTGGTTCAGCAGTGGTTGCTGCAATATTTTTGTTATTTTTGTATATTTTTATACCTAAAAGTACCGCTCATCAGAAGTACAAAAAGTATGTTATTAAATTTTAAACATTTTTTATTTTACTGATGGCGGCCATTTTGGCTTTGGCAAAACACCTCTTAAGTGAATTTCGAACTTTGTGGAGAAGCACATATTTCTTCTTCTATTTATCCTAGAACATTCAAACAAAAACCAATCTCTTCAGAAGAGTCTGAACTTTAATTTAAGTTCTTATAGGTATGTCCTTAAACTTAAGTATAAGGGCCCAAATATATCTCCTAAGTTTATCATGGATTTGTTTCAAAAATCAATTTTCACACATTTATTTTTTCTAGAAGGCAACAATTAATTTGTTATTTTTTTATGTGATAGTTATATTGAGGTACTTCAAACTCAAAGTTTCAAATTGTGGACTAGTATAGTTTTTAGAAAACAATTTTTGAAATCATGAAATTTTCAAATTTTTCAAAGTTCAAGGATTAATATTTTTTTTCGGGCATGAAAATAAAAACTTGAAATTTATCCAAGTTTTATAACTAAACCAAAGGAACATCCAGCAAAAATTTAGTTTTGTGGACTTTATTATTTACCAAGATATATAATTTAGAAAATGCCAAAATTAAAACAAAAAACAATATCCCTCCATCTACTTACAATGCTAAACATAGCTAAATATTATGCTTTGTTATGCCTGAAAATATATATAACAATGTCACACATATAGTTGTACCACTTATTAATATACAAACCTTTATTTTCATGACTGGTTAGCATTGAGTAGATGCGAGATTTCATCACACAAGCATTGTTTGATGTTGAAGTTGCGCCAGTTGCTGTAGGGGTGTGGTCTTCCTCAAGTTATTACTCAAAGGGACCCATGTTTCATAATTTTTGCTGTATTTTAAGGAAGTTATTGGACCAGCAGGTTCATAAAAGTGAACAAAACAGTCAATATGCTTTTGATTGACAGATGACATTTTCTGAGCCACCGCTGTTAGTCATACACACAGGCAATGGTATCATGTTCCTCCAAAGTTAACATCACCTCTGATGTTATAAACTCTTTGAAGTCCACAGATTTAGATGTTATGAAGCACTTAACTTTGTTGTCTGCCACATGAACGTGTTAATGAAAAGATTATGTTACAGGAATGTTGAGGCATTCTTTGGATCAAATTTAAAAAAAAATTGCCGGACATGCAATAGACCCTCTCCTACCGATGCATTGTCCAGGGAATTGCTCATTAAAAAAGTCCTGAACATTGTGTCAGTGTACTGAAGCACCGTCTTGCTGGAATTGGTTTTATTCTAGCATTTGAGGTAATGAAAAGTTGTATAACATGAAATCCAAATAAATGTGGCCTGTTACGGTTTGTTCCATGAAAAAAATGATCCAATGATGATTGTATTGTGCATCAGTCTCATCCAAACTGGGATGTCTTACTGCATTTTTAGGGTGTCACTATAGTGCATTACTGAAATATGCAGATTTCTTGATCCCCAAATACAGCTGTAAAAGTTATGGACAGGAATGATTCGGCTTGGTCACATGGAAAGATTTGATAAATATGATCAGTAAACTTTACATAATCTTGCCTGTATTACTTTCTGTTTGTAGTTTAAATCGCTTAAATAAATAATAAAAACCCCTGATGGAGACATTTATTTCTAGATACCAGTAACCCAGGAACCCGGTATAACAGTTCAGGGGCCAAATATCATGAATTCATATTCACACTAAGATGAGAACAACATTTCAGAACTTTAATTTATTTTTAGAAGGCCCAGGTGCAACCAAACTGGCAAGTGACAGTGTTGGAGGGCGAGGAACTAGTGTTGCTGCAGCTGCAGCGGCTCAAGCGGCAGCTGTAGCGGCTAGAGTAACGGCCGCAGCAGCTGCAGGCGTCCATGGCTTGGGAGTTCCTGTCAGCCATCGTAAGTTTATATTTCTTTAAGTTATTTCATTGTAAAAAGTAAAATCTTTCCCCTATCTCATTAGTTGAAAACCAGTAGTTTCCTTGGTAAATGCCATGATTCCATTATAAAAAAAAATAGGTTAGCTATATTATAATTTATACAATATAAATGTGAAATCATCAGCAAAAATTACAGAACTACAATCTATATTTCTACGCAAGTCATTAATAGGAAACAAGAACAAAAAGGACACATCACCGAACCATGTGTTACTCCACATTCAGTTTAAGCTAATTCTGAAAATCTGTTGTTAGGACAGACTCTCATTGCGATTTTGCAAGTAAGTTCAGAAGACGATTAGCTCAACACTACAAAAGCCCTAATGGTATAATTTGTGGAGAACAATGTTATGCAGAGCAAAGTCAAAAGCAAACGCAGACTGGCAAGTGGCTTGAGCAGTTTTGAAAGCCATTCATTACTTTTGAAGAAGCTCAACTGCGTCCACAGTAGGCAAACCCTGAAGAAAACCAAATTGTATTTTAAAAAAAGATTGGCATGCCAGATATCGGTTGGTATGCTCCGCTAAGGAAGGATCATCCTTTTAAAATAAAAATAGGCACACTTTTGACAACCTATGATAATTAGGGAAAAGACCTGTAGAAAGACAATAGTTGAAGCTTATCATGAAGAGTTCAAGAATGGTGAGCAAAAAATTTTACTACATCATAACTGATACCAAACATATCCTTACTGAAACTACTTTCAATGCTATGCATACACTTTAACACATCCTTACATTAAACTTGTTTCCAGAAAAAGTGTAGAGCAGCTGGTCTTTCGTAATTACTCACCTGTAGACTTTAAATTGCTGTAGTAGGTTAAACTTGACTACATGCTTCTTTCACTGTTGCAATGAAGGTGTTATTGAAGTCATCAAGTGTTACGTTTGTAGAGGGTCTTATGAGCAATCGTTCAGCCTCTAATTTTTCTCCCGCTCATGAAAATTCAGTTTGGCATGGATAATGACTTGCTTGTTGGTTTTCCAAGCGCTATATATGTAACTAGTGAATCCAATAAACAGCTTCTAAGTTCACCCAATAAGGAGTGAGCTCTGTAGTTTTATAATAAACTTTTAATTACAAATTATACTTCTTTTTTAGATCCTGATGCTGCCCAATTTACTGAATCAGAAGAGGAAGTCCGGATGAAACAGCAAGAACAGCTTAATAGAGATGCTGTTGTTTACATGGAAAATGAAAAAACGGTACATAGTAATGTTGTAAATGTATAAAACTATATAGTTTCATATTTATATAATATCACATTTCTGCTTTTTATAAGACAGGGTATATATTTAATTTAATTGTTGCCATTATCTTGCTGAGTTCTATGTTCTCTCAGTTTGTATATTAAACATGCTCAAGAAAACTTTACCTGTGAGATCAATTGTTTTTTTTTTTTTTTTCTGCTAGGAAGTTGTCTGGTGATTTAGTCTGGTAGGAAATTAAGGCTGGTGAGAAGTAGATATGTGCCACTATCAACTGTATCCATGTAGTGCTGCTACACATCGGTTATAAATGGAACTACTACAATTTATTGAACTTCAGAACTGTTTAGATTAAATACTGTTTATTATCTATATGTTAGTTTATAGGTGAAATTAGATGAATTTCACTCCGTGAAAGTGAGATTGACAGGGAAATGTTAAGTAATAGTGATATGTTGATTGTAGGTGATTTGAATGATGACGTAAGTGATACAATACTAAGTGGACATTCAGAGAGTAAAAGTGAGTCACACAATGTCAATGACCATAGCAGCCTTGACCTTGACCAACTCACTACTAGTGCTTGCGCCATTAGCGGACCAACAGGTGGTCATGTGCCTCCACCATGGTCTCGTTCCATAACTTACACCCATTTTAGTATAAAGATGTTTCATACATTGAAAAATGTTCTGTTAATTATTTAGTTGTCAGCATATCTTACAAAGCTGTTTTGCATTTCACAAATTATGACTTAAGTTTGAGATGAGCGCACAATACAGTAGTTGCAATTCAGGACTGGTGATATGTCTATGCATATCTCTTTATATTCCTTATACACTTTATGATTTATGTGATAGCATTAAAAATTAAATGAAAATATGTACTTTCTTGAAACCATGTCAATATTTATTTTTGACTGCAATCAACTTTGTTCATGTAAAAATATCCTTAATATCGTAAGAAAGAGAAAGTTACATAATTCTAAAAAATCAACCAAGCATTTTATTGTAATCAGATTTTCCAAAATTATTATAGTTATGCTTAATACTTTACTGTTTGCCAATTTTAACCTTCCCTAGATCTAAGGAATTTATAGGAGACTAGATAACACTCTAGTTATAAATAGTAAAGGAGTCTAAATATTTTTAAATGTAGTAACTGAAATATGTTTTATAATTTTCAGAAAAATGAACAATTGAAAAAGAGAGAAGAGGAGAAGAAGAAGAAAGAAATGGAGAAATACAAACATGTTAGCCATGGTTACAGGCTAGGTGGCAATGAAAATTTAGGTGATTGTTGTGTATTTGATAGCTTTTAGTTCTAATACAGTAAGCATAGTGATTATCAGGTGTATCCTAGACCACATGTGCATATTGTGGATTAGAGCGAATTTGTGTAATCCAAACAATTAAAAGTGACCATGTTAATAAATTTGGAAAGCCCCTACAAGTTTTTTTACAAATTTCTGGCAAGTTTAAATGTAATTTCTTTTGCTTGTTATCTAATTACGGTTAGTATTTTATTGTAGTCTCTTTTTAGTAGCTTCACTTAATGTAGACTTGAGTGTGAGAGGGTTTTTAACTGTCAATGAATTAACGGAAAAAATTTAATGTAAATGCCGTAATTGTAAAGGCAAAGTTAGTATTATAGAGTCGTCTTTTCCACTTTTGAAAATAAACATGTAACAATAACAAAAACATTTCCATATTTAAAACTAAAAAAATGTAAAATAGGAATTTGAATTTAAAAATCCAACAGACAAGTCACTAAAGAATCAGACACTAAGGATAAGTTGGAAAAAGTCAATAAGGTACTTGCAGGTTTTTTTCCAATTTGTAAATCAATTTAAAATTTATTACTTGGCTCTTTTTAGTATATTGGAGAGATAGGGCATCAGCAAACTTACCTTAGAAGACAAGTTCACTGACACCAGAGTAGTAGTAACATACACAGAAGAATCACATAATCACATGAATTTTCACTACCACTGGCAGGATCTCTCTCTCTCTCTACTCACATGAAGAAAGTGCTAGTGGTACTAAAAATTCGTGTAATTATGTGATTCTTTCGTGTATGTTACTACTCCACATTGGAAAATGGAGAAAGGAGGCGCAAGCATAACCAAGAGATAAGACAGCAGTACAATGACTGTGACATAATAGCAACCGCAAGATCAAGAAGATTGAGATGGGCAGGCCATGTATGGCGCAGAGAACAAGGGACGCTACTGAAGGAAGCTGGATTGGGAAGACCAGTGGGAAGAAGACCTCTAGGTAGACCAAAAAGAAGATGGTGGGATGGGGTGAAGACAGACACCGCAGCACTTGGAACCACAATGGAGGAGGCAGAAAACAGAGAAAGATGGAGAGAGCTTGTTGGTGAGGCCAAATCCCTTCTTGGGCATCGAGGCCATGGGAGTAAGTAAGAGTAAGAGTAAGTATGTTACTACTACTCTGGTGTTAGTGAACTTGTCTTCTAAGGTAAGTTTGCTGATGCCCTATCTCTCCAATATACTAATTCCTGACCTAGTGCCCTTTAACCTAACCCTACTTGGCTCCTTGTAACCTCCGTTCAAAGTATAAGAAAAGTGATAAAAGTCACATCCATCATGCCAATCGTTCAATCCATAAAATTCAATTCAATAAATCCATCACCAACTGTTGGTGGTTAGGCCTAATTCCACATAACTTTCACTTTCTGATATATTTTCCATTATTAGATGTATTGTTACACAATCATCTATACTTTCTTCTTCAATAGATTCATCATCACATAAATCAAATTGTAATTTTATTATTACTTAAGTATTTGTGAGACATGATTAATTTCGAAACAACATTTTGGTGCTAAGCGATCTGAATGTAGGTTAGAGTGAATCAGAAAGCATTAGCCCATGTGATATTTCAGTTGACATGAGAACGATTTCTAGTTCATATATCTCCTGTGCGCTTGTAGCACCAGTAGGATAAATTTAAAACCAACCATTATTGAACTGATACTTGCATCAGTTTCGCTTCGGACATGGTCCGACATACAACTGGAACGGCAGATGTGCTTGACGTCTGACATCTGAGTGGAGAGGGTTGAACAATATAATTTTTGTATGTCATCTGAAAATGGTATAATACCAAAACATGAAGTGAAGAAATGAAATGATAACATCAAATTTGAACTGTTGACATGTTAGTCTCAATATTTGTAATTCGGGCTAGAGGTATTAAGACATAACTAACTCATGCGATATAACAATGTAAATTTTATTCTAAAATAACTCTTTTAACATATTATAAATAGAAGTAAGATTTAGATTTTAATTAGTTAAGTTCAAAGTGATCTTTGTTTTTTCAGGTACCATATATTTATGATTAGTTAATGTAATCTTATTTCAGTCTGATTTGAATATTAATTTTATTGTGTTTTACATTTTTCGTTGATATCGTGACCTTGACAGCGCCTATTTGGCTATATTAATTTAACCCGGTTAATATTTTTTATATTTAGTAGAAGTTCATTTTGTTGTACTCCATTCTAGGATCTAGGTTAAAATGTAGATAATTATTAAAGTAGATAAGTTTATTAGTTTAAGAACGTAGTTTTATAACATGTTTGTGTAGATGTAATTTAGTTTTTAGCACTTGAAAAAGGTTTGGGTTTTACCAAATCGAAACGTCGTGATTGTTATTTTTCACGTAATGATGGCAAATGTCCAACTACCTTTGTCTCCCTCATTCAAAGTGATCATGATAATTCGCTCCCACACAATTTATTCGGTTAACAATCTCCCGCCATGTGTTTGTGAGCATTTCTGTGGTTAACCTTTCAAATGCAGCAAAAGTGTTATATCTTAGTTCCTGTAAACATTGTACTCTTACCTGGTACACAAAATGATTGATGAAACCCCATGCAAAAAAGCTGCCGGCCATGCAATAGAGCCTCTCCTACCGATCCAATGACTAGGGAATTGCTCTTAACCCATTGACTAGAGCAGTGGTTCTCAACCTGGGGGCGCGCCCCCCCTGGGGGGGGCGTGAGAGAATTTTAGGGGAGGCGTGAGGGTACAAAGAAAAAAATTAAAAAATAAATATTTTGTTAAAAAACAAAAACTTTCAAAACCATCAAATAAACTTTCGTATTTAAATATATCTGGATTTTTATTTTGCATCCCAGCTTTTGCTAACATAGAGTTAGCATCGTCAGTTTCATAATTTCACTGTTCTAACTTGAACCAACCAATTATTGACTGGAGGGGAGGCGTGAGCTATCTTCAGTGTTCAAAGGGTTACTCACTTCTCTGCCCTATACAACATTCAGACTGACTACCACCCAACCCTACCCGCCATAGTAGTGCCTACGCTGATAGCAACCATTGAGCGAACGTTGTGTCTGTATTAAGAGGGCCGAGCATAGAATATATCGCCTACAAACTCTACAACACTTTGTCCCCAAGTAGCCCACCCACCCTCCCATACACGTACTGTGGTAATGACCCACCCACCCTCCCATACACGTACTGTGGTAATGACCCACCCACCCTCCCATACACGTACTGTGGTAATGTGCTAAGTGCCAGTGCTAAAAGGTTGAGAACCGCTGGACTAGAGGGTTATTAAATAGCTCACATGCTCCAAAAATTGAGGTTTTTTTTTTTTTTTTGTAAGATATTTCAAATATTTTATTAAAAGTTTGAATAAAACACCACAAAAATCATAAAAAAGTTTATTTAGATTATATATTTATTTGTTAATGCACCATTCAGTTAAAAAACACAATTAAAATATACATATTATTGCTAATAACAGCTTTAATATATTTATTATATTTGTAGGATTACAAAATTGTTAGAAAATAACTTTTGAAAATGAAACAAAATTATTTATAGAAATTGGTCATGGTGTGGTACTAGCGAAAACAGTCTGGGATGCATAGGACAACGTCACAGTCGCAACATATCCAGGTCGTGTCCCTGCGTTGCTGCTCGCTGACAAATGTGACCTGTGGACAGGTCCATCTGCATAAATGGCACGCCCTCCTTAGCTTGTTCTTTTTGTAATATATACGGTGACTACATACAATAAAAACAAAATTTACAACTAATAATTATATAAAAAATAAACATAAAAGATAAAAGAATGTAATGGGCACTGTATAACATAAATATGTTACAAGGAACGTGACCATTATTTTAGGTTAGTACAGTAAATCATAATAAGAAATAATGGCCAAATAATTTCCAATAGCTAATCTAATAAAGAACGTTTATGTAACAGCTGATGTTTTATAATGGCATGCGTTATTCAACTGTGACTGCCAAGGTTACGTGTGGATATGTTTGCAATCCACTTTTTGGAAAGAATAAGCTTCTACGCTCTATTGGCGTTAGTTTGGTTACTTTTTAATCAACTCCGCTAGAGCATATTTGCATCCAAACAACTCATAACAAACAAATGATAAACCTAATTCATAATTTAATGTTTCAAAATTACCTACCTGAGACACATTAGCTACCGCAACTTTTGTGTGATAACCGCAGCTGACCCGGCCTGCGCCTGCCACCATTGTATTGGGATTCCCAATCAGTGGGTTAAGAAAATCCCGAATATCACTGTGGTAATGTACTGGAGCAACATCTTGCTGGAATTTGGTATTTTCTGGCATTTGAGGTACTGAAAAGTGTTTTAAAATGTAATCCAGTTAAATGTGGCTGGTTACTGTTTGTCTTATAACAAAAATGGACAATGATTGCATTGTACATCAGTCACATCCAAACATTTACTTTTGGGGGTGTCCTTTGTGCATCACTGAAGCATGAGGATTTCTTTATCCCCAAATACAGCAGTTGTGTCTTTATTATAAGAGGTGAAAAGTAGCTTCATCTCTTATATTAAAAGTTATCTTAAGAGTTGTTGGTATGGCCAGGGATGATTCAGCCTGGTCACATGGAAAGATATGATAAATGTAATCCTTAAACACACATATTCTTGGTTCTATTACTTTCCAGTTGTATGTAGTTTATATCGCTAAAAAAATAATAAATATCCCTGATGAATATATTAATTTCTTAATACCTCTAGCCCGTACACCCGGTATAACAGGTCAGGGGCTAAATATCATAAATTCCTATTCATATTAAGATTAGGTACCAACATTTTGAACTTTAAATTTATTTTTAGAAGGCGTAGATGCAAAACAAGTTGCAAGTGACAGTGTTGGAGGACAAGGGACGAGTGCTGCTGCAACTGCAGCGGCTCAAGCGGCTTTTGTATCGGCTAGAATAAAGCCTGCAGCAGCTGCAGGTATCCAGGGCTTGGGAGTTCCTGTCAGCCATAGTAAGTTTATATTTACTTCAAGTTATTTCATTGTAAAAAACAAAATCTTTCCCCTATCTCACCTTAGAACATGTACAATTTTATGAGTTCAGCTAATAAAACTCACATTTAATCCTTTTGTAGCTATGATGTAGTTCCTATCAGTCATAAAGGACATATAACATCCTGAACCCATAGCAGGCTAGGCTGAAACCTGGCTAATGCTACTGTGTAAAAAATGTAATTCAATGCTTCATAAAGAACTATAGGTATTTATGCTTTTTTAATGAATTAGCTGCTGCTGTAATTGTTATATTGTAACAGAGATTATAGAATCGCCAACTAAACTTTCATCTGAACTACTATCCTGGTTCCGTCGGATATTTTCTGTGCTTCTGTTGTACTTGTTGTTAATCGACTCAGTAAAGCTTTCTCTACTAATGTCAGCTATGTACACAATTTTCTTTGCTCAATTGATAATACCTTTTACATAGAAAATTACAATAACCAAGCTACACCCTGCTTGATCGATTAAAATAATTTTCCATCTATGTATTATGCTACTAAAAATGACATACCGTAATGAATTATATACTTTGTGGTTACTTTATGTCTAAATTGTTTTTGTTGAATAAAATATCTCAGTAAGCCACTTTATTTGTGAAAATGGATCATGAAAATCTTGCTGATAGACAAGTTTTTAGACTGTTATATGGTGATCTATCTTTGACTTTGGTGACTTGGTATATGGTGAAGGACTGATTATTGGGCAGCCTTCTATTTCTGACCAACTTTAAAATTTTGTCTTTTGAGCTACATTCAGAGGCTCAAGAATACTCAAGAGGGAGCAGCAGCTCCCTCCCCCATGTTATAATTCCAAAAGATAATGAAGATTGTATAAAAGCCCAGTAATTAGGGTTGGCTGAATCCAACTGCATCAGTTTCCTTGCAACAGTTGCGCCAACCCTACATATGCGTAAAGTAACTGATGCATATGGATAGCTGCTGCAGCAGGTAAGAGTAAATAGGAATCGGAAAGCAACCTTAGCAAAATTTATGTTGCAACCTGCAATGGTTGAGCTACTTTAGTCAGTCAGTGGGTGAAATGAGTAAAAACCAAGTAACAGCTGGAAGCATTTTCTTTCGAGTAAAGTAAAAGCTTGTCAACCAAGTCAATAACTTAAAACCTTTTACTTAACGTTGACGAGGAATTACTAGGGAAATACTTGCAACTTCGTGGAGCCAAGTAAATACTTTTGAAACACTACAGGTCTTAACGTGCTGGTTTAGCATCCATTCGTGTGACGCTTGCTTACCACACACGTGTTCACTGTTCATGCGTTCTGTACATATTTGAGTAGTGATTGAATGATTATATCTAGCGCCGACTCACCTGTAGATGTTCCAGAGGGTACCTTAAACTGACCCGTTTGAAAAATCAAACGAGAAAAGATGCAATTTAAAGACAACTATGTAAAGATGGTTCTATAGCTACCATAGAAGAAGATTTTGCTATAAAAGCCCTAGCCTTTGTGTAAAAAATAAATGTTCTATCACCCAATCTGTTATACTGTAGCTAAAAAAAAAAAAATTACCTAAATCATATACAAAAATAGAAAAATAAAAATTATTACTTACAGTAGTGCTTATTTTGTACATGAGTACACATGAGTACTCATGTGTACTCATAAAATTGTACACATGAGTACATAAACTTGTATGTATTGCGGTTGCTTACCCGTATGTATGAGTGTGCGCATGCTGCTGGCACATGCTCATGTTTGAAACACACTGTGTATAAGCGAATGTGTTTAAGATGTGTATAGCATCAGAGGGCTCGTACGTGTATAACGCATTAGTGAGAGCCTCCAAACTTTATGTTTCGTTACTAGTTTGGGGATTTTTAAAAATTATTTTCAAGTTTTGTCAAATTACATTTCTTTATTTTCATATTTATTTTTCATATCTATTATTTTAATATTTACTAATTCACATTTCTTTATTAACTTATTCAATTCAGATAAAGTATTATTTACTTATTCAAATAATAAATACTTGATGCATTGGTACATTTATATTAACATTATTGAAAAAAATTGTTGGGTGCATGAAGGTCGCCATCTCAGACTCGAATGACACAAAATTCAAGTGAACAGTGTTATCTGCATGCAGCAAATACTTTCCAAAATTTCTCTAGAAAAACTACTTATTCCTGTGTAGAATATTTTAAATTTTACTTTACAAATAATAATTGAAAAAGGCTTCTATGTTACTAAAATTATTAAACAATGAATCTGTAAATATGTATGACTATTAAAAGTGACTAAAATATTTGCAATATCATTTTAGTAAAAGGTGCTAACATGGGTCTGGGCAGACTCGCAAATCTACGAGTAAATACTTTTCTTTTTGAGTAAATAGGTTTTATTCACCTCATTTCTAAGCAAATACTTTATTGACTAGTAATTACTACGAGTGTTTAGCTTTTTCTTGTTTTAATCACCTACTCGCAAGTATTTCCTTATCACACCGAAAGTAAAAGCTTTTACTCGTTTTTGTTCATTTCACTCAATGTCTGCTTCATATAACTGATGCAGTTGGATTAATTTTTCAGTCAAGCATTTTATTAATTATTTAGCTTCACCATTCATAACTTAAAATTTAGTGTTTATAAATAGTTCTATTTGTACATGTAATTGTGTGTTAATATGGGTTTAAATTTGTTTAGTTTTAATAGTTGTAAACTGTTTATTGAGAAAATGTGTTCTACGAGGCGTGTTTTTTAAAGTAAGTACTGTTTTGGAATACCACCGCTATAGTGTTGCGATCAGCATCCAGCGTATGCGTGCTAGATACTACTATCTTTTGGCAAGCCACAGCCGCCGTTACGGACCCATTTGACTGTATTTAAGGTCGCTTATGACTGTTTAAAATTCTTCCTCTGATTAAAAATGCCGCCAACTGTAAAGTACATGTTTTGATAAGTTTTCGTAACAATAAAGACATGAAAGCAGCTGACATTCATCGAAATATCTGAAGTTTATTGAGAAAACAGAATGAGTGATGGGATGGTATGGAAATGGGTGAGAGCTTTTAAGGTTATGCGAATGTGCATGATGATGAACGAAGACGGAAACCTTCACTCATTACTGATGACTTGGTGGAAAATTTTGATGAAAAAAGTCAGAGAAAACAGACGCTTTACAACTGCATCATTATGTAGTGTGTCTTCAAGTGTCAAGAAGTGCGATTATTGAAATTGTGACAGACTATTTGAAGTGCCGAAAGTTATGCTTATGGTAGGTTCCTAAAATGCTGACGGAGAATAAAAAAAAAAAAAAACGTTTGACAAGAATCACAAAAAAATGTTTAACCAGTTCTCTCACATTCCTAGAACATTAGAATAATGATGGTTACAATTTTTAAAACCAAATTAATTGTCACTGTGACATACTCACGATGAGTGTCAGCTGCTTCCACACCCTTAGCGTTATGAAAATATACACAGCGAATAATTCACAGTTGGCGGCATTTTTAACCGGAGGAGGAATTTTAAACAGTCATAAATGATCTTAAATACAGCCGATTGGATTCGTAATGGCGGCTGTGGCTTGCCAATAGATAGTAGTACCCAGCAAACATGCGCTGAACGCAGACCGCAGCGCTACAGCGGCGGGATTCCAAAACATTACTTACTTTAAAACACGCCTCGTATCAGACGTTTATTTAAAATTAATTACATTAGTAATTCAAAATTTGTTCATTAATAATAAGGGTTGTGTAATACTAGTTTAACTCAAATTAAAACGTATATTTTGTCACAACTGAACATTTTTGTGTTTTTATTTTTTCTTATTATATTGATAAAATTACTTCACTAAATATTCATTTATTTACTCCAATATTACTGTAAATTAATATGAATTTAGTAAATATGCTCTATATCTTGGTTGTAAACAAACAATTCATAAGTTTGGTAAATGGGGGATAGTAAATTATAATTGTAGTATGAAAAATCAACATTAGTAAAGAAAACGATTCGATTAGTTTGATTCTGATGCAACTGAAACAGAAAGAAGCACAGAAATTAGGCAACTATTGTTTGTTTGGCTGCAGCACTAAACTGTAGCTAAAGCAAACAGTTTTCTTAAGTGCTGCAACTGTTACGGTAGCACTACAATGTATTCACGGCATACAGCAACTAAGGTCAACACTAACAGTAAGCCATTTTTATTTTTTTGGATGTTAAAATTGTATTACTTTGTCCGAACGCAAATGTATATTTCCCGATCTTATTATTAATATATTGAACACAATAAGATTTTTAATCTACAATCAAAAGTGACCCCTAAATATTTATATGAGTAAACTTTCTCGATACTCTCACATATACAATTAATTGTTATTTCAATAATCAGCACAATTGTGTATTTCAAGGTCATTTAAATTATAGTCCGTGCTTCTGCTTATAGAAATTGGTAAGAATTTAGTTTTAAAAATATCTAATGAGAGTTTATTTTGATTCAACCATTTCTTAACACGTTGACTGCAGACTACTTCTTTATACGTAGTGGTGGCGCTGCGCGCGTAGCGGACTACTTCTAAAGAAGTACCCCTCCCGCTTCAACGATATTGGTTCAGGGTGAGGCTAGCCATTGCCCGGGAACCTTGTGCCACTCACCGCTTGTTGTGCTGTTCTTTGTGTGCATTTTGGTGCCGACAATTTAGAAATAGTCCACAACGCGCGCAGCGCCACCATTACGTATAAAGAAGTAGTCCGCAGTCAATGTGTTAAGGAGCGTGAGATCATGCAGAGCTTATCTCATAGCTCGAGTTTCATTCCAAGTCTTTCCCTGCAGGAAAATGAGAGTATCGTCAGCAAACAAATATAATTTTCCAAAAAGCATTCAGTTAAGATATAAAGGACAATTCTTCAAAAAACCCTAGTTGTTCATTAATTTTTTTTCTTGTTCCATTTCGTTGTTTTTTATTTTTAAATCGTTATTAGGTTATGTAAATTAATTATACTTAAAATAAAAATCAGAGATAATAATTCAGAAATCATTTCACTTTGAATGTTAATTTAAGGGTTCAAATTAATCGCTCCTTATATATTTGAGGGTAATAATGTCTTAGATCCCATTGGAGGAGCAAGGCCAAAGACAAGAAGCCCTCAGAACGTAAGCCCTCAAATCGTCAAACAAGACGCATACTTGCAGACAAACTCTGGAGGTAAGATGTCTTTGACATAATAGTGACATGTCTGTGTATAACTATATTATGTAGTTATGTGCTTGGATATATTTTTAGTGTTATTATACGATTATTACTTTCATTTAAGAATTCAAAATAATTTTATTTCTATTTCTCACAAACCAGCTTGAAAGTTTGGATATGATTGACTGAGAAATGTGGGAAGAATGAGGCATTTTATTTATTTATTTATTTATTTGATTAGGGACAAGCTAGCACTTAAGTGAAGTAAATATTAAAAAATTAACAATCTATGAAAGACATTCTATAAAATACAGTCACATGAATAAATTATTAAATGAATTTTAAATATCATGGTATTTTGTATATGTTCATCTTAATTTTTTGACAAAATAAGTTAGAAATATAAAATTTTATAAGTACATGGTTGAAAGTAAATGTATTTATTGTTTTAATTTTATTTATTTATCATTTAAATACTTAAGAATTACAGGTTATTGTTAGGGCCTAGGATTTCAGTAAAAATTCAGTCACGAGGCCAGATAAGGGGCCAGTGGCTCTGGAACTATCTGTTCTCTGTGTTGTTTATCTGTTTCCAGTTTGCAATTTTATCAGGTATACTGCTTACACTAAAATAAATAAAAAATGGTATACTTCTGACTTATTTCAGCTATATATAGCAAAAGTCATAAATCATGTTGTAATTAGGAAAAAAAGCAAAGTTAAGTCTCCTTTTTAATGAGTATGTTATTGGTAATCAGGACCAGCAATGGATGTCCAGGAACGTCAAACCGCGGACAATTCTTCACAAGCTGCAATGACAAGCATATCCAATGTTGATGCTTTATTTCTGAAATTCCTGCAAGCTAATGAAATTTTGAAACCAGCCAATAATGAAGAAGCAGAAAAGTTAAGATTGACACTGTTGTCTCAGCTGCAAAATGTTTTGACTAACACAAATAAAAAATCCATATATGAGACCCAGGTCAGTATTGTTGAAAATTTGAATTTTTTCTTCAGTAAATAGTAAATATAAATAAATCTTAATTATTATATTTAATAATAAAAAATATTGTGCAATCTATCATATCCTACAACTCCCATATGTAGTCTGATGACAAACGATTGGAGATGGGACTTGTTCTACAATTTTGGGTATTGATTTTCTGGCAAATTATAATTATAACCATTGGCATTAATGGTGATTGACATTGATGATTTTAGACTTTTTGTTTCGTAAATTACAGCCTGTGTTACAGTGATCTGTGGAAAGCGGTAGAAGTACAAATTAAAGGGATATAATGAATAACAAACAAAAAATAGTTTACACCTTTGAACACAAATTCACATTAAATTTACGAATTCGTAATTATTAAGTTCTGTTAAAAAATATATGGTATATGTTTTTCAGTTGTAAAAAAATTTTAATTTTGTAAAAGAAATATTTTATAGTACTGTATTTTGTTAACATATTGATATTTAAATTATAATTATTTTATAAAATTACAATTTTAATTGTAATATCACCATTTATTAATATCTCCTAGTAATATTGTTTACTGAAATTTAATTATTTATGTTTTCTTTGTGAAATTGAAAAAGGTATATTATGATTTCAGAGTCCTAGTTTTGGAAATCCACTAGAAACTGAAACTAATATTAAATCCAAGGATTCTACAAGTTGTTCTGAAAATTCAACTACTATTGACACATATATAAAACCAGCTACTTACGTAGTGAAATCTGCTGCTGAGGGTAAGCATATTAAGTGAAAAAAAGAAAACTACCCTATTAAACATTTTTCTGTAAATTCATGATTCTGTAAATATGATTTTACATGACATGAAAAGGTCAAGTTTTTGTAACGGCAAACTCCACGGCAAATTTTGTGAATTTAGTGCTTCTGTGAGACAGCACTATGGTACACATGCACAAGAAGCTGATTACACTAAGTAGGCCATAATGGTACATAGCTTACCTACCATAGTACTCATGCACAAAAGGCTGATTACACTAAGTAGGCCACAATGGTACATAGCTTCCCTACCATAGTACTCATGCACAAAAGGCTGATTACACTAAGTAGGCCACAATGGTACATAGCTTCCCTACCATAGTACTCATGCACAAAAGGCTGATTACACTAAGTAGGCCACAATGGTACATAGCTTCCCTACCATAGTACTCATGCACAAAAGGCTGATTAAACTAAGTAGGCCACAATGGTACATAGCTTCCCTACCATAGTACTTATGCACAAAAGGCTGATTACACTAAGTAGGCCACAATGGTACATAGCTTCCCTACCATAGTACTCATGCACAAAAGGCTGATTACACTAAGTAGGCCACAATGGTACATAGCTTCCCTACCATTAGTACACATGCACAAAAGGCTGATTACACTAAGTAGGCCACAATGGTACATAGCTTCCCTACAATAGTACTCATGCACAAAATGCTGATTACACTAAGTAGGCCACAATGGTACATAGCTTCCTTACCATAGTACTCATGCACAAAAGGCTGATTACACTAAGTAGGCCACAATGGTACATAGCTTCCCTACCATAGTACTCATGCACAAAAGGCTGATTACACTAAGTAGGCCACAATGGTACATAGCTTCCCTACCATATAACTCATGCACAAAAGGCTGATTACACTAAGTAGGCCACAATGGTACATAGCATCCCTACCATTGGTACACATGCATAAGAGGCTGATTACAATAAGTAAGCCACATTGGTACATAGGATCCCTACCATTGGTACACATGCGTAAGAGGCTGATTACACTAAGAGGGCCACAATGGTACATAGGATCCCTACCATTGGTACACATGCACAAAAGGCTGATTACACTATGTAGGCTACAGTGGTACATAGCATCCCCTACCATTGTTACACATGCACAAGAGGCTGATTACAATAAGTAAGCCACATTGGTACATGGGATCCCTACCATTGGTACTCATGCGTAAGAGACTGATTACACTAAGAGGGCCACAATGGTACATAGGATCCCTACCATTGGTACACATGCACAAAAGGCTGATTACACTATGTAGGCTACAGTGGTACATAGCATCCCCTACCATTGTTACACATGCACAAGAGGCTGATTACAATAAGTAAGCCACATTGGTACATGGGATCCCTACCATTGTTACACATGCACAAGAGGCTGATTACACTATGTAGGCCACAATGGTACATAGGATCCCTACCATTGGTACACATGCACAAAAGGCTGATTACACTATGTAGGCCACAGTGGTACATAGCATCCCCTACCATTGTTACACATGCACAAGAGGCTGATTACACTATGTAGGCCACAATGGTACATAGGATCCCTACCATTGGTACATATGCGTAAGAGGCTGATTACACTAAGTAGGCCACAGTCATGCATATAGCATCCCAACCATTGGTACAGGCACACAAGAGGCTGATTAAACTAAGTATGCCACAGTGGTACATAGCATCCCTACCACTGGTACACATGCAAAAGAGGCTGATTACACTAAATAGGCCACAGTGGTACATAGCATTCCTACCATTGGTACACATGCATAAGTGGCTGATCCCTGTACATGCACCAGGTACCTCTTGCAGGCCTCCCTGACCATCCACTGACTTTCCCCATCACCTATCTAGATGTTGCTGCCAGGCTTAGGACCCTCAGGAATACTGCCCCTGGTCCTGATGGATCTCCAACTTCCTGGTAAAAAATCCCCGGTTTCGCTGATTAGGGCCCTATCCATCCTCTTCACATCCATCCTCCTCCTAGGCTACCATCCCAAGTCCTGGTTGGTAGCCCATGTCATTACTACCGAAACCCCACAAACCCGGACAACTATCGCTCCATCAGCCTCACCTCGTCCCTCTCGAAACTTTTGAGAAGATCCTGGTCGCCCGCCTCCATAATCACCTCAACAATCTCAAACTAAATCCAACGTCCCAGGCTGGCTTCCATCCTGGCATCAATATGTACGACCAAATCCTCAAGTTAGTGACCTGTATTCAACGAAACTTTTATCGAAGTATGCCTACCATCATGGCCCTCATGGATGTCCATAAAGCATTCAACACTGTCTGACATAATGGCATCAGAGCCAAACTCCTCCAAAACCAACTGCCCCCTTCCATCATCAAATGGATATCCAACTTCCTCGATGGTAGGACAGTACAGGTCAGAGTAAAGGACGCTCTTTCTCAACCCTTCCAGCTGTTAGCAGAGGTCTCCAAGGGATCAGCTATCATCCGATTCAAAGCCCTCCGCTTCCTTAACAACAGATACCAGGGGTGCTCTGCCAGGACTCTCATCTCTCTCTACACCGCCGTCATCCGCCCTATACTCATATATGCCTTTCCAGTCCTCACCACCATCCCACATAACCACTTCTCCAACTTTGAGAAAACTGAGCGACGCGCCATGCACTTAGCTTACCACCTAGACCCCAACCACAGCTCCCAAGACCTTTACAATCTGTTCCATATCCCCACCTTGCGTGAGTTCCTCAACCAACTCAACCAGAACTACCTTGCCAAAGCCACTGATACCCTCATACTGGCAGAGTACTTTACCGAACCCAACACCACTAGCCAATACTTCACCATCCATCACCTGATTCACAGCCGCTTTTGGTCCACCACCTAACTCCCCCCCTAACCACTAGCCAACCTTCACACGACTCATTACTGACGCTACACTGACATAGTCCCCTTTCGCCCACTCCCAACGCTTAGACACTTCTCATTTCCAACCCACCTTTAGTCAGCTCACCAACAATTTTCATTTTTCCCAAGTTTTTTCTGCCTGTTTCAGAGGCCATGTTTCCTCGGGACCTTTCTTCCGGAGACCCGGGCTGCCTGCTTGCCTCTTACAGTTATGATTGTTGCGATCCAATACCCTTTACCTACCTATCCTAGGCTGAAGAGGCCCTAGTGGCCTAAAACAGCTGTAGCTCCCTGCTACACCAAGTCACGATCCGATCCGAAGCTGATTATACTAGGTACACAGTGGTACATAGCATCCCCACCATTGGTACACATGCACAAGAGGCTGATTACACTAAGTAGGCCACAGTGGTACTTGTAGCACCCCTACTGTTGGTACACATGCACAAGAGGCTGATAACACTAAGTACACTGTGGTACATAGCATCCCTACCATTTCAGTTTGATTCAAATAATTTAAAAGTTTATACAAAGTATACATGTTTGGCACCAATAATGGTTTGGTCTATTTCTAGCTTAAAGCTACAAAAAATTAAACAATTTAATTGCAAGTCTGATTCCTTTAATATGCCTGGATTGCTTATAAATTTTTTTCAATCAAGGAACATTTTAACTTTTTTTAAGCTGTTACAACTATTTTATATTTTAATTTTATTTGGTAAGTGGTTTAGAAATCAGATTCCAGCATATGTAGGATTATTAAAAAATAATTTTTGTATGAAGAGTGTACTGTATTAGTTTAGTGTTATAATTATGAATTATCCCTTTACTTCAGTGCCGAACCGGTCTCTGGCACCCCGTGCAACTCTTTGCGTTTATTATTTTTACATATTACTGAGTCAATTAGACCTGTGTGACTTCACGTGAATGATTTTATGCATTTTATAGTTTGATTATAGAAATGAAAATAGTTTATGGTAAGCAAATTAATATGCACTAATAAAATTATTAGATTTTCAACTTTTGTATAAGTAAAACTTTATCTTTTTAAAATTATTTATTTATTTTTTATCTATTCATAAGACGCCGATCGTCAAGATATGGGCGAATATGGATTTCGAATGAGTGTAGATGAGCGAATGTATTCATTGTTACAAACTAAAGCCGACTATTCCTTAAAAAGTGTCATTAATTAATAGCCCAATGACAAATAAACAGCCGGTGATTATCTTCTGATCCTTCTCAAAATGTATTGACTATGATTGGGATCGAACTGAGAACCTTTAGCACATGAAGTTGGGATTGAACCAACTACGCTACCGACCAATTAAGTAATTTTCTGTTTTGTTAAAAAGAAAATTCCAGGTTCCAATTGTACTAAAATAAAACTTATCAAAATTAACTATTTGTAACTTACCCATAAAAAAATACGTTTATTTTATTCAGTACGTAAGTAATATTTTCAGCAATTAATTAAAAAAAACTGTTCCCATGGTAACAACTTGTTATATAAATAATTGTACTACATCAGTTATATTAGTATAACTCTTTCTAACTCCCAAATGACCTACAAAACCTTTATATTTCCTATAACTAGATAAAAAAATATATATTTTTACTATCTCTAAATTTAGAATTTAGCTATATTATATTGTTACCCATGTAACCCCTACGCTTTTTGTGCTAACAAAAAAAAAACATTTTCCAAGATAACATAAAAGTAACATAACAAATTTTTATTTTCCCAGAAGTGTAAAAGTCGGCACTGGTGGCGCAGTGCTGTAACTCAGCTACTTGGGGACGAAGTGTTTGGGAGATTGTAGGCGATAGGTTCCATGCTCGGTTCTCTTAATACCGACACGGCGTCCGCTCAATGGTTGTCATCAATATAGACACTACTAGAGAAGTCTGGAGTGTCCGTGTTGAATGGTAGTCAAGGTTCGGGTGTTGTGTGGAGAAGAGAACTAAGTGTAAAACTTGTCAGTTAGCTGAAAATCAGACCAACACTACGTGGTTCGGATTCCACGTAAAGCTGTAGGTCCCATAGTTGCCCTGGCTATTGAGCTATTAATAAATAGTCCTTTTTGAGCTAAGTCGAACTCAGATAGTAACAATGACTACACTCGTTCATCTACACTCATCACACTCATTCACCCCTCATATTCGCCCATATCTCTACGATCGGTGTCTTAGAGATGAATAATGAATAATATCTTATTATTATAAGATAGCCTTGTTTATTTTGAGTAAAATAATACCAAATAAAACTAACAACTTTATACAACCAGTATAATTTTACTATATTTTATGAATTTTGAAAAAAATGTCTGCAATCCTGCAAAAAAATGACCAGGCAGAATGAAAAAAACTAATGGCTGGTTTGAGGGTTAATGTTCCTGGTCTAATCCACCCAGTGCGACCTCTTGCGCAACTTTTTTCACGAGACTTCTGATGGGTTAAAAAGGATCTTTCTTTTCATAATCTTCCCATTTTGTGAAATATACCACTTCACTACATACTGCATAACTCAAATCCAGAAAACTATCTCTGTATTTGTGGGTGTAGTGTGGGAATATTAGTGAGAATGGAAATGATCAGTCATGGGGTTGTAGATCCAAAGACCCATGCTGGTTGGAATATCCTCTTTTGTACCTTCTAAGTCCACAAATACAATACCCAAGAAAAATACATACACAATACATTTATATATTTTTCTTACAATGTTTATTAAGTAATATAATAACCATTCATCCGATACAACTTGACACATGCACAAAGGTCAACCTTTCTACCCACCCACAAAGATGGACTCACCCACTCACTTACAATATTGAACCCTCCTACACACCTACAAAGATTGACCCTTCCACCCACAAACAAAACACACCAAATTTGTAATTGTTTTCTTGTATTTTGTGTTAGTGGACGTTCTTCCTAAGTTTGGGTGAAGCCCCATCTCTCCCATTATTGATTCCTGGCCTAGTGACCTATAACCAGACATAAAATGGACAGTCCAAAAGCAGTAAACAAATCTAATTGAAAGTACTTTTCTTGTTTCAGGTCCTATTTTGATGATTCGTCCTTCTCAGGAAGCTCTTCAGCAATCAATCTCAAAACGGGTAGCTCTTGAAGACTTTGATAAACATGGCCAATCTGCTTTGTATATACCGCATATAGAACAGGTAAATAACAGTGATTTGAACAAGTTAACAATGGAACGGGGACATATTTTTTTTACTCTTAGACTAAGGAATTGACCATGTAAAGCTTGTAAATCTCATAAGCCAACATAATATAAATTTATCAAAAACATTAAGATATCCTTCTTATCTTAACTGATCAGTGTATGAGGTCTTGATATTTTGGTAAGTTATTAAAACTTTTGTGACACTTGTATCATTCTATGAAGGAAACATAAATGACTATATTTGTAAAGGTATTTGGCTAGCATATAGAAAGATTTAAACTTGCATTTATTTGTATTTTTGGTAAATTTAATTAGATTAAACATACAAGTATGAAAATAATAAATAATTACAACTTTAATATTTCAGAATGCTTGAAATTTTATTTTTAGGATTATTTGTTAACAATAATCAGATAACCATAGTAAGAAATGTGTTAAGATATTAGTTTTAATATACAGAGTGGAAAAAAAATATGGAAACACTTTAACAACTTTTTGTATTACTTTACTTGTAAAAGTAAAATCTTGTACATGATCATGATTAGAAAGAACATACTTTTTGGCACCATTACATTTTTTCAGGGGTCGGCCTATGAGGAGTTGAACGAAAATCTTCAAATTGAACGTAAGCCTAGGTCGAATTTGTTATCAAATAAAAGGTCTATTCAAGAGAAATTAATTGCCGCACATCGGACATTGTAAGGTTTATCCTTTCCAGAGTAGTGGTCATTTTAATTTCAAAGTAACTAATTTTAACAATATTATTTCTCCGCCATTTAACGGTTTTAAGTAAAGTATTCTGATCATAAATTATACTTTATGGTACACAATTATTTAAAAAAATAAATTATCTAAGGAAAAAATAACCTTGTGAAAGCGTTTCCAGCTGTTTTTTCCCACCCAGTATATAAATCTGTAACACATCAATAATTTGTAATCTGTAACATATTTGTTGTGAAATAATTATCTGATCTATTTAACTCTTCAAGTACTAACGTCTTGGATCGAGGCATAGTTACACCTGTGTGAAGTGCTAGTATCTCAAGCCAAACTATTTATAATACAATCCAGTTATATTTTGTAGTAAAATTAACTAGAAGAACTTTATTTTACATTCCTGTATATTAATTGGATTCTAGTTTGTTCCTTGTCTAAGAAAAAAATAGTGATTTTTTGTTGCTATGTCAACTCATTGCCCAGCTATGTTATTACTATGCTACTACCATTGCTGCACACTTTGTTTAAATATAGTGTTATAAAATTGTTGTATTTAAAGATTCTTACTTTCTTTATGTTATTATAATAAATGAAAATAATAAAGTGAATGAGCTAACCCTTTCAATCTAAACTTGACCCATCCGCCCACCAATACACACAATGGTATTGACCCACCCGCCCACCCATACACGTACATTAGCATTGACCCACTTGCCCACCTACACACGTACATTAGCATTGACCCACCCGCCCACCTATACACGTACATTAGCATTGACCCACCCGCCCACCCATACACATACATTGACACTGACCCACTCGCCCACCCATACACGTACATTAGCATTGACCCACCTGCCCACCTATACACGTACATTGGCACTTTTTGGTGAAACAATATGAAAACAATTTGCAAGTTTTTGGATTTATGAACCTAGAGCATATGATATAAGATGTAAAACAAAAAATATAGTTCTAAGAATAAAGTAATACTAATATATATAATTTTATTCAGTACAAACTTTTAAACATTTTGTATATTTTCAAATGGTAATGGTACATTTTTGTAAAATAATAGTAAAGCTTACAAAATTAATACTCTGAATATTGTTTTTGTGTTGTTACTTATACCAAGCTATCCTAAAGATAGGTTCAGTTAAGTCTTTTTACACTTTAGAGTAATGTATAACAATTCATTGTGAACATATGTTATATTTCAGGTATTCGTTTATAAATTTTTATTACAACATGTTTGTAACTTACTGATAAAGGGGCTATCACTTAAAACTTTATAGTCCAGCACTTTGATCTTAGTTCATGAAAATTTGTACATTGTAATTTTCATGAATTTGTTGAGTTGTATCAGTTTTATAAATTAAATATTACAATCGAAAAAATTATATTCGATCGTCATGATATGGGCGAATATGAATTTCGAATGAGTGCAATGAGTGTTGATGAGCGGATGTACTATTTCTTAGAAAGTGTCATTAATTAATAGTCCAATGACAAAAGAACAGCCTGTAGCTATCAGCTGATCCCTTTCAAAATTTGTCATGAGTCATGAGATTGGGATCAAACTGAGAAATTTTAGCTTATGAATCTAGGATTTAACTTAAGTTACTGGCAAAACTAACCTAATAATACTTATACATAATATTATTAACATATAACACCAAAATGATCACCATAAATACAACATTTAATATTTAACTGTCACAAATGTAATATAATTACTAGAATAGAATGGCTGATTCCAACTCTCCCAACATAAAGGGGCAGGGAAACAATCTACAGAGTATAATGTTTTATCTATGAGATAATTTTTTAGTTCCTTGCCTTTTTTTCATGAGATAATTTTTATTTTCTTATTTGAGATAGTTTATTTATGTTATGAGATATGTAGAAAGTGAGATCCTGGAGGCATGAAACGAGTGGAGTTTAACACAATTGAGTCAAAGCACTGTGTAGTGAAGATGAGTGATTAGTGAATGTGAAGATTAGTATTTTTAAACAGAGGAATGAGGAAGGGGTTGAAGGGAAGTGGTCTATCTTATGTTCAGGTCTATGTGGGTCACGAAATTTTGTTATCCATTGGTGTGCTAATTCCATCCTTCAGAGTTGGGAACTACTGGCATGGGAAGGAAGGGATCTGATTACTTTAGTGATGCAACACTGATCAAAATTTTGTTTATGGAGAAGAGTATGAGCAGAGACAGGTTTTTCAGGATTTTGGACTTTGCAATCATGTCAATGGCCATTCATGTGTTTTCGAAGGGTTATATGGTAAAGCCGATATATTGGGCAGGACAGTGCTGGCACTGGAGTTGATAAATTAGATTGGTGGAATCACAGGAGTAGTTTCCAGGTATCTTGTAGGTTAAGGAGGTAGTGGAGATGGTAAAAGATGTGGCTGGGAGATGAATAGCGCAGGTTTTGCAAGATTTCTTGTTACAAGGATTAGAACCGGGTGGTTGCTGGTCTTTAGGACAGGTCAGGATATTGGGATCAGGTAAATTAGGATGGACCAGGATTTGGCGGAGGTTTTTGTTTTGTCTGAAAGACACAATAGGAGGTTTTTCAAGGAGATCTTTGCTGTGGGGGGAAGCCATCTTTCAGGATTTGGTTGAGTTTCTGTAGGCCATGGTGGTAATTAGTGACAAGGGGTAAGCATTGGGAACTGCTTCTGGTTTGGGGTTGGTTTTGGGACTGGGCTAAACGGATTTGGTTCTTAATAAGGTTGGTAGGGTAACCTCTCTTTTGGAATGCACTGACAAGTTGGTTGTTGTATTTATTTAGGTTTCTGGGAGAGGAAATGATACATTTGGCACGGGTGGCTAGACTATAGGGTAGGGAGTGTTTATTGTTGTTGGGGTGACAGCTGGTATAGTGAAAGTATTGTTGTTTATTGGTAGGTTTGATGTGAATATCAGTTTGAAGGACACCTTCCTCCAATCCAATTTCAACATCAAGGAAGAAATGAAATGAAAATGAAATGAAATACGTCTTTATTTAATCAGGCGAAGTTGGGACTAGAAAGTCCCTTCTTCCACTTAACCTGAATAGTGGAAAGACTATGCGTTCAGAAGAGGATTGCCAGGTGAAATCCAGGGATGAAAAGTTTTGTAAGCTTTGAAGAAAGGTTTCAAAGTTGGTTTCGGTGTCAGTCCAGATCATGAAAATATCATCGATGAAACGGAGCCAGCAGAGGGGTTGGACGGGTTGTTTTTGAAGGAAAGTCTTCTTCAATTTTCCCATGAACAGGTTGGCATACACCAATATACCCCACGCTTGGCTTAGCTGCTATTGAGTATTTCCTTAATACACGCCCTCTAAACACCAAACCTAGCACTTCCTTCCTAGTTCAGCTGACTCAATTCATCCTTGAAAAAAACTACTTCCAAAGTTCTGGCATCAACTACCTCCAGATCAAGGGTACCGCTATGGGTACCCTCATGGCCCCTTCCTATGCCAACCTGTTCTGCCAAATCCTGGTCCATCCTAAGTTACCTGATCCCAATATCCTGACCTGTCCTAAAGACCAGCAACCACCCGGTTCTAATCCTTGTAACAAGATATCTTGCAAAACCTGCCCTATTCATCTCCCAGCCACATCTTTTACCAGCTCCACTACCTCCTTAACCTACAAGATACCTGGAAACCACTCCTGTGATTCCACCAATCTAATTTATCAACTCCAGTGCCAGCACTGTCCTGCTCAATATATCGGCCTTACCATATAACCCTTCGAAAACGCATGAATGGCCATAGATATGATTGCAAAGTCCAAAATCCTGAAAAACCTGTCTCTGCTCATACTCTTCTCCATATTAAAAATATTGACCAGTGTTACACCACTAAAGTAATCAGATCCCTTCCTTCCCATGCCAGTAGTTCCCAACTCCGAAGGATGGAATTAGCACACCAATGGATAACAACATTTCGTGACCCACATAGACCTGAACATAAGATAGACCACTTCCCTTCACCCCTTCCTCATCAGCAAACTTCATATATATACTAACTGAAATACTGTATCTATACCTGAGTGTTGCTCTATGGACGTACAACCCCCACCACAGCCACCTACCAAGCAATAGTGGAAGCCATTTCAGTCTCTCTCTCTCTCTCTCTCTCTCTCTACTCACCTGAAGAAAATGCGTGGTATTGAAAATTTGTGAGATTGTGTTTATTTTGTGTTTGTTACTACTGCTCTGGTGTTAGTGAACTTGTCTTTTAAGGTAAGTTTGCTGATACCCTATCTCTCCCAATATACTAATTCCTGGCCTAGTGCCCTTTAACCTAACCTAAACAGAGGAATGGTTCATTCATAGTGTTTTTAGATGTGATAATCGAGAGAGTTGCAGGAAATGAAAGTGATTGCATTTGCAGAAACACTGATAGTATAAGAAAATGGGCAGGAGGAAATACAAGAGCAGGTGGACATAAGAAGGATACAATTTAATGCTAACAACATTGAGATTATTGTGAGGTCAAATGGGGCCAAAAGGTTGATTCTGATATGAAGAGGGTAGATATTGTCAATCTCTAACGACCGCTGTATATTGAGAAGTTTTCAGCAAACTGCTGTCAGCAAGATGTGTTGATTCACTTTATTATATTGAGCTGGGATTAAAATGTTGTTGTAGCCTAAATGATAACTAATCATACAGCTCATTAAGTGTTGTGTCATGTGGTGGATGGTAGATCAATTGAGTTATTTGTCACTGGTGTATGGTAGAGCCCATCAAGTAATGGGTTGGGAGGGTGGACCTATCAGTCACTTTCTATTAATTCATGTGTCATGGTTGGGTGAGAGGACCTATCATTCATTGTCTTTAAGTTGTGTGTCCTGGACGGGTGTGAGAGCTCATCAAGTCTTGGTTTGGGAGGGAGGGCTTTTCAGCTGATGCCTATTTAGTCATTTGTCATGGATGGGTGGGAGGGCCTATCAATCAAGGTCTTCCAAGTTGTGTGTCATTGACAGTTGTGATGGCCCATCAAGTCATGGGTTCAGTGGAAGAGCCTGTCATTTGATGCTAATTTAATCATTGGCATGGATGCATGGTAGTGTTCATCAAGTCATTGGTTAGGAGAGAGGGCCTGTCAGTCCATGCCGATTGAGTCAGTTTGTTATGGGGGGGGGGTGGTGGTAGGGCCCATCAAGTGATGTGTCATGGGTTGGGAAAGAAGGCCTGTCAGTTGATGTTCATTTAGTCACTAGCTGGTAGGAGTGCTAATCATTCAATGCCCATGAAGTCGGTTGTCTTTGGCGGGTGGGAGGGCCAAGCAGTCCCACCCAATTGTAGTTGGGATTTTTTAATTTTAATATTAGAGGATTGATAGATAGTATAGGATGTGAACCACACTTGCAGGTGATCTAGTGAACTAACACTGATTGTAGAAGGAGGTGGCCAATTTATGCTGCTAATTAGCAGAGTTTTAGACTGCTAGGTTAAAGACGTGTGAATCATGTTATAAACAATATTTATTTACAAGCTTGTATCAGGCAGCATGCTGCTTGTCTTTTAGTGTATTATATGATGTTACTTTATTATTATTATTAACCTAAAAACAGCATACAATGTCTTTCAAGGAAAATCGTCTCCAATAAATATACAGAAGCACAAAATTTCACGGTAAGGATATGGCAGACATAATAAAACATGACGGTAAAATTCACTATCCTTCTTGTAACTTTCTATAATTTCAAATACAGACTGTACGATTTCAAATAAAAACTGAATGATTTTACAATTCATAAACATTGTAATACAACAAAATAAACATTATATTTTGTTCTGAATACTATATAAACATACTATATTAATCAAGAAAAACTATTTTTAGACTATTTCAGAAGACTATTTTTACTTTTCTAATGAAAAGCAGTATTCCTAAATTAGCTGACACACAAGCAAACACTGCAATTTAAACACATTGAATATAAAGCCGTCACCAAACGAAATACATACAGTAGAACCAAGTCACAAATAGAAAGTAGGACTGATTTCTAGAGTGGGGCTCATGATACTCTTTCTAGACTTTACTATTCTGAGTTGTTTGTTTGTCCACTAGATCGCAGGTGTTTGTCATATTCAGAAACAGTTGTGATTTGTTTTGCAATGTTGGCAGACTGTAAAGATGACCAATAACTAATTTATTAAACCGTTTTTGCCATTGTTAAGTTGTTTGTTTACGTTTGTCTGCTTAGCGTTTGCGTACTATCATTTCCAAGTTCTATGGTATTAATGTAGAGGAATTAGTATATTATTTTAGTTCATTATTTGTTATCAATGGAGCCACCAGATACTTTGCATAGTCAAAGTATGTGCATCAAATAAAAAAATATATATCTGAAACCTGATGGATGTGACAAATTTCAGGTCCCACTTCACCTTGAGAGCTGCTAAAATTACTTTCACACTAAAGTGAATTTTTAAGAGCAAAAGCATGGAAGGTGTAAATAGTTTTAGTGTTATTTTAGTCACAGTCATAAAAAAGTTATAAAAACGATAGCACTTATTTTACTCGTTCAACAATTATTTTGGTTTCTTACATACAAAATATAAAACATGAGTAGTTCTTTATTTATAACATTTTATTATTTGAAGCTAACCAAAATAATTGAAATTTGTTTTCTATAAGAAAAACACGTAATTTGATGTGTGTATATATATACAGGGTGTCTTAAAAGTCCCACCCCCACACATTAACTTTCTTATGAATACAGATAAAGTGATTTACTTCTGGGAATGTTTATATGAACAACTAAGGAGTTTTTTATGTATGCAAATTTTTTACACCCCCTCTCAAAAGGGGGTAGTTTGGGGGTAAGTCAAAATCTTTAAATAGGAACCCCTATCAAATGACACATCATTTTAAAGGTAATATTAAAAGAAGAAGAATGGCGGAAACTAGAGGTCTCTAACATTAGTCTATCAAATTTGGTGGCAGTTTAAAGTTGGAATTATTTCATAAAACCCCCTTAAGTAATTTTAGAACGGGAAAAATGGTCAAAATGCTGAACTCTCACCTCAATGTCACCCCAAATTTCAATTTCTCAAATTCAGATGAGATGCTCGAAATGGCTGCCATGAACTTCTTGACAGTAAAAAAACCTGGATTGAAAACACGGATAGGCAGCATTAAATAAACGAACTGCTTCAAGAACAATTCTCCTAGCTTCCCCATAGAACAATATCATCTCTACTTTATCTTCATTTGACCGAGCCATTTTTATTAAATACGAATAAAAAGAAATTTAACACAGTAACTGAACAGAAAGTGTTACACGTACTAACTAGTAACCTAATAAGAGATAAGGAAGGAGCCACTGGTATTTCCAGGTTGCCCTACTGGACTTTGGTCAGACAAACCAAAACCAAATAAATGCTGTTATTTGTAGTTTTTGGTGTTTGTTGATTCTTGTAATAACTTGTTTGACGATTAGGTGTCATCAGTTCTCAAAACTAACTGGTGGGTGAATGTTTTGTCTGCCTTACAACAATTTTAAATGTAACATAAGCTGCGGGGGTTTTATGAAATAATTCCAACTTTAAACTGCCACCAAATTTGATTGACTAATGTTAGAGACCTCTAATTTCCGCCATTCTTCTTCTTTTAATATTACCTTTAAAATGATGTGTCATTTGATAGGGGTTCCTATTTAAAAATTTTGACTTACCCCCAAACTACCCGCTTTTTAGAGGGTGTGTAAAAAATTTGCATACATAAAAAAACTCCTTAGTTGGTCATATAAACATTCCCAGAAGTAAATCACTTTATCTGTATTCATAAGAAAGTTAATAGGGGGGGGGGGGTGGGACTTTTAAGACACCCTGTATATATTAATTGAAACAATTTAAATAGTTAAATAGATAATAATGCTGTGTACTTTTAATATATATTTTTTCATATGAATAAAAATAATAAATTGTAAAAAAAGTATATATATTTGAATCACATATAACATTATTGTTGAAACATTTATTTACTAAAGCCTGTTGAAGGTTTTATTAATTTACCTTTAACGCTATAACCAAACTCTTTCTATACTCTTTTAAATAAACCTATGCATTTTGTTTTCTTTATTTTGGTGTTGTTTTTCTGAATCACATTTGACAAATTTATTAAAGGTTAGTTACCTGCAATCTGCCAGTGATCCCGGAAATCCTGTTGGATTACATATTATGCTTTTGTGCCATCATAAAATCCTTAAAACTTGAATTTTTTAATGTATCAAGTTTTAAGGATCTGATGATGGCATAAAATCCAAACCGTGTAATCCAACAGGATTTCCAGGATCACTGGTAGATTGCAGGTAATTAAACTTTAATAAATACTATGCATTTTGTTCAAAATTAATTAAATTCACCTGTGCTGCATAGGATACATCAATTCCTTCCTCAATGGGTTAAAGTGATCTCGCTGACAGTGCAAGCCCTGAACCTTCCATAGCTAACTGACACAGCTACACCTCACAAGTACCACACTACAAACAACTGTCTGTATTGTTTATGTTCTGTTCATCGCTTCTGATTTACCTATCAATCAAGAAAAATTGTACCAATGACTAGGTCTTGACTATCAAATAACTTTTATGCAATTTTGACATTCTGCGTATTCATCCTGATTTTTAACAGAGACAGCTTGTCAAAGTCTGCCTGAAAAACAGTCTTGCATGCATTTTTGACAAGGCATTTGGTTTACCACTTGATCAAACATAACTTTTTTGATCAAGTGGTAAAGTTCTTTTAATATTAATTGAAGAATATATTAAAAGAATTAATATATTCTTTTAATATATTAATTCTTTATTAAATTGAAATATTAAAAGAATTTAATATTTCAATTTAAATTGTTTTAAATTGAATATTAAATCAATTTAAAATAATTTAATTGATTTAAATAAATAAATAACATATCTAATTGTCGTTTTTAGATACTTCTATTTACCGCTTTTTGCAGGATAAATATTCAAAAATGAATGGCAGAGGCCAAAATAGTCAGCAGCGGAATTCCCAGACCGTCGGCAATCCACGGAGGGACCACGACTCCGAGAGAGCATACAACTACAACTCTCGGAGACAACCCCGACCAGATAACTGGTCAGACGAAATAGACCAGTACAGAGAATACCAACAGCCAGAAAACAATGATAAGACCATAAACCGTAATAAGCAACGGCTGGCTGAATTCAAGAAAAAGAAAATTCAGGAGAAGAGGAACACTAACCCAACCCGACGTGGACCAGAACCAGCTCGCGTAGAGACGGCTCAAACCGAGGACCCAGCTCATGACACGCCATTGTATGACAGTACACCCTTCACTTCCGGCGTTCCATACGCCCAGGAGTATTGTCAAAACTTTGACTTTTCGGGTTTCCCACTCCTATGTCGCGAAACGTACAACACGCTAACCAGTTTAAATCCCAGACTTACCCGCGACATGCCGTACCCGGGGTTTTTACACTCGATGAATTCACTTTTACAAACGGCAGTTATTGATTCAGTTTACGATGAGGGGGTCAGACCTATCCCAGGCCAGGACAGCAAAGCCCAGGACATACTTCCTTCAGAGTACGTAATACCCGCTCCTATACATGAATATCTCACTAACATTAGTAATGTTGTGACTCCAGGAAATCAGGAAGTAAAAGTTAATATTCCTGAAATCATGATACCTCAGGGAGAATATGCAGATGATGAGAAAAACATAATACCAGCTGGAACGTTTGGGCCTGCCAATGCAGAAACCCATAATGTTTACGAGACCCAGCTTTGTCCCTATACAACCATGCGTTATGTGCAGTTGTCATCAGAGCATCAACCTCCGGATGAATGGGACCCATTACCGCCTAATTTATCTCCAGATGGCGGAGTACCCACCGAGGACTTCCTAGGATATGAAAGAATCGCCGCCCTTCACAATGAGGGTAAGGAGACACTTAGAACCGGAGTTTTTGAGTCGGGAGAAGGAATAGCCGGGCGGATTCGCTATAACGCCGGCCTGTTCACAAAATGTAATGCAGAACTATCTAAGCTGACAGATAAGTTCAAAATGGTTAAGATGGGGCTGGAAAAAGGAAGCAGAAAATACATCAAGTTTAAAAGTAATCCAGGCAATTTAATATTCTGCGAGTCTCTTGATCCTAACCAACAGCTAGCCACCAGGATGGTCCGATTGATGAGTAATTTTGCATACGGAACCAACGCTGCCGGAGCCGCTGGAATCCATGTACTACATCGCCGCCGCACAGCCGCAGCACCTGGAAGCTGTTATCTCTTTGATGCTATCGTGCCGCAAAACTGGTTGGAGACGAGAAACGCATCCTTTGAGATGGAAGAGCCCTTCGCCCCAACCAGGTGTGAGAACCTACCCCAACTTAGGGATCCGCTGACCCGGACGTCCCTAGTGGAAGGTGTTCGGTCTACCGCCATAAATGGCTGGATACGACGGAACTACCTGGTCTAACTCCACCTTAATATATAACTTTTTAATTTCTACAATTCGACTACCATTAATTATAACTAGCAAAACTTATCAATTTCAAGAAAATTAAAACTTATAATTTGCTTAATAATTAGGATAGAATATACTGACAAATGCATTCAAGTAACTCCTTCATCATGGAAACGCAAACTTAGTGTAGATCTGTAATACAAGTTGCCTAAGGTTTCAATCAAAGATTGTAGAACTATTTTAATTAAAAAGCCCAATACAGTAAAAATTCAATAGAATATGGGTACTAATATTTGTCCCAAAAACAATGTATTAATATGTTTTCTGGATTATCTTGTGTATATTTTAATTTTGATAATCATATTGACCCTGGATTGAAAATAATATATAATTGATAAAATATATACCTTGTTCAATCACTTTATTTCATATACACGACATGTTTCGATCCTTAGATCATCTTCAGGTGTAAAATGTAACAAATATTGAATGTAATAATAAAATTTAAATTAATTAAAAGTTAACAAATTGAAAATACATAAAAACTGTTTTGGTTAGTCTAATTGTTATAACAATTAGACTAACCAAAACAGTTTTTATGTATTTTCAATTTGTTAACTTTTAATTAATTTAAATTTTATTATTACATTCAATATTTGTTACATTTTACACCTGAAGATGATCTAAGGATCGAAACATGTCGTGTATATGAAATAAAGTGATTGAACAAGGTATATATTTTATCAATTATATTTTAATTTTGATATTTTGATAATTTTTCTAAATGTTTCCTACTTAATTCAAAATTTATCCCAAAATAATCTGTTAGTAAATTATCAAAAAACAAAGCTTATGCAGTTTTTTACAAAGCAAAATACAAATAATGCTACAAATTTAAGAATTGAACTGGAAAATTATGAACTGGACCAAATTGATAGCACAAAATTTCTCGGATTAATTATTGACAAAAATTTAGATTGGACTGACCATGTGAATAAGGTTCTCTCTAAAGAAGAATGTCAAAGGTTAGCAACCTTAAAACTCAAAAAACTATATATTTTTCACTCATTCATTCCCATATTAATTTTGGAATAAGTTTGTATGGGGGAACAACAAAAGCCAATCTCAACAAAATTTTAAAACTACAAAAACAAGCGGCTAGGATAATGTTGAATCTAAAACCTAGGGACTCTGTAAAAAATGTGTTGGCCCAACTTCAAATTCCTACAGTTTTTGCTCTGTATATTCTTGCTACTATAGTAGCTGCAAAAGAATCAGTGCAAGGCTCGGACCAAGTTACTCAGCCATACAATACTAGAAATTGCAGATATAAAATATCAAAAAAACATAACCTTGAATTTTACAAAAAAAGCCCAGTCTACATGGGACTTAAGTTTTATACAAAATTACCAGATCACATAAAATCAGAGCAAAAATCATTAAAATTTAAGAAAATTTTATCAACTTATTTGACTGAATTAGCACTTTATTCATTAGAGGAATTTCTTCAATAAAATATAATAGTATTTTAAATTTCAACACGTTATAAATCAATTTTAAACATGCACACTCATGACTAACGATTACATAATGTTATTATTAGTTCAATTTATTTTTATTCATACATATATATTAAATACAAAATATTTTACTGGAATTAGAATTAGGTAGTTAATTTTTATTATTATTGATGTATTGATCATTATTTTTGTAAAGCTAGAATAAGTAAACGTATTGACACTATTCATGTATACCAAGTATATGTTTATGAATAAAGACATTCTTATCTTATCTTATCTTAACCCTTTAAGTGCCAATGTCCGACTAGGAGGACGCTGCTCGGAGAAAACCCAACATCCGACTGGGAAGATATGGCAAAAATGTGTAATATTTATTAATTATGAGGCTATTATTTGTTAAACTAGTGGTAAATGTAATCACGAAAGACCAATATTTTCATAACTAAATTGTTATAGTTCATGTCATAATAATAAATAGTATATGAAACAATTTGTAACTATTCTAACTGTGGGAAAGTCATGACCTTTTGTCAATAAGCTATTGCATTGGCTTACGTTATCGTTAACTGTTTATTCGTGACTTTTACACCTCAATTTTGTTTATTATGGTGTTTTAACCTTTTTATTTTTATTACTTATGCAGGAGGGAAAAGAAAAAAATGCAGATTAGTTGCAAAATATGTAAAAAGGGGATTCATCCCTTCTGTCTACCATTCCATATAAAAAAAATAAAAAAACCAAAATAAAAGTGATTTTTTTAATTTTTTTACCTTAATATATAATACTGAATAAGTATATGTAAATGGTGTTTTGTTTTTGTTAAAACTAAGAACTTTATTGAAAATATCAATAATTTGAAAAGAGTGGAAGAAAATCTTTACTTTTAATAATAGAAGTTTTTATTTTTGTGTCTATGTACAAAATTGTCTTGTTTTAAAAAGTCAGCTAATAGTGTGAGGAATTTTCTACTGGACTGCCGTAAATGTTAAACTAGAAAATTATGTAGACAATTTTTGGTAAATAGAAGTTTACTTTATTTAAAAATACAATTTTTATCAGCATTATATTATAAGTATTATTTTTATCTGGAATATATTTTTTTCTTTTTTTTTATTTATAAAACTATATTCCATTTATATATAGATATATATTATACATCACAAAAACTTAGCAATCTTTTGTGATGTTTTTAATAATCAAGATCGATTTCTGTCTCGAAAGACCATCTTCAGTTGTACAGAATGATATAAGGTTATAAAAATACCTAACTGTAGAATAATTAATTAATTCAACAGCTGATACTATAAAAATGTAATTAAAAATGTTGATGGATAAGTTGTAGATCTTGTTAAACTTAATTTTGCATCTTCATGATAAAATCGAACATAATATTTGAGTGAAATTTTATTTGGTCGTTGAGTAATAATGATGGATTTTCTTTTGTGTTTTTGTATATGTAAAATGTTTAAATAATATCTAGTTTTTATTTATTTTTTATTGTTTTTATTCAGAACAAGTCATCAAGTAAAAAAGCTATTGGAAAACCCAAAATCAAAAATAAATGAAGAAGATAAATCTGGAATATATAAAATTAATTGTGATAAGGTGTATATTGGCCAAACAAAAAGAAAAAAAAAAGAAAAATTAAAAAAAGATTCAAAGAACACACAGCAAATTTTAAGTATGGACAATGTGAAAAATCAGCAATGGCTAAACATGCACTTGAAAAAGGACATAACTTTTCTAAATTTGAAGTTCTAAAACAAGTTAACAAAAATCAGTTATTAGATGCGTCAGAAACATTCTACATGAACAAATTTAATACACTAATTGTAAATAATGAACCTCCTCCCATTCAAAATTCTCCGTTTATATAGTATAATTTAACTGAAAATTACTATGTATTCATATTTATATATACAAACTTTACATTTAATTATTTTTTTAATCTACCATTAAAATATTTACATTATTATATTTTGTAAACAAATGTTTTTTTAAATTAGAATTTAGTTGATGTCTGATGATGCCTACACAAATTAAATCAATTTATTGGAATTTTAAAAATTATTACAATTTCCAATAAAGAACTCAAAGAAGAAATAGTACAGTAAAACCTCGTTAACTCGACACTTTGTGGACCCAGACGTTGTCGAGTTTGGGGGTTGTCGAGTTATCCAGAACATCAATGTACAGTAATTGTAATGGGTTTTACTAAATGAACACACAATGAATTTGACTACAGTATATACATAAATGTATTACTTACATGTATGCAGCTGCTGTTTGAACAATCCACAAAGAAAACTTGAATATCTAACAATTACAATACACTAACTAAATTCGTTGGAAAAATTGTTTTATTGAGGATTGTTTTTCTTTCTGAATTTGGCACCTGGCTGCTTCGTCACGTAGTCGCCGGAGGAATAAAATGTCCATCGCAGACGATCCTTGTTGCTCCAAATAACGCAAGGCTCCTTCGAGGTACTTTACACCGTCACTATGACTCATCTTCTCTTCTTGATTACTCCTCTCCGTGTCATCTTCTGAGTCGCCTTCTTCCTTCTCTGCTCCTTGGTTTTTCACGGCAGCAATAATTTCATCTTCTCCTAGTGGTTCGCTGGCCCCATCTAGATCCATCCACTCTCTGACATCATCTTCCACGGTATCTTCAAATCCAGGAATCTTCTTCATAAGTTCGATCAAATTAGAGGCTTCATGATCCTCTCTCTTTTCCAAAAATTCATTTCCCAAATGATCCAAAAGTTTCCTCCACGAGCGAACAAGAGTTATTGGTTCTAGTTCATTCCAACATTGATTCAACCAGCCAATAACGTCCAGTAAATCAATCTTTTTTAGCTTAGACAACAAGTCATAACCTTCTTCCATGCCTAATATTAAAGATGAAAGTAGCTTATGTCGATATCTTTTCTTCAAAGCTGCCAGAACGCCTTGATCCATTGGCTGTACGAGAGATGTGACGTTAGGTGGAAGAAATATTGCCTTAATATCTTTGTCCTGTAAATACTGGGTGTCTGGATGAGTAGTGGCATTGTCCAGTAGAAGAACTGCTTTTCATGGAAGAGTTTTTTTCTCCAAAAACCGCTCAACTTGGGGTACGAATTGTTCGAAAAACCACTCTTTAAAAATTGATTCACTCATCCATGCGTTATTTTGACTCGTATATCATACAGGCAAATCAAATCAATCGCTTGTAGACTTAACATGTTTGAAACATCTAGGCTTCTTTGCTTTTCCAATCATAGCAAGCTTAAACTTGTGTTCTCCAGTTGCATTGCTACACGCGAGAATAGTGACTCGTTCTTTACTTTTCTTGTAACCTGGAGCGGACTTCTCACTTTTTAAAGCTAAACTTTTAGCTGGGAGCATGCGATAATTTAGGCCACTTTCATCACAATTATAAATCTGATCACCAGTAAGTCCTTCTTTTTCTATGAGTCCTTGAAATCTTTTCTTAAACTCACCAACAATTTCAGGGTCAGCAGATAATTTTTCACCGCAGATGCTGATTTGCTTAACATCATACCGCTGTTTCCACCTATCTACCATCCATTACTTGCTGTGAACGCAGGATCTCCGTCTTCTTTTAATTCTTCGTAAAACTTCAGTACTTTTTCTTGAAGAATAGGCCCTGATATTGGCGTTCCTTTATCCCTTTGCACACGAAACCACTGATGCAAAGCCTCGCTGACTTTTTCATGTACGGCACATTTCATTGTTTTTCTGTCCTTAATTGAGTCTGTACAAATTCTCTTTAAGCACCACGATTCAATCTCCGATTTTTGTTTTCGAACCGAGCACTGTAGAAAGCCCGACATTTAACTCCAATGTAATTTTATTCACATTTTCACCCTTTTCTAGTCTCTTCAACGCATCGAATTTCAGTTCCATTGACACCGACACTTGCTTCCTCTTTTGCGATGACATATCTCCGATTTTCTTGTTAAAACTCATAACTTCAACATTTCAATCACAACTAGACGAAAGACACTTACTGTCTAGAACGACAAAACAACTAGCACAAACAAAGTGACCGATCACGTTCACCGCCAATGCTGAACTGAGCAGACAAAAAGAATATGCGGGAAACAGTTAGGAATTTGAAAGCGGCGACAGCAGGTAAGAAAACAATAGCGAGCTACCTTCCCCCCCCCCCACTACTAGACAAGGGTAGACGAGACCGGGCCTTTGACCCGAGGCAGCCTAAAAGACGCGCTAGATCGACTCGCCTTCCCCCTCGGCCATTTACACCGTTCTTGAGTCAACATACAAATAATGAAAGCTAATTATAAATTTGCACCCATCTGTCAAGTGTCGAGTTACCCGGACTGTCGAGTTAGCGAGGTTTTACTGTATCTAGTTTATTACGTTTAGGTCCAAAATGGATAATTTCTAAATTTTCTTCAATTGAGATAAATTTTGAAGTTTCTTTTTATGTTCTTTGAATCTTTTACTAAAACTTCTTCTGTTTGGCCAATGTAATATTTAGTGTTATCTTATGAATGGTGTTTGTTATCTTTTTTAGTTATGGTAAGGTCAAGATAAAGATAACTACAAAAGATAACAAACACCAATTCAAGATTTATCGTAAATCAACATCAACAAATCAAATAATTCACAATACATCCAATCATCCAACATGACACAAATTAGCAGCCTTCCACAGTATGATTCATAGACGACTGAATACACCTCTTACAGAAGAAGATTACCAAAACAATTCAACATTATCAAATAAATTTCTGTCGATAATGGATATCAGCCAAATTTAATAAGTAAATTACTTAATAAACACAACACAAAAACTCTTAATTCTAAAACTAACAAAAATAATTACATTCATACGACCTTTCATGTTCATATTAACTAATCTTTACATAACGTATTTTCCAAAGAAGGATATAAAATTACATATAGAACAAAGAACAGCATCAAAAATATACTAAAACATAATTATTCTATTAAAAATAATGAAAACAAATAAAATAATTCAGGAAAATATAAAATTACATCTTCAACTTGTCCTAAAATATTACATTGTGGCCAAACAGGAAGAAGTTTTAGTAAAAGATTCAAAGAACATATAACAAAAAATAAACTTCAAAATTTATCAACGTTTGCTGAACATTTAATTCAAGAAAACCATAATATTTCGTCAATTGAAGAAAATTTAAAAATTATCCATTTTAGACCTAAAAGTAAAAAACTAGATGCTATTGAAAAATTTTACATATACAAGAACACAAAAGAAAATCCATTATTCTTTTAGTATTAGCTGTTGAATTAATTATTCTACAGTTAAGTATTTTTATAACCTTATATCATTCTGTACAACTGAAGATGGTCTTTCGTGACCGAAATCGATCTTGATTATTAAAAACATCACAAAAGATTGCTACGTGTTGTCTTTATATATATTCTTATAGTAATCTAATGGCTATAAATGTAAAAAAAATCATTTCTGTCAAGAAATAATGATGTTACATTGCTTTTCAAACAGCTGCAAAACTGTTAATATTGATCTGGGTTTTTTACCTCTACTACATAGCACCGAGCCTGGGGTTTCTCTCGCGTATACTAAGCAAAAATCGTGGCATTTTAAGTGTTAAATGCTATCAACAGTGCCATTGGTTAGTAATTACAAATTATAAATCCTGTAATTGTAATTAAGTAACACATCTGTAATAAGGGGCTTGCTCCATTTTTTTAGGCACCCGTGTATTCCAACAACAGATTTGAACAAAAAACTTCAACCAACACATTTAGCAACAGTATTGAACCCATTCCTGAAAAACTTAATGAGTCCAAACAGAACCCCAATGTGGTTGAAACACATTCTGTACAGAAGTCATTTGATCAATTTGCTAAATCTACAAGAACAATTCCAAAACAGAAGGAACCAGAGAAGAATGTGCAAACACCTCCTCTCAGTAGCCCCACTACTTCCTCAAATGAATCAGGTATTAACATATAAATATTAGATTTGGAGATAGTTTAAATGCCAACATTTATTTTATTTCACATATATTCATATCAGCATATGAAGCTCCAGGAATCGTTTAACCCTTAGCATGTTATTGTAATTTTGCACAATCTTCAGTAAAAATCACTAATATAATATTAAATCGTGTAAGTTATTTTTTTTTTATATAAGAAACAGAAGGTAAAAAATATATAATAATTTGTCATATGATTTTGTTATTATCTTTTGTCGTTGCATAAATAATACAGTAGAACTTGGATAGTTCGAATCTCAAGGGACCAGTGAAATAATTGAATTATCCAATAATTCGAATCACACTAAAATGTTGTTTATTTGCAATACAGTGCCTCTTCACACTGTGTTATGAATAAGGTTTTTTTGTTTATCGTAAAGACCGTCTCTAGTACATTATAAGGCCCGGTCATGCAACGCCTCAATCACTACTACCAGCAGTGTCATGCGACCATTCGCAATTATGTTATGCTGTAAAGACTGTTGTTGTTGAGGTTACAACCAAAACAAACACGAATTAGTAACAGTTCACATGTTAAATAATTGTACACTCATCAACATCAGGATAGGCTGGGCCCCTTACAAGCTTTAAAATTCCAAACATTGCACAACATTTTATTCTTGTTTTTGAGGTAGGTCGATAATGTGTTTGGGGGTATTTCATATTCTTTCACGATTTGGGATTTATTTTTTTACCCTTTTCGACTTTACGTATAATGGCGAATTTTCTTGCAATGATAACGTTTTGTATTGAGTACTGGTTTACTCAACAACGTGTTTTGCGTACTCAGAAAAATACAGTATGAAAATGTAAACACTGCAGTAATGTAAAGAACACACAAACATCGATGCAACATGTGACATGATGCCTTGCATACTGTCGTCTGTTAGTTGATGTGGCAGACTGAAGATCACCGTATGCATGCGCACACGCAAAGCAGCGCACCACTCACGTTAAAATCAGAAGCCGTCGCCCTCTCTCCGTCCCCACCACACACCCTTCCCCTCTCCAATACTCACAAAAAAAAACACGTACGCCACAGTCTACATCTGTCATAGCATACTGTAGTTCTTGGAATGATTTATTAGTCTTAAGTATCACTTCAGTTTGTATGCTTCTGACATTGAGTAATTTAAGTTGTACTGTAACAAATAAATATATTTTGTTGTAATAAACTTCAAATTAACCAAAGAATATTTTGAATTAATTATGATTTTTTACATTAGTTACATACAAAATTCATGGACTGCGGAAAAACTTTGAATTTACGACGATTTCAAATTATAGACGATCAAACTATCCAAGTTTGACAATAAAAGTCAGGAACTCTTGTTTATCCGACTTCTTTATGTTTTTGACTTTTTAATTGACAAATAAATTAGATTAATATGATCCCTTATCATTTTTGAAAATCAGAAAAAATTAACCAATAGGCATATTGTCAACAGCAACAAATTATAGTAAATGTTTACCTTGATTAATATTATAAATTGAAATGCCTTACTTTGGCCTGGGTCACTCACTGATTGTGACATCTGCCCATTTGTTTGTAGCAGAAATAGGTACAGTTTGTGTAGGCTAGTTGTAAGACATAGTTTACGTCGATCAGAAATGTACAATGCATGTATGTAGATGATATTAGTCTGGCTGTGACTGGGAAAAACATGGATGACGTTATTGAAACAATGAATTTTGTAGATAAATACACTTAGCAATAATAATACTTTTAATGAGACATACTCCTTTTTGATAATATGTTCTGTAATACAAGGGAACACTGCAGACCATTATTAAAAAAATATATAATGGTATATTTATGATCTGGCCATTTACATGCTGGATAGTCCAAATTTACTAAACTTTAAACAAAACATTCATAAATACAACACCAGAAATAAGACACAAACCACAATAGGATTTCACAGACTAAGCAAGACCCTGAATAGCCACATAGTTTTAGCATTAAAAATTTACAATAAATTACAACATTTAATTTTGATATATTCCTTTAAATCTTTTAAAAGTAAATTCTATCACTGGCTTACAAACACGCCCTTTTACAGTTTGGATGAATTTTTCGGAGTTGAAAATCCTCAATGCTGAAACTAGTTTTCAGTTGAATTTTCACAGACAGCTTCACTGGTTTTCGCTGTGTTCTCTAGCCATATGGAAAATAATTTGATGTGTCAATGTTATCATTGCCAATTGTTGTTGCACTTAAGAAGTTGGATCTAGGAAGTGAACTTTATGTATTGTATATTGTGCTTGACTTGGCCATTGCTGTAATTTGACGTTGTTGTTATGTTAATTATTTTTATGACAAACGATAATTTTATTTGATTTGTAAAACAAATGTTGTTCCGAGGATTAATGCGTTTGTTTATTTAAACAGTAGTGCTTTACTGTTTTATGTATTGTTTTACAGTACTGTTTTAATGTAGCTCCTTAACACTAACAAAACAGGTATCATGAAAACATTAAAAATAATAACACGTTTGAATTATTTACATCAGTAATCTTTAAACTTTTGTTTTGGTACTTGGTCTGGCTTTTACTTATAGTCTTTGTAGATGACATCGTTATATGGGGTAGTGAGCAAATACAGAGAAATACAAAGACTATGCACATGAATACAACATTTAGAGAGATACAAAATAGCACATGAAACAGAATTTTAAAAGTGAGAGGCCTAAAGATGAGTAAAGAAAATTAAGACATTACAGATCTCCTCTCTCTCCTATTCTTTCTTCACTTGTTGTGAATCCATTTACGTTCAGTTAAAGCTAACCAACAGCCATAAATCACTATTTTCACTTATTTACTTAAAATGAAAAACATCTTCCTTAAATGTATATGTTATCTGTGCAGAACCAGTTGATGTAAACTTCCAAGAGGAGTTGAGAGCTGCTCGTTTGCGGATGCAAATGAGATATGATGAAACTCTAAAAAAACAGGTCAGTTATAGGAAGAAAATGTAATCAGTTGGAATTCAACTTGTACATTGTACCAAGTTAACTTGTACATTGTACCAAGTTGAGTATATCGGTATATTATTGATATTGTATCATAACAGCACAGCAATACAGTAAACTCCCGATTATCCCGGAATTGGGTGGCACGACTACTACGGATAACGAAAATCGCGGATAATCTGCAAAAATACCAAAATTGGGAGAGAACAAAAGAGAAAAACTATTTTAACATAAAAAACAATATATTTAATACAGTATACTATACAGTACATACAATAAGACGTAAAATACAATATACAGTACAATAAACATAAATAGTACAGAAATTACAACCTCTTAAAAAAATCGGTTACTTGTTTCTGTTTCTTCCTTTGGAAACATCTTTTTTTAATCCGCGATAGAATTTTGCATAGCATAAGTTTTTCAGCCAACTGCACGTCTTCGTCTTGTTCCTCTAGATAACGGAGCAGTCCGTTCACATGTTGTAAAGCCACTTCGTTAATAATCCGTGCCTGTGCGTTAACATCTTCTTCTTCGCTCTCGCTTTGCCGCTCTTCTTCACTCACAATCTCTCCCATTGCTTTTTGAATGATTCGCTCATCCGTCAATCTTTCAAAGCCAGGATCGTCGGCGTCACACTCCAACCACTCTTCAATGTTCTCATCGTGGACGTTCTCACCACCTGGAACAGTTTTTACTAACTCGGCCAGTGTTGCAGTAGGCGTGTTCAAATCCTCCTCGCCCTTGTCATTGTTTTCTTCGTTCTGGTTGACATTTTCTTTAACTTCAGGGAAGATTTTTCTCCTTGACTTAATGAGGGTTGATTTTGTTACCAATTCCCATGCAGGTGCAATATCGTAGATGCTATCTAAGATTGTGTATTGTTTCCAATACTGTTTGAGATCACAACCTTCTTCAATTTTGCTCATTATCAGTTTGGTTCGGTATTGTCACTTCATTGACGCAATTACCCCCTGGTCCATAGGTTGTATTAGTGCAGTAACGTTAGGGGGGAGTAACATTGCACAAAATTTTCCATCAGAAGATTTAAGCACACTTGTAGTCGGATGAGAGGGTGCGTTGTCAATCAACAGAACAGCCTTTTCAGAAAATTTTTTTGTTTTGAGTTGTTTTCGCACTTCAACAACAAAGATCAAATATTGTTTGGTCCATCCATCCTTTTTTCTGGTAAAAATAATCAACGGGCAAATTTTCTGCTCTAGTGCCTTTAAACGATCTCGGTTTTTTAGACTTTCCAATGACAGCAAGTTTAAGTTTATGCTCACCTGTAACGTTACTGCATGACATGATGGTGTACCTTTCCTTGCTACTTTAGTGTCCAGGCGCTTGACGTTCCCCTTCAAATGCTAACGTGCGGGTGGGAAGACATTTCCCAAAGAGTCCCGATTCGTCTGCATTATAAATTTGTTCAAAGGACAACTTCTCTTTTGAAACAAATTCTTCAAATTCCCGTTGAAAATCGTCCGCTGCTTGCTGGTCACCACTAAGTTTTTCACCATGAAGTACAATCTCACGAATTTCATGACACTGCTTAAAACGGGTCAACCACTCGAATGATGCATCAAATGGGCCTTCCATGCCTAACAAATAAAAAAAGCTTTGCCTTCGCCGAATGATAGGACCATTTATGGGAGTTCCCTCACTTCGCACCTGAGCTAACCATTCCACCAAAGCCTTATCTAGTTCATCAAAGATAGACTTCTTCATAGTTTTTCGTTTTTTCATCCCGGAAGACCTGTTTGACATTGATGCAAAGTTCAGCAATTTTTCTTTGTTCTTTAAAATGTCACACACTGTTTTTTCCCCTATTCCATAATCTAAACACATCTGCTTCCTTGAAGCGCCATTTTCTAATTCGGAAATCATTTCCAGTTATTGAGCAATCGTCAACACAACCTTCTTTCGCTTTTCAGCCATTTTAAATCTGCAACGAAAAATACTCAACAAGGCAACACAATCACTAAACATGATAAAAGACGAGAAATAAACTTTGACCGGTCAGCGTCAACACTCACTCTGTACTGTACAGTTCTGGTGTCAGATGACTCAGACGAGTACGGTGACTCAGAGATAAAAATAGTTTGCGCGCCAGCCTACTGCGCGAGTTCGGAGAAGTCCTGCACGTGTTTTTTACTCAATCAACTTGTCAGTTCAGTCCTTTTTTTTATAAATACTGGACTGTAAGGTACATACTGTACTTACTTACTCGCTTTCCGTAGTACGTGCTAATAATCCGCACCGCGGATAACCCGCTCGCGGATAATCGGGAGTTTACTATATATCCAATATTATTTTCTTGATAACATGACTAAGAAAGGCTTGATATCAGTGGTACTACTTTTTTACTAATCTTTCACCCTAAAATATGGACTTAAATATTTTAAGACTGTGTTAGATTGTTGTAAATTAAAAAAAACAATCACTAACAATCAGTGTTATGTTTTCTGCCAAGATTCGAGGCGGCAATTGTTGTCTGTATATTGAGACGGTGATTTAAAGTGTTGTTAGTGTGATTCTTGATCATAGAATATGTTTTTCATGATAAATGAGAATAACATTTTTAACATATAAAATGTTACATTACTTGTCAAATAGTTTTGACTGGTGTTTTGAAGAATATTACCTTTTTAGTAAAGGTGTCTGAATCTGGGTTATTTAATCGAGCTGAGCCCAAGCTTGAACTCTAAGAAAGCCTGTTAGCCCAAGCACGAGCTTGGAATTATATGATACCTTAGATAAAATTAAATTTTAAATAGCAAAGTTATATTTATGTTTTATTTCTATGACAAATTAAAGTTATGACTACTATACAAATATAGTAGTCATTAAATAATAGATATTTATGTACGATTTAACCACATTATAATATAAAAATACGGTAGCGAAGCTCAGCCATTTTACTTGCAACGAAATGATGCTAGCAAACATAGCGGTGAAGTAGCAAACAACTGGCACGGTACTCATCTGTTGTAGCACATCATTATTGTTGATGTAAAAAGTGTGTTTTAAGACTTAATATAAGTCTGCAACACGAGGGCTAGCGTCAAGTCAGTTGCATTTTTCTTAGGAATAAGCTTCGCAAAATGCAACTAATTTCATATACGCGCCTACTTACATACAATAAATAACGTGACAACTACTACCCGCTCCACACTGCTACCAGTGAAAAGAGGTGTTCCGCAAGGATCAGTCCTGGGCCCAGTTATCTTCATACTCTTTACCAATGATTTCCCAGACTATGTCCAAGGTTCAAATACTAACACTAACTGCCTTATGTATGCCGACGATTCAACACTAGTAATAAACAGCAATACAGCTACAGAACTCTCCTCAAGTGCATCCAAAAGCCTAAAATCTGCTATAAGATACTGCAAAGCAAACAACCTTGCCGTAAACCCCACTAAAACAGTACAGATTAATTTTAGCAAGAGGAAAGAACAAGCAATAAACATACCAAACATCCAAGTAGACAGCCATGTAAGGTTCCTTGGTGTAATACTGGATAACAATCTTTCTTGGAATGAACATGTGAACGGGCTTTGCAGAAAGGTGAGCACGGGAGTGTATGTCGTGAGACGGATTATGCAGATAGGAGGAGTAGAAGCCGCAAAAACAGCATACCACGCTATATAATAGAATCACACCTCAGATATGGGCTTATTGTGTGGGGCGGGTCATCAATCAACAACCTAGCCAGACTCTTCCTCCTTCAAAAAAAGACCATTCGAGCACTAGCCGAGCTCCCACCACTCCACAGCTGCAGAGAAGTATTTCAATCATTAGGAATTCTCACTGTCACAGCCATATACATTCAAGAGGTCATACTCCATGTGGATAAATTAAGTTTTCGAAGAATGGGAGAGGCCCATGTATACAACACACGCCACACAGCTGAATATGTACTACCACATCATCGTACAAGCTTATATGAGAAGAAACCATCCTACATCGGCCGGAAACTTTGGAACATGCTACCCCAGAACATACAAACTCTAAAGAGGAAGACCTTACAGAAGAAGCTACGAGACTATCTAATCAACCACCCAGTCTATAATATGGAAGAGTTCATGGCACTGTGACAAAAAATTTTACTTATTTTTCATTACTTGTATTCACTGTTCATCTCTCATTTTTGCATTGTAACTATCACAAATTTGACGCATTACTGTTCTTAATGATCATGTAATAAAGATATTGTCTATTGTCTACTGTGATTTAACCATAACGTTTGTTGAAAATACCTTAATAACAATACTTAAGTTCAGTATATACAGTATGATATTAAATACAATAATTTTTCTTAATTTTAAATACCAAGCAGTCATAACTGGTTAATTATTTAATTGCAAAGTCTAATTGTGTAAGCATTCAATTATGTTTGATTAAACTGTTTTAAACTTACTGTGCATTTTATCTTCCACCTAGCAACCTTTATCAATATTTTTCCCAACTAGCTTCATTATAACATTGTGCTGTAACATTTTTTAAAGACTAAAAGAGCCAGACAAGCCGTGCTAATATTTAGGCAGTATTGCAAGCCTATTTAATTCCAATATGAATAAGCCATATGTTATTTTTTAGTATTTCTATATTGACACTTAAGAAAATTTATATGTCTACTTCTGTTTTTACTAAATCTAATAAAAAATTACTCACTAAAACTATGAGTATAAATAAAACAAACTGCGGTTTAAAAGACACTAAAATAACAATACGTAATGGCAGGGATCTTGAGTGGAAGCCCTCGAAGATTTTCTTGTTTTGTAGAGAGAGTTTTACAGTAAGAAGGAATGAATACTTAATACTATTTGGGACTGACAGTAAGCGATGGTCCACCATTCAATGGAAAACTGAGAGCACCAACGACATAAGTAAACTAAATCAAAATTTAATCACTTTTATAGCAAAATTATTCTGAATGGTAAAAAACTGTCACAATACATATTGTACAATACACAGGCAGTGATTGCTCAAATTTGTACAGTGTACATACATGGCATGAGTAAACTGACAAAAATTTAAATGTTTCGCCTGTACCATCTCACATTCAATAGTTATTTCACCATTTTAACACTTGACTATTGATCACTTCCATCATGTGTTTAAAAGTCATGAGTTATGTTTTAAGGAATTGGCAGCCAATTTGAAAAAAAAAAATACTACACAAGAAATTGCCCAGGAATCACCTGTTCACAGCAATATCAACAGGATAGAAATTACCAAAACAAATTTCAATTTGAAACTTACAGTTTCATATAATGATTGTTACTAGGATTTTCTTCTTATAAACTTATAGAAGTTGCTCTTGTGGATCAGAGGTGTTAGTTGTTGATATTTGGCTGAGAAGGTTTCTCATTTAGGTTTCTCATTTTAAAAATCAAATGAAATTTATATTCTTGAGAACATAGATACATTTGTGTTAGAAAGGTACTTTTGACTTTACAGTGTTGTTGAATCAAGAGAATTATTTTTAATTGTGTCGTTGAGGATTTTGTTTTGTTACAGAAAAGGTAGTGGGAGAGGGAGAAAGGTATGAGTCTCTCTGAAGATTCTCCTTACGAAGTACACTAGATAATTGTTCTGTTATCAATTATAAAAATTGGAATTAGATTCCCTGTGGTAAATCTATAAACACAATGATACAAAAAATAATTCAGAAACTACACTGAACTTAGCTTAGTAGAATGTTCTTACTTTTTCTCTCTCTGAAATAAAACGGGCTAGTCATACAGTAAGTTTTTCCCATTGGTCAATGTAATTTTCCTTAAACACTCATTAATATTTCCTTTTCTTAGTAAATATTTCCTTCGCATGATTGTAATATATTTGTGTTATGTGACGTTCACTTGTGCTGTATATGTACCAACATGTATTATGCTAATTAAAAAACTATATGGTTGTAATGTTAAAATATAATTAGAAATATGAAATAAATATTTGTTTCAGGTCAAGGATTAAAGGCAGAAAGTCTTCATTACCCACCATGAAACAATAGTGCCAAAGAAATATATGAATAATTAATTTTGTTGAAAACTGCAGCCTACGGCATTTTGTTATTGTTTTGATACGTTAAAATACTATATACAATGTTTTTTAGCGTTAAGTTGCTGTACATTTAGAAATAAGGTGTTTAGATAAATAATTAATAAATATGCTCTAGTTTAATGAAGAGTCTACTTTGAGAATTAAACATTTGTAATAGGTAAGGAACAAAACAAGTTTACATTGGATATCAGGCCAGACTATCAAATTTAGCTCATTTTCTTCTTTTACAGTTTTTGATTTGATGCTAGAGGATTTTTCAGGTTTGTGATATTAAACTACTTTGAGTTTAAAAAGTGATAGAAACCCAAGAGTGCTTCATAAAATGAGAACTTGATCATTGCAAGTTTTAAATGTGCATTTAATGCAAGTCATTTGTGTATAATGAATACTCAGAACAAGAATCAATAAAATTATCTCGTATTGCATGTTACTAGACTGCTTCTCAATTGCTCAGCTTAGTTTTTTCCTAAATTGTGCCTTGGTTTCTGTTTCATTTGATTTTTGAGTGAAACAACATTTAATTTGTCATTGGTAATAATGTCTTGGAGCTAATCATATTTTTTGGTAACATTGGCAACATAATACTATACTTAAGTTACATTATTGCTAGTTAATTTCTGACTAAGAAAATATATTCTTGATAAAAAATTAGAACAAATCTTCCTCTCTATTGCAAACAATTTACGTAATTATAATGTTGTTATATCTTGTCTTACATTAATTAAAAACTTGGATATTGAAGCTAAATGTTCAGTATGGGTATTATATCTTTAAACTGCTTTATAATTATTTTAATCACCTATGTATTTAACGTTCTTGGTTGTCTCTAATGAACTCAACTAGTACAGAGTGTCAATGAAACAAACAGTAGACCTAAACCCTTAGTGAATGACATGCAGACGTTTATGTGCAAAAGATTCTGTCCCCCTATACACACAGTCTCTGTCAGCTAAATAATACAGCAGGCATGGCAGTCTGTGTCAAAGTCTTGACTGTACCTTGCAGCACACTTCAGCTAGAGGTGAACTGTGGTGGGAGAAGTTCTCTGTCTCTTTCACATGATGCCTCATTCAGTTTTTTTTTACCTTTATCTCTTGACAGCTAATTTCCAGACTAAGAGTGATTCTAACAGAATTACACATTCATCAAATTACCAATTTACCATGGTAATTACATAGTATCATTAAGCAAATTAGTATTACCACAGTTCAGTCAGTTGCTTAAATATACTATTGTGATCAGCAACAGTATTAGCATTTCATTCACATAAACCTGTATCCGAAAATTAATGTCCCATGGATGATTTGAATGTTGAAAAATTAATATAAGTTTCTATTATATTCATGTTTAAGAATGCAAATGTTTGAGTGGCACTGATTAAACTAATCACTATTCTAAAACAATGTGATAGTTAACATTGCTCATATTGTTTATTGTAGACAATATTTGAAATAAGCATTACCCGCCTAATTTGCAAGGTTGAACTTGATCTTATTTAAAAATAAAATGTTCAAATGTGCAAATTACAGGTAATGGATTTCTTATTATTTCATTTGCATTTTTATTTTAAACATTTTATCCATTTAGTTTTGATGTTCAAATTAAGAATTGTCTTGGACTGCAGATATAGTGATAAGGAACTATTTTTTATAACTATAATATTGTGTTATTTACTTGTTTATCTAACTAGTAAAGAGATTCCTAATGACTGTTTTATGTGCTGTTTAAATGGCTCTTATTTTGTTTTATTATTTGTTATTCGCTTGGTTATAGTTAAAATCTATTACATTACTTACGTTTTGTTTTTGGATTCAATATTATTACTGTACTTCATTCATATGTTAAGTTTAAAGAGTCAATTCGTGTATTTTTTACTAATATTTTCACTTCCCATAGACGTACGTTTATGTGCAATGTCTAAAAAGAGGATTTGACTAGAACTTGTACTATAATGTGCCTTTAACCATGATTTTAATAAATAAAATTTCCTTAAATTGTATGTTCAGAATTATTTAAGTGTCATTATTTATTTTCGTTTAGCTATACCACAGATAACTAACTATAACCAGATGGCTCATAGTATACGGGAAAATCGTGCGCGCCGTTTAAGGAGTATGTAGGCAACACTGAACACGTACTACACAAGTGTGAATTTAGGATGCGACTTCGCATTGAACAAGTATTAACTCTCAATTATTATTATCAGCTGATATTTATTATTGTAATATTTGTTGTTAATATGGTTAGTTGATTGAGTTCAATCTGGCAACGCCGCCCAGTTGCCAGTCACTCTACGCGCTTGAAAGCGGACAGTTGACACACTATAAAAAACTGTTATTACTCTTTAGCATGGGAATGGTCTATCTTGGTAGATTTAGTTATCGGTGGTTATACCTTTAAGGTCTTCACAATATTTAACAACTTTGTTGTCTGTGTACATTTTTTCAGGAAAAATAAATATGTTACTACACTTATGTAAAACAGCCATTCACAACAATGTGAATCTGCAGACATCCAGAAGAAAATTGTAACTACGTTAAATATACAAAATATTAAAATTATATTTTAACCAAAACTTTTATGAATAAATTTAGTTTCTTTTTGAAAATATTTTCATGGGTTAGTATGCATTATTTTACTTTTTATTTTAGTAAAAAGGAATCCAAAAATTTTCAAGTTTTGTCCTTGAGTACTACTTCTGTAAATCCTTTTATTCGTAAATGAATAAGACAAATTTCACAAACTTATATTCATAAATAATCCACAGTTATAAAAGTGTATTTATTCCTAATTCGCTAGTCACAAGTAATCATAATTAATTCTTTTAGCTAATCAAATCAAACACAAATATTATCAATAAACATAATTTTTATAAAAATTAAAACTTAAAACGTAATAAAAAACTTGTTTTAGTTTGTAAAGGGGAAAGGAGATCTCTAGCCACTTCTAATTGCAAGTCAACCTTAGGCTTTTTGTGCTCCCTTCTAGGATGGGATACTGTACCGGGGACATAACCAATTCTAGAGCCTTTATCCCTTGTCTAGTTACTTTTTTCTCTGCTGAAAGTTCCACCCAGAAAATTCTTTTCTTGAGTTCCAGGGCTTCGCATTTAGTCCGAAGCTATTCGACAAGACAAGAACTTCCCCTCAAAGCTGGCAACTGGTGTCCTCTCTGTAGATACCCAGATTTCAGAAGCATTCCCAAGTGAGTCTTGAGGTGAAGTTTTAGAGCAGCCTGACTATATGACATAATACAGATCTGTTTGTTCCTGAATTGTTTTGCCAATGTACGTGTATGGGTGTAATATCACTAGCAGTTCAAAGTTTTACAATGACGTTTCTGTTGTAAAGAAGAAGTATGCTCCACAACAGTAAACTCAGAACCAGAACTCAGAGATAGTATAGAAGCCGCATTTAAGAAACTTCGCCAAACATTACCTTTTAAAGTCACAGTTGGAGCAATGAGGAAAAGAGCAAGCAAGAGCTAGCATTAGGAAGTAAGGTAGGCAGTTTGAAAATGATATGTGAAGTTTTAAAACTGTTTTGAGGATTGCCTTTTCACCATTATTAGCTACAAATGTGTCACTATTGTACTCATAATAATAAAAACAATTTATTCCCTAATTCATTTTATTTTCCAGCCCCAGTTGGGCGCATAAAAAAATAGCAAAGATCTCAGTTGGTAGATCGTACAGCACCACCCTAGACTGCCTCATAGTTGAGTCCCATAGACTGACCATTCCATACCATGACCCACCCTCTATTTCAGATCCATGTGTACTACTAGACAATTCCTGTAAGTTACTGGATTATTGTTTTCCTTAGTCTCCAGAACTCCCTATATTCGATATTGACTAGATAAGGTAAGATGCAATTTTTATGTCCATGACATCTGCTACCATGTCAAATGTTCTGCTGTGCAGTACCAGTTTCAGTTGCTTGTGAGTGGCCATATTTAGATCTGCTCCTCGAGCAGTTCAGCTAGTAGGCTGCCCTCTTAGCCACCTCACAGTGGAGGTCAAGTGGCAACAAATTTAGCAGCTCTTTGAGTGCTACCGTAAGAGTATGCTTGAAAATGCAACCGTTATAATTAATCATACTATAGTGCAGCCGTTCTAACTTTACCTCTGAGGTTTGCGGGCTAAACTGGAAAAACAAGGCAACTGTGCATCCAGACCGCCACAGCCCTTCTCTTAATTTTACATCCGGTGATTCACAATTGGAAATAATGTAGGAAGGTACAAATTTATTTTTTTAGTGAGAATTAAAATCTTTAATGCTTAACTGGGAAGTAGTTTTTTTTTTTACTGTTTTCAAAAATCAAAGTTAATAAGACAATTTTAACTTATAAAAACTTTCAGGCCCTAGTTGTGATTTTTCTAAACCGGAAACAAATTAGCCATGGGATAGGAAGGAGCCAAACGCTCAAGATATACAATGTTGCCTGTTGTGCTCTCCTCAGACGTAACGTTAGAACGGCTGGACTATAGTCTTTGAAGACTTGCGAGGTTACTTGCTGTATTTTGACAAGCCTTCTTCCATCAAACAAGTCTCATAGAAGATCTGTGGGCCAATAACTGCCTCCTAAAGCCAGCGAGCCATTATGCCTCATACTCCACGTTAAACCAATAGTAGATCTGGATGCTGTGTTGGTAGTAAGATGTACTAATACCAAACATCGATTCTTGATACCATAAATTCTTAAGACAGGTATCGGTATCGAGAATTGGAGATACAAAGTCGATGTGATACCTTTAAAATTTGATGCAATATTAATTTTGTAAACAGTACTATACCAATTACTTCGACAAAAATGTATGAAATATTCATGGACATGTTATTTTTTTTTTTCAACTTAAGTACAAATGAATGAGATATTATAAATAAAATGACAACAGCCTTTTGAATATCGTCAAATGTTATGGATAGTCGAGAGTGACAGAATATGGTAGCAGGAATGATAAGACAACAGTTTATTTCTGTTTCGTTGACAAGAAATAGCTGAATTCAAATTATCATATTCCCGTATTGCCTAGAACAACATTTCCATAGATAAGGCATTTGTTTGAAAAATAATTGTCATTTTACTGCACATATTAGACAGTAATGAAGGTCCATTGTACAAAACAATAAGCAATATTTAAATTCCGTAACAGACCATTTTTATCATGTTTATACTTTGAATAAATATAAACTGAAGAATGTATAAATCAAAATACTGAAATGGATTTTATTAAATTAAAGAAAATTATTTAGATTCCGAGTCTAATATGCAACAGTCTGCAGAAGACCATTGTCAACTTAAGAACCAATGATATTTTGTTCAAAAACGCCATATTTTATCTATGTCTACCTAACAACTCACTCTTTTTGGCTGTGATCCAGTCATTGCCGTGAGTTCAGAATAAAGTGCCCAATCAGTTTCCTAGGATTTTTGTAGAGCACTTAAGGTTATGCAACATTCAGAGCGAACTGTATGTATTAATGGTCTGGCAGTGATGCTTCTTTGCAGGCTTTCCAGTCTTTCACGAAGTGTACTAAACTAGATGTACATAAAATATTGTTATTAAAAAATTAAACTTAAAACATAATGCGAAACTAAAAATGTTAACCAAAATAACTGGTTGGAATGCTGAAGACACACTTTGCACTCAAGCAAGGCAAGTAGCATTGGCTATAACAAGTAGAAACAAGAAGTTGTCCGCTCAAATAGTTTCATGAAGCCGATTTTTCTATTCAGTGAAATTAGTTCTTCATGTTCGGTTTTCAAATCTTCTCTATCTCTTAATCCCTCTCTGTCTCTTCAGCATGTTCTGAAGTGACTAACAGCTGAGCTAATATTACGCTAAACAGTCATATAAGTGCTTATTTGAAACCAATTACCAAAATAGCAGCACATGCGTGTGTCTACAGGAAATGCATTTCCTTGGACAGTCTGTTCGTATTTGTTTATAGTGAAAGTCATGCTGCTTAAAACCTAAGATCTTAGAACCGTAACTAAAATTGCTAAGATAAGAATCGCAGTGTGGTACTTAAGGTGAAAATCTACAGTCCAACCTATCAATCCTCACCTTTTAGGACATGAAATGCCATTATTTGGCCTTTACATCTGAAAGGATTAGTTTGTATCACTCAAAGGGTGATATTTTACTACTAATAAGTAATATAAGAACACAATTGATCAAAAAGTGGTAAGGCAGGCTACCGTTATTTGTGTGTGTGTTTAAGTTTGATTCCCAGGGTAATAGATAGAAAATCTGTCACCTCAAGAAGTCTTAGTATTAAAAAATTGGACTCCCATCACAGATCTAATTCTGTTTTACAGCCATTCAATGCCACTGCTACTTCAATTGAGTGAAGACTAGCTAATCTGTACTGAAAAGAATTAATGGATCATTTCTAAAAGGGCCTTTGCATTGAGGCTTTCTTTCTTGTCCCTCAATTTTGTCTTTCACTTCATGTGTTTGTGGATAGGAGCAGAAGTACTGTGGATCAGATTTACCACGCTAGGTTTTTGTTCTATTGTTTAGTGGGTGTCTAAAGTATATATAATCAGTGCCTTTAGTTCCAATAAGTTTTTATTCAGTCATTATTAGAATCTTGTGATGAATGGATAAACTTTGTTATGTTAACGTGATATTTTATTATAAAAACAATGTTATACAAGTTTAACAATTATATATATATATATATACATACATACATTTATCATTTAACAACATATATAGTAACAAATTTCAATAAAAATGTCATGGATGAAAAATTGTTACACCAGAAGAAACATCGACAATGTTAACCCTAGATTGCGAATCCTGGTGCTTCGCGTGCTATTTTCAAACGTATACGCGATCGCGAAAGTAGGCACGTTGCGTGCTCTTTTGTAAAACTGAATAAAACATATATTTCATAAAACAAGCGTGACAAACTTGGTACCAATCGACGCAGAATGTTCTGTTATATACATTTCAGATTTGTAATAATTTTTATGCAATTTTATAAACGTAGGAAAATGTGCAACAACAAATCCCGCTCAATTCCCACCTGGAGGTCTGGACAGGGTAAAATTGCCGATGTTTGTGGCATGACTTAGTAATAACCAGAAGACAGAATAAGGCGTACCAAACGTCAGTCTGCAAAGAATTAAATGCTCTATCCACCAAAACAAATTACAAAGTTGTAGATGAATTAGGTGTTTTACCAAAACTTTTTTTATACCCTTTTTTGCGTGTTTCAAATTCTACATAGAGAAGAATTTCTCCATGAACAAAAAATATGTTTTAGGGTACAATATCAATGTTTTTCCTGAACAGCTTTTCATCCTCTTTTCAATGCAAATTTTTCCAATTTTTTTCATGTACTATTCGATTACCTACAATGATCATACTGTAACTTTGCACATTTTTTCATTTTTGCATTTTATGTAAACAAACAATTTCAAAAAAAGAACTAGAAGGTTATATAATATGTAACAACATATTATTATACTGCACAAAATAATAAATAATTTGGCTTATCTTGGAATTATTTACAAACATTTTTGATGGTAATATGTGAAAGTAGAGTTCTTGAGAAGAAAAACGAAATGATAAAATTGACATTTGGAGCATATTTAGTATTTTTTATGATTTTTACAAAAAAAAGCTTGCAAAGTGCTGAAAAGAAGCACTTTGCAGTTGTGAGTTCATAATGGGTCACCTAGTATTCACTATTTAGGGTTAAAAGTGGATTTGGGTGCTAAGAGAAATGATGTTGTCTATCTTCCCAAGAATGTAAAGATAACATTATGGCCAGGACCCTGAAGAAGTTAGGATTATGACTGGGATCTTGTCACCCACAAGGAATGGATTAAATAAAACTATAAAAGCAAATAATTCAATTAATTATATGAAAAATACTTTGTACAGTTAAAATTGAAACATTGTCAGTTGCATTTTCATTATATTACAAAAGCAAGGTTTTTCATACAAAATGTAATAGCATATAAAACAACAATGTCGATATAAATTAGACAAAAAAATCACAATCTTATTAAAACTATGTACAACTAGAGTAAAAATACCAATTTTTATAATATTCTATAAACCTTAGGTGTCTTAATTTTGTTTATGATAAAAAATTAAAAGTTTAAAATTGTATTACATTTTTAATGCCACCTAATTTATTGTCTGCAATATTGTTAATTCTCCTATATTTTGTTTTACAATAAGATGAGTCTAATAACTAAGGCTTTAATGGTTAATCATTAAGAAATCTTCTTACTTTGGTTTTAAATGTGTACAGTATATTTCTAGTGAAATAACAGTTGTTAAAAAGTTGGAGATCTTTTCAGACAAAAACTTTAAATTTATTAAAATACATAATCATCTTTTTATGATTTTTAAGAGTGTAAAGGACAAGAATAAAATTTAGTATGGGTCATTTACTTCAAAAATTATAGTGTGGTTGTAGAATGAAAATATACTTTTCTTGTATAAATTGCGACACTACTCAATCTGCATTTTACGATTGTATATTTGTGAATAAATAAATTTGATGTGAATTTTTTTTTATTTTAGAAAAGTCATTAAACTCTAATTGAAAATGTCTGGAGTCAATGGAATCATGAACAGCTATTGTACGTGATCAAACACCATATAGTGTGCCGACGTAACAAGAAAACTTTTTATCACATAATCCAGAAGTAAAAATGAGAATTTAGTGTCTGAAATGAACTCAATTATCAGCACAATATATACTTGTTTATTATATACTATGAGACAGCTAGTCTTTAACAACTAAACTAGTTGATGTATGTGTCTGTTATGATATACTTATTTTTCACTAATAGAGATCTCATGATGATAGTAATTTAAAGAATAAAATAAAAATGTATACTACAAGATAATTTTTAAAATGAGCATGAAAAATTATTATCATCATTCTGAAAACAATACTGCATTTTTTTTAAACAAATTGTATGTTATTAATATAGCACATTAACTAGTTTCCTGTCATTATATACAAATAATTATATATACATTTGAATACAAAAATATATAATTATTGTATTCAAAAATGAAAAGATTATAAAAGAAAATCTTTTCATGTTTGTTTATTGGTTCGGCATGTTCTGATCATTGCAGAGTATCTTTAAACTTTTCTTCTTTTTATTTCTTTTCCTAGCCCTTTTCTTTATTAACTGGCTTTGGAAAGGTTTCTTGCTGAGAAATCTAGCTGTAAACAAAAGCACCCACATTATCATTTTGCTGTGTTTGATGACAACTTTTAGATAATATTATAGTAACTAATGTTGGTATAATAAGACAATAAATTGTGCTTGTCACACCTTAATGTGATGATTCTAAAACTTAATGTGATGGTCAAAACAGATATATACAACGTCATTCAGCAAGTTAGTAGCACAAGATTCAAGGTTCTTGTCATGTTTGCGCCAAAGAACAAAGCATGACCATTTTTTCAATTTCAAAATACAACTTCAAAAACTACACATTTGTTTTATTATTTTGTATTGTAAATTGGTAAACTCTGACATTTCAGAATTGAATATCCTTCTAAAAGTATAAATGTCTTATTTTTAGTATTTTTATTAATCCATCATTTGGATGCAGAAGAGACAGATAATATTTTTCACATGATTACAATATGAACTTTCACTGGGCATTGACTGATTGACATAAATGAGGTTGGTGTTTCTAGTGGGTGGTCTTAAAGGTCCTGAAAGATAATGATTTTCATCCTTCATCACTTCTATCCAATCTCTAACCTAACAACTTTGCTATCCAAACTGAATTCTGCCTGCCGTTGGTTTTTGAACAATTATATACAACAGTATAATTTTTTCGAACAAATTCTTTGGACTAACGAGTCAACTTTCACAAGAGAAGGTGTTTTCAATACTCGTAATCACCGTCATTGGGTTTCAAAAACTAGAAAACTTGTTTTTCAAACATACTTCAAAATGAATGTTTGGGCCGGTGTTGATGGTGATCAACTAATTGGTTTACATATTTTGGTGGGAATTTTAGAAGTTGTACTTTCTACGACATGACATCCCTTCTTCTACAAGATGACTTTTCAATGTGTTAGATCCCCAACAAAGAGAGAAACTTATTTACTGGTAAAATGGTGCTCTACCGCATTTTACGAATGCAGAAAGGCAATGGTTATTTTTAAACTACCCCACACTGATACGTCGCAGCAGAACAGTAGCTTGGCTATCCAGATCTTTGTTTGACCTATATGCTTTTTTTGTGTGGAGAACAATGAAAAATCGTGTTTATTCTACTGCGGTTGAAAATGAGGAAGATCTTAAAACAGGATTATGGCAGCAGCAGCAATAGTTTGACAGAAACTATTGTTCAAAGTTACTATTCAAGCAATGAGAAAGAGAAAAAAAACTGTGCATAAGAAAGCAAGAGGACACTTTGATGGTGATATTTGAAAACATTAGTTCAAATAGTTGTTTGATATCATTTTAAAGGTTATTATTGATTATTATTGTGACTAAAAATAATAAATTTAAAGGTACAAGTTTTAATGTTTTATCACTGAAACCAATGCTTTCAGGTACTAATACTTAAAGCTTTGTCAGTCAACGAAGGATGTTCTTTAAGTCCAATATACTAATGGAAAGACTATTTATCAAGGAAATTTTTCAAAGTCATTTGTCCCCTTTCACACTTGCTTTTAGATACATAAAAGCCTTCTTAAAGTTAACACTGAACAAGTAAAAGTTGCAAATATTATACTTTAGATGGCTTTAAACAACAGAAAAGGAATTAAATGGTAACAAAATGCCATTTATTTTGATAAAAATGTATCACCCTTTAAGAATTCTTAACAGTTTGAATATTTTATTTTATTGAAATCAATATTGGAAAACTAAGTTTATTAATCAAATGTCAATAATTTTGTTAAAACCGTTTAATAATTCAGTATTCGAAAATGAGTTACAGCTAAAAAATGTAAGCTATGTACGAACTATTTCTAAGTTTCTATCTTTAAAAGCAATGATCATGTTTGAGTGAAAAATTCAATCTCTGTGAATTTTTCTGGGGGTTTCACATAGAGAAACTTTAGTTTAAGTATAGGCATCATGGATACTGGATGTCGAGGGGTACGTAAACAGTTAATATCTGTAAGTTAGTCGCTACATAGAACTTTATAAATGATATAAATTAATAGCAACTGTTTTAAACATTGATCGCTATTAGAAACAGAATATATTCTTGAAGACATATTCATGATTTGATTTGATAGCCAGATTTAATTCTACTTGAATTATAGACAGTAAGTAGATTTGAGTAATTTATTTATTCTGGTAGTTTGACATTGTCAGCATTAGTGACTCAGCTACTTGGGGACGAAGTGATGTGGAGATTTCTGGGTCCTCCAATCTAAAAAGCATCTGCTCAATGGTTGCTATCGACGTGCACACTACTAGGGAAGTCTTAGGTGTACATGTTCAACAGTGTTCGAATGTTGGTAGGTAAGAAAACTATAGGCTTGTAAATTAGCTGAAATTCAAACCAATACTACGTGGTTTGGATTCCACATATATTGTTTGTCTTTTAGTTGCCCTGGCCAATGGGCTATTATTAATAAATTACCCATTCTGAGCATACAAGTCGAACTAAGTTAGTAACTGACCTACACTCATGTAATCATTCATATACGCCTTAAAATATGTACAATGTTGTGTCAGCATCTCATATCTAAGAGAACTGAAAATAAATTGATGACCACCACAAACAGAGGCACTTCTCTGATGGCAGTGAAAGCACTATACTGCCAGCACCAGTAGTTTGGAAGCCAGGGTTGTGTTGGTACTTCCCGGTAAAGCGAAAAGAAGAAACACCTCTGGTAGGCTTGACAAAGAAGCTAACACCAAACAACCTGGACATTGTGATCATCTATAAGTGATCCATCTCTCATTGCAAACTCCTTTAATGATTATTTTATAAATGTGACAGATGCACTGTTAAAAGACCTTCCTTCATATATATTTCAGTCAAAATTAGAGAACAACAACACGAATTTTCCCAAATTTCAATGTCCCCCTTTGTGTGAAGTAGAATTAAATCAAATTTTCGATTCACTAAAAAATAAATCAAGTAGTGGGTATGATGGAGTGCCTGTGAAATTGTTAAAATTTTCAAAATCCTCTTTAATTAAACCATTAATACACTTAGTAAATTCTTCTTTAATTACTGGCATATTTTCTGACAAATAAAAAATTTCAAAGGTCATTCCTGTCTACAAAAAAGACACCGTAACAGATATTCAAAATTATCGTCCGATTACAATTTTGCCATCCGTTTCAAAAATCTTTGAAAAAACCATGTATAACAGATTAGTCAAACATCTAGAAGAAAATAATCTGTATGACAAGGAACCCCATGGTTTTAGAAAAAACAAATCTACCATAACCGCACTAGTAGAATTCACTGAATCGGTAATAGAATCAATTGACAAAAATGAAAATGTAACAGGAATATTCATGGACCTATCAAAGGCTTTTGATAGCATATCTCATGAAATTTTACTTAAAAAATTACAAAATCTTGGTATCAATAATATTCACCTAAGATGGTTTGAGTCATATCTATCTATAAGAAAACAATATGTTGAAATATCACACACAAAAAATAATAGATTACAAAAATTTCAATCTAAAACCCAAATAGTAAAAAATGGGGTACCCCAGGGGTCAATCTTAGGTCCTTTACTATTTATATGTTATAAAAAGGACATGCCAAACTGCCTCAGTGATCTTGAAAATGCCAAAAACCAGCTGTGCCTATTTGCTGATGACTCAAATCTTATTATATCTGCAAAAACAGAAGCTGAATTAGAAGTAACCGCATTTCTGGAACTCTCAAAATTAGAACATTTTTTCATTGACAACAAATTAATTCTAAATACCGATAAAACTAATTTTATTTCTTTTAGTACAAAACAAGATAGAAAACGTTCAAATCCTAATATAGTAATAAACAATTCTAGTTTGGATCAAGTTTCTTACTCAAAATTTCTCGGTCTAACCATAGACAACAACCTTAGCTGGAATCTACATATTGAACAGATTATTAAGCGAATCAATTCTGGGCTTTATGCAATTAAAAGACTCTCTTATCTATGCAGTTTGTCAGTATTAAAGATTGTTTACCATGCCCTCATCCAATCCCACATTGCATATGGGATAGGAGTGTATGGAGGAACCACGAAAGAAAACTTCGATAAAATTCTAATTCTACAAAAGAAAGCAATACGAATAATGCTAAAAATGAATAAGGATGAGTCAGTAAAAAATATTTTTACTGAACTTAATATTTTAACAGTGCATAGTCTTTATATTTTAGAATGTGTTATGTATGTTAAGACCCACCAATCAAAATTCAAGATTCATTGTGAAAACCACCCTTATAATACTAGGAATAAGAATGAATTAATAATACCTAAACATAATTTAGAATTTTATAAAAAAAAAAACTTCTTATGCAGGAATAAAATTTCTTAAATCAGTTCCAAAAAATATAACCGAAATTAAAGATATTAAGAAATTAAAAAAAATGTTGAAAGATTATTTAGTGCAGAAAGCTTTTTATACTTTTGAAGAATTTTATCTATCGAAATGATGTAGACTAAAATAATACCCTCTGATGTAACTTAGTTGTAGTGACGCTATTTATTGTACCATGTACATATTGTAAATAAAGATATTTTGACTTTGACTTAGGGGTGAGTTGGGGACTAAAGTTGATGATGTGGAGAAAGGATTTTTGGAGTATAATAATAATAGGATATAGCGTGGTGACATACGTTCCTCCCCAACATGCCAAGCCATAACCAATTCTGGTATCACCAGTGCATGTTATATTGATATCAATAACTTTTGCAAGCACTTACTTCGTAAATGATAAAAGCTTTTAACACTTCTTAGTAATTGACGTTTCAACTGTAAAACATGAGTCTTCCAAGATAAATTTGAGTCAATGTACAATCCAAAATATTTAATCATATCAACATTCCCAATAACAAGACATTGGCAAGAAGATTGATTTAAACAGTCAAGTTCATGATATACTAAATCGTTACTAAAACTTCTGGTACATTTAAAATAAAAAATCATATATTTGGTCTTTTCACTAAGAAGCATGAAGTTGTAGCAAAACCATATACGTAGGAGCCACAGGTCTCTACTCATTTTATCATAGACTAAATTTAATTGATCACAAGAGTAGGTAAAAACTAAATCATCAGCGAATGCAGTGATGCGACCATTAAAATTATTACAACACAGAACGTTCACATATATGAGGAACAAAATAGGTCCCAAAACAGAATATTGATCGACTCTAAAATTCACATAGCCTCTATCACTATAGTTGGAATCAAATTTTACAAACTGCTGCCTATCAGAAAGGTAACTCAAAAACCAGTTTAAGGGCAAGTCCCTAATACCTGCTATGATCAATTTATATCTCTTAGGATTTGGTGGTCTACTGTATCGAATGCCTTCGTTATGTCAATAATCAGAGCAGCACAACTTTTTTTCCAATGTCCAAAGACATGTACACATTTTCGATGAAGACTAGTAAGGCATGCTCAGTACTCAACCCCTCTCTGAATCCAAATTGACGATTACTAAAGAACTTGTTTTTATTTAAAAATTTCAATAATATCTTTTTAATTAATTTTTCCAATATCTTAGAGAAAACAGAAATAAGAGATATTGGTCTAGAACAGTTGACTTGTTTAACATCACCCTTTTTAAATATCGGCACTACAGCAGCCAGCTTTAAACACTCAGGAAATTCACCCGTTTCTAAGCGTTTCATACACTTCAAAATATTGTAATCCTTAAATATTCTGATTCAAAATGGCTGTCTAAACACTTCACACTTAATACCTATAAAGCGTGATTATAAACATTTACCCATACACGTACCGTGGTATTGACCCACCCTCCCACTCATACATAAACCGTGGTATTGACCCACCCTCCCACCCATACACGTACCGTGGTATTGACACACCCTCCCACCCATACACGTACAGTGGTATTGACCCACCCTCCCACCCATACACGTACCGTGGTATTGAAAAGATCCTGTTGAAAAGATATACCAATATATTGATGATATGAGGCAAAATTCTTTTGACAATATTTAAACTTATGTTATCTGGGCCAGGAGATTCATTGTTTTTCAAAGTTCTTGGAAGATTCATTGTCTTCATCAAAGTATCTTGGCTTTCTGATTGATCAATGGGTGAAAAGAAAATTGAATCTCTGGACTGCCGGTTCGAAACATAGTGGGAGTAATTAATATCAATTGCTGGTGTAACTATTAATTGAATCATGCATTGAATGAGGCACATTTAAGAAAAAACTATTAAACTCATTTGCAATGATCGTTTTATCATTTAATACATCTAGGCCTTTATTAATCTCATTGATACTGATCTTAGGTCTTGAATCGCCAATGATATCGTTAACAATATTCCACTGCGAACGAGGGTCTCCTGCATGACTTTCAAATCTGTTCATATTGTAATTATCCTTAGCTACTTTTAATTGATTTTTAAGTCTATTCCTCAGTTTATAATAATAATGTTTTAAATTCAAATCATGAGGTCTTGATTTCATTAGTGCATACACCTTTCTTCTCCTCAACATTCCAGGCTGTCTGTAATCCAAGGAGTTAGTTTAGTTCTCTTATTATTTATCTTACGTGCCTCTGTGCTCATTTCTATAGCATTATGAATCTTATTTATAAAAATGTTAAAGCTTTCTGTTACTGTAATGTCTGCGTATAAATCAGTCCAATCAATCTGTTGAATCTGTCTATCCAGTTTTAATAAATTTATGGAGGTACTCTCACCAGACATATTTGTTCTCATTTTCTGTCTTATTTAGATTTTTAATATAGTCATAGTGTGATCAGTAACAATCTATGTATAGAACTCTACTATCGTAGTTTATTAAAGTTTTACAACTAGTATCAAATCTTACAAAACAATGATCAATGCCACTTCCACTCATTTCAACTATTCTCGTTAGTTCAATAACTATACAATTATAACCATGGCTAGCTAAGAGGGTGACATATTCATTAACAACATTATCATCCATCATTATGTTACAATTTATATCACCGGCGTATATTATGTTTTTGCCATTCAAGTTGGTCAATATTGAATTTAAATCAATAAGGTATTCTGCCATAGAGACACTGTGCAGCCTGTACACATAAAGGAGGTCGAAGTCCACACTATCAGTGCGACAGGTGAGGTGGAGGCAGTCAGCTGACCCTACTTCAGTGAAACTATGGAACTGTGATAAGAATCTCTTACAAATACTGCGACTCCGCCTGGCCGATAACTCTCATTACAATGAAAGAAAGAATTGTAACCTCTAGCCTATAATAACTATGTTCATCGTTAGTAATAAAAATTTCAGTTAGTATAACAATATCTGGATAGAAACTAAAATTTTTAATCTTATTTGAAAAAACATTAAAGTTTTTTCAAATCAAATCAAAATATCTTTATTTGTATCAGTACAGAGTTGTAAATTAAATAGCGTCACTAAATTTATTGTATAAACTAAATTAACTTATTAATAAGAACTAAATTATTCGTCCAAAGAATATAGATTTCAAAATAATCTATGATTTAACCAGGGATTTAAAATTTACAGAGTCAAATTTATTTTTAATATTATAAGGTAGAGCATTTATAATGCTCACCTGGGTTAACTAGTATTGTTTAATATAATCAAATAAAATGGATTTACTGACCTTTTTCTAAATTAGGACGAGGCCTGAACAACGCTGGAGGATTCTTGTCACGAAAATGAATCTTAGTCAGAGTGAAGGAATCTATCTGAGCTGCTGGAAGGTTGATATCCTTCTCTTTCAGTTCCTCACAGTAGGTGGACAAATTAAAGTTACAGTTCCTGAAAAAAAAATCACATTTTGTACTGGTAGATAAAAAAAGGTTTGTAAATAATTAATAAGTACCAGAAGACCGAGCTTCACTCAGTTGAATTTTGCAAACTGAAGAGGTAGCATCCATATCTCCCAGAGGATCTTGAGGATCGTCTGTTGTTGCTCTACCTTATAGGCTATTAATAAATTTTCGTTTCAGAGGTCTTCCACATTTACCTTTAGCCTCTTTAACTCAACCTGAGGCCTCACCAAAACGCTCTGCTACAGGCCCCTTTGTGGAACTCGGCCTACGGCCTCGCAGGGCAAAGTTAGGCCTGCAGCCTCACCGAGGCACTCTGCTACAGTCCCATTTGTGGATCTCGGCCGCCTCGTAGGGAAGATCGACCTACAGTCTTGCCAGGATTCTTAAGCAGTATGACTATGAATTTTGGTTTTTGGGGCAGTGGAGCTCATAAACAGTCTTCTCTAAAATCTGATGGAATTTTAGTAAGTAAGAGAATACCTTTAATTTGATACCCCACTTGGGTGTATTAGTTTAACATTACTTAATTTTGGGTTTTTGTTAACCTTATTATACAAAATGCAAACTAAATAACATTATACTGCTAAATAACATTATAACAACACACTCGAAAACTACGGTACCTAGAAAAGAAGACGTTAGGTATCACACGCATATCCATGATGTCATATGTGCTAAATGACAAATATGGACACAAAAATACTGTTCTAATTACAATTTCCAGCTGATAAGTGATACATAACTTGCTTACTATTTAGCTGAATGCTTCTATGCAATTATTGGTAGATTTAGTTACCAGTATTTAACCTCTTAACGACCACGCTCGCATATATGCGAGCGACGCAATGTCCCGCCCGTGGGCCACGCTCGCATATACGCAAGCTCGTGTATAGGGATCGTATTTCCAAGCGCTGCGGTGTCAGACGATCGTATTACTTCGTGTTTGGTACGGAACTATTCGGGAAACTTCGGCCTTTCTCATAATCTATTTTGTTTCTGACTCAGGGTGGTTACATGACTGTGTGCATTTAATTTCCGAGTCGCGCAAGCTGACACGAATTCTGTTGTGCTGTTTGCTGCCAATGCATTGTTGCTGAATGTAAACAAAGTGAAATGGCGAAACTTAAGCTGTGTGTTGATGAAATCCACGAGTATTTTAGTTGTGATGACTTAAGTGAGCTATCTGATAACGGTGAAAGTGATTTTATTTCGGACAGAAGAAATGTCCGATTTGGTCGTTAAGAGGTTAATAGAATAAACAAAACAGTGATGAACAGGATAGTCTAGGATGATACACAGGAAGTCTAGGAGCCTCTGGAGCAGAAACAAGAATTTTCCCAGGGTTGAGACCTGTGCCAATCGATTTATTGTGGTCTAAAACCCCCTATATAAATTTAAAAATAAAAAATCCTTGGAGCCAAAAAAAGTTCATCCAGGCGCGGCTTGTTTTAGATAATAAGATTGTAATATATTGCACTATAATAAATACTAATAGATAATATTCTTTATTACAATTTCATTAAAAAATTTATTGCCATTTTTAAGTAATAAAAATCAAAAGTATATAATGAAACTAAACAAGACTTTTACTTAAGATTTATTGTTCTCCATGGCCCCTCCAAGAATAACTCATTTAGGGTGTAGTCTATCAGCCATCTGCTCAGGTTTATTTATTTATAAAACAGCTATTATTAATTTACTCAAATCAACCCAACGTTATCCTTATGGAACAATCTCTTAGGGGCAGTTTCTACCTCTTAGGAGTATTTTATCAAGATGAAAATTTCTATTTATTCCTATTTTTGTTTTCTATTTATTCCACAACAAACATTGTTATCAAATGTCAGCTCTATAGAATTACTGGAAGGGGGAGAATAAGTGATGAGCAACTGAGGGCTTTCTCTTTTAAATATACAGAGATATGAACTAAGTAAAAAAAAAAAAAGAGGAAATGTTTTAATATTGACTTATATAATCAATACTGTGATTATAGAAAAAATAAAATCCAATGCTTTTATAAATGAATATAAACACATTATAGATCAAAACAAAATCAAAAGTATCAAAAAGACCCAAAATTATTTTAGGTGTTCATAAATGAATTGGTGGATAGAGCGATTGAGCATTTGTTATCTATAAATAAATATCATCCAGATAGATAGTTGTAACTCACAGTATCTATAAGGGAGTCATAACCTTGCCATTACTTTTAATTTATTTTTCTCCAATTTATACATTTCAAAATAAATCACATTTCATAAATTAAAATTACCAAATAAATAAAAGAAAAAGGATACAAGTTCCAGAAAAATTTAATCTAGAAATGTGTTGAAACTCATTTTTTTATCAAGTCTCTTTACAATAAATTGCCCAATGACATTAAAAATTCACCAAGTATTCAAACTGTTAAATGTAGTTTAAGACGTTATTTGTTCCGTAGAGCCCTCTATAGTGTGTCTGATTTATGAGATGTCCCTGTATGATGAGGGAGGGGTGTCCCTGAATGTACAGCGCATTTAGTTGCTATGCTAGTGTTTATTTGTACCATATTGTAATTGTTAATTATTTGACTTACGCCCAAATATGTATGTGTATATATGGTGTCAAAAAAAGAATTTCAATTTAATAAATTAATTATTTCTGCAGTTGAGTAAACTTAGCCTCCCTGATTGAGCTTTGATGTTAAATGACTACATACTGGAATATTCGTTTATACTTAGTACTGTTACTGAACTTAACAATATTAAATATGTTACTTCATTATGAGGTAGATATGCGTCTGAATGTGATGGCAGCGCTTACGCCTAAGGATAATATTTTAAATCTTCTGTTAACTCCATTGCATTCATTGGTTTTGTAAAGTCTACTTACTCCTGGCTCTCCACTAACATCTGTGCGAAGGCTCCCATTCTGGGAGAATGTTGGAGCATGTAGTGACCAACAGGTAAGTCTATGAGCTTTGTCAATACCGCATAAAGCGGGTCAAACAATTTGTGAGTCTCCATGTTGTAGTGCCGTTTCAAACTGTCCTTGATCTCAGCCAGATTCATAACCTCAAACATCATTAACTCCTTGGTGTGTCCCACTGAACGCACTGGGAAATAAAAATTAATTTATATTAATAACTGCTCTGAAATTTTTAATAACATTTCCATTAGTATATTGGAGAGATAGGAAATCACTAACTTATCTTAAAAGACAAGTTCACTACCATCAGAGTAGTAGTCACAAACACAAAATAAACACAATCTCACAAATTTTCAACACCACTGGCATTTTCTTCAGGTGAGTAGAGAGAGCACTTTCTTCTCCCTCTCTCCCTCCTTCTCTCCCTCCCTCCTTCCCTCTCTCTCCTTCCCTCTCTCCCGCCCTCTCTCCCTCCCCCTCTTCCTCCCTCCTCTCTCTCTCTCTCTCTCTCTCTCTCTCTCTCTCTCTCTCTCTCTCTCTCTCTCTCTCTCTCTCTCTCTCTCTCTCTCTCTCTCTCTCTCTCTCTCTCTCTCTCTCTCTCTCTCTCTCCCTCTCCCTCTCCCTCTCCCTCTCCCTCTCCCTCTCCCTCTCCCTCTCCCTCTCCCTCTCCCTCTCTCTCTCCCTCTCCCTCTCTCTCTCTCTCTCTCTCTCTCTCTCTCTCTCTCTCTCTCTCTCTCTCTCTCTCTCTCTCTCTCTCGTGCCCTTTAACCTAACCTAAAAAAAAATAATAATAGCATTTCCAATAATTTATTGAAAAGACGTGCTACATTTTATAATGAATTCAACATATGTATAAATGTCACCTGTTCCAAAAAAATATTATACTCAACATTTAACAAGATTAAGAAACACAACAAAATAATTCCTACATGTATTGTAATAAACAGAATCGTCCAATTTGCCAATGAAATAAAACTCTGCACATAGAACTTAAAAAAAATACAACACTACTATTAAGTTCACTAGACTTATTTAACCAAATTTGGTGGGTCTGAGGAAAATCAGTTAAAAGTTAATACTCCACAACATCTTCACATATCTCCACAACATATCTCATGGCGCAAATGTGTGTTATTCAATTGTTTACCCACATCTCCTTCGATAGTGACATTGACCACTGTAAGTCATAATATAAGTGATGTTATTATAACTTACAGGAATTATCTTGACAATATCAAAGTGGATGATTCAGAGTTCCTTTATATCTGTGGATATATTATGTTCAAAAACTGATCTACACTAAGCTGTGATGATTGTTTGAAGAAATAGAGGGGGGCTTTCTGTACCTCCTGATCTTGTTTTAAATATTTGTAAACATTTAATTGGTATTATGTAAAACATATCTAAACAATATGAACGCTTATTTTTATTTTTACTGTTACAAGAACAAACAAAATTTTGTAAAAGTATGGAAGGACTGACTTTGGACTATAATTTAGAATACGAAAATAACTTTGAAAATAACAATGTTTTATGTAACCTTCATGTTTCCACCAAACTCGGGTTCTAACAGTTTCAAAATGTATAGCCTTTTTCTGAGAAGTAAGGATTATTTCATGTAAATATTTGTAAACAACAGCATATTTAACCAATAATACACAAAATAATTAGTGAACATCAGTGAATCCCACAGGTAAACTATTAACAACTATTTTACTTCAACCCAACCAGTGTAAGTTGTTTCTTTTGTTGTATTTTGCAGTGTAACCGTCCTAGTCCCCAATCGCCCAAAATTAATATTGCTGCAAAATGTCAAATAGCAGAACTGGTAAAAATGGCAATAGATCAGTCAGTAATTAAGGGGTGTGTGTCTGAAGACTGTATCCAACAAATCTCATCGTATATGGTGTGATGAAGAATTTGGCTTCTGCATAATAATGCAAGGCGTCACACTACCGCTCAGACGCTCTTTGTTGACTAAAGAAAACATTAGCAAATAAAGCAAAACAAATTGGACTTATAATACACCAATTATCATCTACAACTAATGATTTTCCTAATAACAATTTCTTCCTGAACATTTTTAATTATAACTAACATAAATGTTTTGGTTTTATAAATACAGTAGAGCTCCAATTTTCCGGATTAATGTTTGCCGAGTGTGATCCGGATTATGCAGAAATCCGGGTAACTGGATAATGAATTCTGAAGGTTAAAACCAGTCAATAAAACAAAATACAGTATGATAAATAAACATGTTTATCAGCTTAACTTTAAGTCTACTAAATAAATTGTAATTTTTACAGTACATTGTTAAAAAAGAAAAATCAACAAATTATTAATTAATCGGTACTGTCTCAAATTTCATACAATGATTAATTTAGTTCAAAATAATGAAAATATGTATGTACTGTAGTTAATAAAAAACAACATATGTAATGAGAATTCATAATTAAATCACAAAAACACAGTAATACTGTAAAATGAATAATACAGTAACTTGTAAGTACAGTACAGTACATACTTTACTTGAACATATCCAACAAGGTCAGCTGGTGTGATGACTCAACGCGCTTCCGTACAGCAAGGTCGCGCAGGTGCTTGACTACTAGCAGATGCACACGGTTACATTCTGATTGGCGCTCCACCCATTTCCAAGCCGTGTCCAAACAGGCGAATGTTTTACTTGCGGTAGGCCATGGGTCTTCGTCATTGACATTCTCCTCTTCTGCTGTTTCTGAAGTCTCATCCACCAAAACACTTTCTATTATTTCGTCATCGGAAAGCAATTGGTATCCCATGTCCTGATTATCACACTGTAATCATTCGTCTATGTCACTTGCATTTCACTCATTACAACCCGGAATATGTTTAACACCTGCATTTCTGCACCGGAACCTGCATTTCTTCACCTGATATTGCAGTGGCCATTTCATTCGCTTCATTTTCATTTGTCTTGTCTTCCTCATTTTCCTTGAGATTTTCTTTTTTTTCTGAACTTGTTCCTTTGTACGAATCCTGTTTATTTTATTTCAGGCCCTTTTAAGAGATGTAGATTTCACAGATTCCCACGCTTCGGCAACCAAGTAACAACAATCTTTTAAGTCGATTTTTTTAAGGAACTTAACTGTGCCATTTTCGTCCTCGTCTGCTAAAAGTAGCTTCCTCAGTAGCTGTCTTTGATAATGGCACTTCATACATTGAATGATACCCTGGTTCTGCACTCGTCACATTCGGTGGTAGAAATTGTGCTTTAAAAAGCCCATTCTCACACTCTAGTAGTTCCACCGATGGATGAGTTGGGGCATTGTCCAAAATTAATAAAACATTTCCTGTTTTGCCCATTTCCCCAAGAAATTTTTTTACCTCCTGAATAAACACTTCCTCTAACCACTCTGTGAATAATGCAACAGTCATTCATGTTTTTTTTTTTTATTTTTGTAAATTATCGGGATATTTGTAACGTGTTTGAATGCTCTGGGGACTTTGAAATACCAATCAAAAGTAAAGGTAGTTTAAGGTTACCTGTAGAGTTTGCACACGTAAGGACTGTTACACGCTGCATGTTTATTTTATAGTCCGGGGCGTTTTCTTCCCTCGTTGATGCCAGGGTCTTCCTCGGTAAGGCCTTCCAATTAAGAACTGTCTCATCGGCATGGTAAATAAAATCAGGGTCATAACCTTCCGTTTTTAATTTTAAATCTTTGACAAAATCGGTTGCAGACTCTTGATTTGCAGACAGTTTTTCTCCGCCTAAATATAATTCTCTGATGCTGTGTCTTGCTTTAAAATTTCTAAGCCAACCATTGATTGCTTTGAAATCAACAATTTTTTTCTTCAATAAAAATATTTCTTCAATTTTATCAGCAAAAATTTTTGCCTTTCACATATTAAGGGCCCAGAAAGAGGGTTACCCATTGATCGCTGTTGTAAAAACCGTTTAAACATGACATCCTTGAACTCTTTATATTCTGCTGATCTCATAACTTTCCTAGACGAATTACCATCCTCCGGTTCCAAGACCGAAACAAAGTTTAAAATTGATGCACTGTTTTTTTTAATGTCCGAAATCGTTGATGTTCCTACACCAAACGATTCAGCTAACTGTTTTCCCAATACACTCTTTTTTTAACTGTTCGTCAATTTTCATTTATCACTCATTGCCAGAACAATCTGTTTCCTTTTCCCAGACATAGCAGTGTAGGTCAGACTGAGCTGGCAATAGGAAGTGTATGCCTGGGAGCGGAAGGATAAGCGAAAATACAGAGACAAAAATAATTCGCCTGTTCACATGCGTGAGTCAATAATTCGCCAATGCTATGCTCTACTACAGTTGTTTCGCGGTAAGATGGACCTTAGTAGTGCACAAAACTACAGTATGTACTGACAATAATTGTTCCTTGTTTACGTCGTTTAAAAACAAGATTGAAAATGTCTCTGAAAGTGATCCGGATAATTGGCAATCCAGATGAATAGAGTTTGGATAATTGGAGTTCTACTGTATTTTTAAACATTTATTTCCCAAAATAAGGTCCTGGGGCTTTTTTGAACAGATTGCAAATGATTGGTTTGACAGAATTGGGGATTTTTGCATAGGTTCAACAGATGCTAGGAGCGAAAGAGTTTATTCGGTTTCTAGATTCTCTTCCTTTATTCCCAGATCATTACATAATTTGCATTTGGTACCATATTGCTGAAATGAAAATAAACTATGTAATAAAAAGTTATGCTAGAGATTATTAAATTATTATGCAAAATACTACTAACCTCTGCATAGATTGGTTTGTCTGATGAACGTATCCACATATTCTCTGATAAGTTCGCTTCTGGTCATTGTAGAGGCACCATACTCAGGCTGATATTCAAGCTTAGAAGACACATACACACGATCCATTTTACGTACAGAGTTCTTGTAATTAATCTTTAAAAACAAAAATTGCAAAGAGTGCTATGAAAGAAAACAACAATAACTTATTTCAGAAACCTCTATAATAAATATAACATAGTCAAAATATTTCCTATATCATAAGTATTCTATTATCTTCCGCTCATCTACCACAGGTATGAGTAAACCCTCATCTACCACCTGCATGATTAAATGCTCATCTATCACAGGCATGACTAAGTGCTCATCTATCACAGGCATGATTAAAAAAAAGATGCTCTCGGATAGTAATTGTAAGAATACCACTTATTTTTACCATAAGATTTTACTTTTATACAAAACAATACTTTATTTCATTCAAAAATATACAAATATTGTAATGGACATCGTCAAAATTATGTTACACAATACAACTAGAAAATAGTAATGTCAGCATATATTAGGGGTGTGCGAGTACTCAAAACTTCGAGTATTTGATTGAGTATTTTACTTCTCGAACTCGGCTCAAAGCTCCCGAAACTACTTGAAGTTTGATAGAGTAGTTGTATTTCACAAAATGTCATATTTACATCTTAATTTAGTTTTAAGAGTAAACAGTTTTATAAGATAAAAAAAAAAAAATGTGCGCTTCCTTGTGTTTTATTTAACCCTTAATCATATGTTATCGATTTGGTACACGTAATTATGAACTAAACAATACTGCTAAGAATAGGTAGTACACGACGACAGTCAAATGAACTAGTTCAGTTCAAAGTGATCAACAGAGCTGGAAAGGTAGCGATCACTGTAAATAGTTACTGTAGTAGCGATTACACATGTTGGTTGTCTAGTCTACTAGTCACTTGTAACCTAACCTAAAGTAGCGTGAATAAAACAGAAGTGCTGGTTAGTGTCTTTATGACCCAAGAAAGGGGACAAGAGATCCGGTTCAAGATGCTCAAAAAGACCTGTTACCAATACAAATCTAATAGTCTGTGTACCGTGGAAATTATGCATATTTTCATTTATATTAATAGTACCGTTCAATCAAAAGGGTCCGAGAACGAGTCACTTTACATCCCAAGAATCGAACTTCCCATCTTTTATAGGTGAAAGTTCATCTCGATTGTAGTATACGTACGTGCAAGGAACCGTTCAGCTCCTTTTCGGAAATGATAATATCGTATATTTCTTGCAAGTCGATTGAGGTCTATTTTGTTTTTCAATCTGAGCAGGGAATCGTCCAATGATTTGACGTAAGAAAATACTGTATCATATCATATACATAGTTTGGTTGGTTGCAACTTATGCCAACAAGCTTCACTACATTTTCGCGGTACACTTTGAACTGAACCACCAGATAAATATGTCGGCCGGCTGTGAAACAGTATTATTGGCTTGCATAAAAAATCTGATCTGTGATATGAATGAACAGATTAAATCTTTATAATCCACGTTATTTCAATTACTAATATACTTTCTTAATTTCTTACATAATATTAGTTCTGAAAAAAGGAAAAAGTTTAAACAAAACAATGCCACATAAAAATGTAGGAAGGCAGGAAGTAAAAAGTTTTATTTATCAAATGTTATAGTTACAAACAACAAATCAAAATTATTGTGTTCAGATTTGATGTATATATTTACGAATCTGGCAAAACTTAACATAGGCTTAGGATGGTGTCTGCCTTTTACAGTTGTCATGGGTGAACAGGAAATCCTTCTGTAAATACTCGCTCAAAAATACTTGATATTCGAAAAAATGCCAACTACTCGACTTGACTCGAACTAAAAAATTACTACTCGCACAACCCTAGTTATAACCCATCTGAATGAAAACCCACATATTTCCGCAATAAACAACGTACAACTGTTAAAGAAAATACTCGATACTCGAAAAAAATGCCAACTACTCGACTCGAACTCAAAAATCACTACTCGCACACCCCTAGCATATATTAAAATAAACTGAAGAGTAGGCTATATATAAAAACTTTAAAATGTACAACATTAAGTAGCAAAGTCAGGAATATTTATATTAAAAGCATATTATATTTTTTTAAACTAAGAGTATGTATACAAACTTTAAAATCTGCCACATTAAGTAGCAACGTCTGGATTATTTATTTCAAAATATTCTTCCAACTTATAAAAAGGGTGTTTCGACAACCAGTTATATAGAACATTTGAAAAATCTTAACTGGCATCTTTTGCATGCTACTGGTAACCTATTCCAAAACTTAATACCTAAATACTTATGGTAACTCATCGATCTGGTAAGCCTACATTTTAGTAACACAAGTTTACCTCTATTTCTAGTGTTGTAGCTATGGATAGTATTTCTAACAGTAAAAGTATAAACATTTTTCTTATCTAACATTAAAACATCAAATATATACAACTTTACTACAGTTAAAATTTTGGATTGCTTGAACAAAGGTCTACAGTGATCACGTGGTTTGGTATTTATAATAATTCTCACTGCTTTCTTCTGCAGAACTAAAATTTTTTCTAGGCCTACACCATTCCCCCATACAATTAATCCATACCTTAATATACTCTCAAAAAATAGGCCATTCTTAGATATTTATAGGTAGCTTGTCTTTTAAGGTTAACTAATAAATATGTGTTAACCTAAATTCTACATTCGTTCTAAATATGTTTTTACAAACATTATAAATTTGACTTTTCCATGAAAGCCTAGCATCAATACTTATAACTAACAAAGTAACTGGATTTGTACAGTCCTGTCTATTGTGTGTTCTTAAAGCTACAGTTAATATTTAAAAATAAACCATTAATTTCAAACCAACAAGTTGCGTCAGTTAGGGTATTTTGAGACAGAGACAAAAGTTGGTCAATATTAGTACGTAAATTTATGAGATGTGTCGTCAGCATAGATAGTGGTAAAGCTAGGAGATTAAAACTAAGGTCATTTATTAAAATTAAAAATAGAATTGGCCCCAGCACAGATCCTTGGAGTACACCTAACTTAACATCTAAAATCTTTACATATACAAACTGTTTTCTCTCAGTGAGATAAGATTAAAAAATGTGAAAATCTTTACCATGAAAGCCATACAACTTTAATTTAGTCAGTAAAATGTTGCGGTGTACCGTATCAAACGCTTTGCTAAGCTCACACAGTGTTATCTGAGCAAAATTTTCATTTTCTAAAGCTAAGAGTAACCTTGTATTGTTGAACAAGTACGTCTATTGCCTGTATAGTAGAACTACCAGAGCGGTAGCCATATTGACATCCACTAAATAGGTTAAGTGATTCAAAATAATTACATACCTGAATTTTAAGAATCTTTTCAAAAACTTTTGCAAAAACTGGTATACATGAGATGGGTCGATAACTGCTAGGTGTGTCCGGATTACCTTTCTTGAATATGGGTACCACTCTGGATAGTTTTAAACACATAGGAAATATACCCTCAAAAATACACTTATTCAAACAAAGAGTAAGAGGCTCAACAATCTCAACTGCTACACTTTTTATAACATCACTTGTGATTCCATAAACATCTTTAGATGATGAATTTTTGAGCGATGAGATTATCTTCAACAATTCACTAGTTGACATAGTAGAAAAGACATCAGTTCTCGGCTGCACCATATTAGTTCTTTTCAGATATTCTTCAGCTGTTGATTGAGACGCCACAACTATCTCACTTACTTCTTCTACGGCAGAGATGAAAAATTCATTGAAGTCATCAGGAAGTAAGCTTGGTTGCACATTAGCTGTAGATGTCCCTTTTACGGCTCTATTAATTATTGTCCATGCTGCCTTGCATTTATTAGAGGATTTCTCATTGATTTCCTAATTCTTATGTTTCTTAGCTTTCTGTAAAGCCAATCTGTACTGTCGTCTTAAGTTTTAACAACTGCTCACTGTTATTATTACCTCTACTTTTTCTCGTGAGTATCAATGACCTGCCATTTTCAGTTAATGCCTCGTCATTGCTCTATGCAGATGACACTACATTTTTCAATTCTGGTACTACCTGTCAAGAACTCAAACAGCTCGTAACTAACACTATGACTGATGCAGCCAAATGGTTTGAGTCAAATGGTTTTTTCCAAAATGAAAGTAAATCGCAAAACCTTGTATTTAGTTTAAGGCCACTAGATAAAGACTTTACTGATGGAAAATATTTCACTCATGTAAAATTTCTTGGTGTTTTCATAGATAATAAGCTTACTTGGAGCCCTCATACTGTATTTATACCTTATAAATTGTCAAAATTAGTTTACTTGTTGAGACGACTGTCAAACTGTGTACACCAAAACTATGTCAAAACTGCATATTTTGCCTACTTTCAGTCCATTCTTAGATACAGATTGATTTTGTGGGGTAACTGTAGTACAATACAGGATATCTTAATTATTCAAAAGAAAGCAATCAGAGTAATATGTAAATCAAGTATCTCTGAACACTGCAGACCACTCTTTCAAAAATTACAGATTCATACTGTAATTAATTTATATTTATTTGACACTGTTGTATATATCCTTAATAGACCAGAAATGATGACCTTTAATTACAATATCCATAGTTATAATACAAGAAACAAGAATAGCCTAGCAACTGGACACAACAGATTGAGTAAGACTCAAAACAGCCATATTGTAATGTCAGTTAAAATGTATAACCATTTAAAAAACCTAATTCTAAAATACCCAATGACAGTTTTCAAACACAAATTTCATGTCTGGCTTCTAGAAACCCCTACGTACAATATAGATGAGTTCTTTAGTCAAAGGAACATTGATTTTTAAGCAGCTAGCTCAACTTTTTCTTGTGTACTGTCATGTAAAAGGCTAGCTATCTATTTGTTTGTCTAAATATTTATTTGTCTCTCTGTGTTGATCTGTCTGAATATTTATTTATCTGCCTGTATTATTTGTATTATATGTTTACTTGTTTATTTATTTGTCTGTCTTCTTAATTTATCAGTTTGTCTACTAATTATTTATATTTTCGCAGATTTGTCATTGAAATAACTTGACTTGGCCAAGAGCCATAAATATGACTTTGTCAATGCTTATAAAAATAGTCTTATGGCAAATAAAACATTTATTATTATTATTATTGCTATAAATGTCCTTACACATTAAAATGTATTTTTTCATCTGTGCTAGTTTTGGAGTATACCAATTCCCTGTATATATCTTCTTCTTACCGGACCCGGCTCCTGCTTTTCTTATACTTTTGACAGGAAAACATTCCTCAAACAGTGTTAGGAACCGATTAAAGAAGAGATCAAAACAAGTACTTGCAGGCAAATTGGAAGTTAAAATAAATGACCAGTTTTCCATAAACAAGATGTTCTTAAAATTAGAAATCTGTTTCATAGTTATAGGCCTACTTTTTATCAAGGTATGTGTGTCTCGAATTATAATTGCACATTGTTCATTAAGATTATCGCACAACATTTCACAATATTTTTTGCATTATTAAATATTTAAATTTTTACAATTTGTTTAAATTATTGGAAAGATAAGACCGTGGATGCAAAATGAATCTGGGGATATTCAAAAACAAAAACCCAAAAAAAAAGGTTATGACACTAATCTTAAATAAGAAAAGATTGTGTCAAAAAATCTAGTTATCAGTGTGCCAGGTTAACAAGAAACAGGTGACTTGCAAAAAACATAACACAGCACTGCACTTCAGTAGAATGAATTAGACTGTAGTAGTGGAGACAGGAGATTGGGCGAAGGCGTGTTGAAACTATGTATTAGTTTGTAAGCAATTAAATTTTGTTAGTTTGTATATGTAATTTATAAAGTAAATAGTCTGGCTATGTTTAGTTTGAACTAATACTTTTACATCAAACTTCTTAAACAATAATTTGTGTGTGTGGAATAAGTTTGCTATATAATAAATAGAGCATGTTCATATTACCCTTGAGTTTAAAAATAGTTCACAATTATTTTAAAATGGGCAAGAATGGTATTTGGAACTTTCGGCAAAGGACTTACACACTTATAAACTACCTATAGTCTACACACCAAGGGTTCCCAAACTTTGTTGTACCACGCCTTCTCATGTTGAAATGACATCCTCTCACATTTTTTAAGGAGACCATTTCCTTCCGCGAAAAACACCATAAACATGGGTTTCTATTTCAACGATTTGATTTGTAATAATAGTTGTATCTTAACACTTGAAATGTCATTGCAGCTGTTTATAGACATCCAGGATCAGTGTAAACTGGCACCCAGCAGACTTTAAAGGCATCCATTCTCATCTTTGGACACCCATCGATATCAGTGTGAATGGCATTAAATCTTTACAGGGAAAATGACCTCCTTTGCTTCACCATCATTGTAAACAATTCCGAGCTGGTGGGAGAAAGACAACATCCCCTGCAACTATGGGCTAAGGAATGATCAGATTATCCTTTGAGAAATATAACACAAGCCAACAAGGGATGAATGCCCTCCCCTGCATTACAGATGTCATGAGTGCAAAGGGTTACATAATTATTTAAGACTTTGTTTGAAATACACACGTACCAAGGAGATTACTAGCAACAAAAATGTACATAACAAATACTTACTAAATGTCCATCCTCTTTAGTTCTAACCAAAATTTTTAAGTGTCTCTGTTCTTGTTTGGACATGTTAAAATGTGTTGATTTATGTAGATTCCATAAATTGTAGGCTAAGCAAGGATTTTTCAGCCCATTCTGTAAAATAAAAAAAAGTTACATTTACCTAAAGTGATACAAATTATTTAAAATTGTTACTTATACATATTGCTATAGTTTGAAATTTCATATTTGCACAGCACCATTCCTTTACTTCACTTTCGATTCATTGTTGATATTTTTTTTTTCAAAATATATTTAACAATTGAAAATAATTTCAAAATTCTCAAATATTACAATAAAAAACCTGACACCATCTGCTTAGTTGACTCCTGCTCACGTCCTAAATGTGATTGTTTTAGTGTGTTGATTTATATGATTTTACAATACAGTATTAGATAAATTGCCATATTATTTAAGAAATAAAACAATTTTGCAAAGAGAACCAAATCTAATGCATACATATCCAGAAGTGAACATTTCCATTAAAATAGGAAATAACACATATATTTTGGTAATTAGCCTATTCCCTTGAATAATTTTGTAGTGTCATGGTTGACTATAACAAATTTTTTGGAGGAATTCACGTTAAAGAACCATGTTTAATTGAATGAAAGAGAAACAGCGTAGTAATTAATGTGTACTTTTTGTAATTACACATAATGTTTCATAGTATAGCTTTAACCCTTTCCACTCCAATTACTGGGAACCCAGTTTCCCTATCAGCTCCATTTACTTTTAAGCAAAGATTGCCTACTACATTTGTTCAGTGGGAAAAACATATATCTGATAGTTCCAAAAAGCTGATGTATTTTTTCTTTGTTTCTCCTATGACTAAAGTACAGTAGTCCCTCATTAATCCGACACAATTCAGACCAGGTATGTGTTGGATTAGTGAAAAAGCCGGATTACTGGAGTTCAATAATTGTAAAGCATGATTAAATTACATATTAGAATGTATATTGTAACTAAAAAAGTCAATTTTTACAAGAAAGATGTACAATAGTTTCAAAGTAAGAAAAGTATGGTACACGAGTTGAAACGTGTTACATAACACTGTTGCATATGAATCAAAAACAAGTTAAAAAGCTTACAACAATTGAAAACATTAATCCTTTAAAACTTTGCAAAAAAGAAAAAATAGTTAAAATAAAATGTAACTATTGATAAAAATAAAAAAATAGTAACATTATTAAGAGTTGTCTTGTGCTGACATAATATTATCATAAAAATGTATTTTTCAATTATTTTTCCTATCATTTTTTAATGCAATGTTTTGCATTATTAATAACATGTCTAAACAAAGAAACTCTAATATATTTACCTCACTATAAAAACCTTTCAACTATTATACACTATTAAACTAGAAGCATAATCATTTTCATGAGATATGAATTGTAAACAGAATGGAATGTTGCCATCAGGTGTTTTTATCGGGCAGGAAGTGATAAGAAAGGGTCAGGATAAACAAGTGTGGGGCTCAGGACGATCTTCCTCTTTACTGCATTTGGAATTCTAATGTTATCTGTTCTTTCAAGTGCTGATAGTACTGATAAGGAAAAGGCCGACTGTGGGCAGATGTTTTCTGACGAAGTTATTTTATACGATAGAACCGGCCGGATTACTGGGGGGGCCGGACTGGCGCAGGGCCGGATTATAGAGGGACTACTGTATAGATTAATATAAAATAAAACATATATTTTTATTTTCAAATTTTTTTAATTATATATATTTATTGGAACAAAATTGAATTTCTAACAAAAAAACGGATACAAGAAGAATTTTTGAAAAGTTTTAAATAGGAAGAATAGTATTTGTTGTTTGTTTTTTGTTGTTTGTATCCTTACAAACAAACAAAAGTCATTTTCAAATATTTTGGACTAAATTAAACATAAAAAAATATATAATTCTAAAACCAAATTTTTTTGAAAAACAACATTTTTACCAAAAAAATTATTTTCACTGCAACTAGTAAACAATTGCTCTATAAATTTTATTTTATTGCTTAGCAACAGTCAAAAGGTACATAATTTAGACCAAATTTGTAAGTAAAGCTTTTTTAAATAATTCAAAACATGTTATCAGCTAAAAATATAAACAGACAAAATCTAATAGCCTACTTGCAACGCTCTTTCATTTTCATACCGGTTACACATAGGCCTACGGTAAAAATACTTATGAACATACAGGAAATGTAAAAGATGAAAAGAAATGTTTTAGGCACATAACTAGTTGGATAATAAATCCTCGTCAAATAGTAAGCTGGTAATACCGTCATCACTGAGGTTCGAAATCAAAACTATTCTGTCGCCACTTCCATCATTTGGTAGAATACTACTGCCGTCGTCTTCGCCCATTTTATTCGACAGGAATCATCGTCGTAAAAATATAAATATTATGAATAAACAGTAAACCAACAACGATAACCTAGCAACAACAATGCGTTTTATAAGCCCATTACGAACGATAACATATGACGGAACAAAGTGAGTGCAGATAGCTGTTGCAGTCAGCCAGCTGTTTACAGAGCAGCCACAGACGACAAACATTACATTTTCTGAGGTTTGTTTACCGATACTAAACTCAAACGGTTCCGAAAAAATTCTACAGATAGCAGCACATATTAAACAACAACCATAGCGGTCAATAATGTAACTACGTCAGTCTAAATACAATAATAAAACGTTTTTATAGAGACGTCGGGCCCGGCCCGACATTGGAGTTAGTGCGGTAAGTTGCGTGGCGGGACTGCCCCGCCACTTGAGTGGAAAGGGTTAAGAAGTGTTATTTATTTGTAACAGTATTAATATAATTAATTAAATACAGTATATATTACAGTTCAGTAGAATCTTGGTTATCCGGTCCTGAAGAACTGAACCTCTAGATTAACCGAGCTAGTCGCCAGAAGATGAAAAATAAACATAAAGCTATTAATTAAAGGACATCTAGAGCATGACACATCATATAATTGTTTGACAAGGAATCAGTGTCTCTATTGGCTGTAGGTACTAGGTTAAGGTGCTGCAGGGACATTACGTGATTTTTTTTTATACTGTACACTATTACAAATTCTAGAAATAATTTTCCATTCCAAATAAATTTGCTTGTGACATATCAAAACCTGACACCATCGGCTATTCTACTCCTTCTCATATCCTAAATATGATTGTTTTAGTGTGTTAATTTATGTGATTTTACAATACAGTAATAGATAAATTGCCATAATTTATTAATGTATTGTACTGTTACTGTTCTTCATTATTTTATTCCACTGTTTTATATACGTGGTAAATGGTAAGCAGCTGTTTTTTTAAATGACAAATCGATCAGTGTTTTCATAACCAACATATACAAAAAATGTTGTATTGATATGATAATTTTGTTCCGTTAAAATTTTGAATGGTTCCCTGCACTATTAAGAGCATAAAGCAGATTTGTTAGACGGCAGGATAAGTACGATCATTTCACTCAGTAAACAGACTGTACGGTACCCTGCATATAATACTAAGTGGCAAATACTACCGTGAACGATAGTAGGATGAAATAATGATAATGGAGATCAGGTAAAAGGAAGGAAGGAATATTCTGCTTTCGTTGGCAATAAAGATAGTGTTCAAGGAAATTGCCCATCCACAATGCTGCCTACGGACATTACACTAGATATTTAGCTTTAAATGATATTATTGCAGTTTTTTTACTGACCGTAGTAGAATTTTAAAATGTAATACTTATTCCCAACTTCTTGTCATCCTGCAGTAATACAACTTTTAAAAGATATAACCTGATCTTACAACTTTCTTACAAGAATGTAACTACATTTATTTGGGGTTTTTTTTTATAATAAACTAGTTTTGAATTTATTCATGGCATTTATTCATGACATTATTTTTACCATAACCTCCGTACTATTTGAGTTTTTACGTGTTTGAGCTGATCTCGGTCCTAATTAACTCGGATAACCGAGACTACTGTATTTTTAATGGTTAGAAAGAAATTATCAGCTTATATATTCAATATTAAGCACATATAATATTTTTTGTCTAATTTTGTTAGATCAATCATTAATATTACAAACTATAATATACTTATTATAAATTATTACAAATTACTAATAAGACTTACTTTCTTTGCAACTAGTTTGGGTCTATAAAGATTATTTTCATTCATTGCAGACTTCAGACCAGACACTGGGACGTCATTTATACTTTTCCGTTTGCGTGCATACATCTGAAAATCATTGTGAGAGTTTATAAACTAAAATAAGGAAAAACTATACCACGGCTATCACATGAATTGTCAACAATATTTTAACTACAAGACATTAAATAAAATTCTAAAATAATATTTCACTATAATAGCAATAAATATTGATTAAATAAGGAAGTCAGAATCTCGATTGAAAATTCAACCTATTGGCTATTATCATAGCAGTAGTACCAAGTACAATTATGTGTGCAACTCCTTGAGAGCTCGGCTAATGTTAGTGATGTTAACTATTTTAGGTTGCCTCATTTTGCCTCTGATTCTAATAGTTTTATCTGTGTGTGGTACTTGAAGGTGGGCTTCACAGTTCACGCATCTGTTCAGTTTTCAGTCTGATTTTTTCCATGCCTTGTTCTGTCTCTTTTAGGTTAGTGTCTTTATTCTTTTCCCTTCATGACTGGCTTTTAGCCTTTCTTTTTCTTTTTTTCCCAGCAACTGTTTTCTTTGTGATGTCAAACAATATTAAGGAAGGTATCTTTACATGGGGTAATGTATGTACAGAGCTTTCTACTTGCTCATTCTAATTCTTGGTGGCTGACTGAAGACTCTCCTTGACTCCTTCCCACAGGAGATGGGATAGTTGAGGATTTAAGCTGGCCTCTTGTCGCTCTAATCTCCTGAGACCCCATCATCATTCAGTTGACCTTCTGGATTATATTTATTCGGCTAACTAGCACAGGGCCCATCAACTTTTAGAGTGCTTTTTATGAAAACTGGTTAATAAGAGGGGTAAGTGTTACTTTAAGAGTTAGTTTTAGTATTGGTGCTTGGGGATACTACATGACTTTTCTTTTCTGTTAGAAGCCACCTAATCCACCCGCAGGATTTTGTGCATTTATTAACTTCAATTTTTTTTTTTTTTACTGACTAAAAGCCTAAAGCATTGCTTAGAGACCTTCATTGTGTTTCAAATAGACATTTGTTACTACAGGTACTTACAAGTTCAGATTTATCTTCTTCTACTATTTGACCCTCTTCAACATCATCTTCTAAACCTAAAATCAGAACAAAATCATGGTTTCGTTAAATCAAAACTATAAAAGCTGCAAATTAAATGTATAATAGCTTTAAATAAAAAAGGTTTGTTACAATAATAATAACTTACAAGGACGTTAAAACTGATTGGACCACAGTGTGGCCCTAGATGGCTGCAATTGCAGTGAACTGATCCTCAACACAACGCCATGTGTCAGGTGGTGGTTAAATAACCTTACCAACCATAATAAGCCATCGGCTCATAGCGGATGTATTGAACAGAAATGGTCCTGCAATGAAGGAAATACCACTGAAATCCATAACAAAAATCCAGACATGTATAAGTGAGTCAATTGTACTTTGGTCGGCGTTTGTTCACCAAATCGGTATGATAGCTTTTCCTTCTGAACTTCAAAACTCCGGTTGCAAAACTATGTTCTCTTAGGAGATGACCAAAAATCCCCATTTCAAACCAAAAATCATAGCAGTGCATCAGGAAATGAGTTCACTACCTAAGCCTTGGATGAAGAACCGAGTAATATACCTGATCATCGTATTCTGGGGATCAGGCCTGTCATGAAAAGAAAAATCAGAGATTATGAAAAACCTTGAAATACAAGAGAAAAGTATAATTTAACTATGCATCGGCATACTTAACTCAAACCCACTACAAGTAGTATGTTAAACTCAAAAACCTTACAAACCCCCTTCACAAATTCAAGCTAAAAGACTGTTTAATACAAGAAACACAATCCACAAATGAAAATCACTTTGTCTCTGAAAACTACAAAATTCTCAAAGTAAAGCCGCCACTAAAATTTCTAATTCAGACATATTTTCAGTAAAGAATTTGTTGTACAAAAATCTATCATGCATTTAAGTCAAGGAACAAAATTTACATAATAATTATGTACCTGCACCTACAATGGACCGAAATGAAAAAAACAAACAAATGGTAGAAAGATGCCGGGAAGATCTGGAAAAGCTCATGAACAAAATCTCTACAAAACGTGAACAATTTTCTAGGTGATTTTAATGACAATTGGGCTAGAAAAAGAAGCAAAAAGCCATCACTGGACCACATATGCCACAAACGCACAAACAAAAACTGATTTGTGAAACAATTGGTCTGATCAATCAATTGAGAAGGTTTGATTTTTGGACGTTGAGAATGGGCCCAGAATATCTATTTGCTGATGACACTAGTCTAATTTTTAAAGGAGCTGATCCTGCATCAATAATTCTTTCTTTTGATTTTTTTTATTCATCTTTCATTTAATGGTTCTCAACGAATCAAATCTGAACAGCTCCAAATCAAATCTGTTACAGTTTTATTCCCGTCCATCTCGACAATATTCTTTTAGGCTCCAATTACAAATTTCCAATTTAGAGACTCATATTTCCACCAAATTCTTGGGTATTTTTATTCAGGATGATCTCAAATTGTCATTTAGATTATCTTTTTAAAAAACATAATGCTTCAATCTACGTATTAAGATGTCTCTCTCCTATTGGATTGCAAGAGACTCCTATCTCTATTTATTATGGAACCTTTGAATCAATTCTACCATATGGTATAATATTCTGGGGGTTTAATATTCAGAAAAATCTAGAGAGAGTATTTCTTATACAAAAGAAGGCATTGCGAATTATGTGGTGAATAGAATGTACTGAAAGTTGATTAGGGGCTTCAGGACGGAGGACATTCTAACCCTGTCATCACTTTTAATTTACTTTTCTTCAATACATACATTTCAAAATAATCATGTTTCATAAATTAAAATCACCAAATAAAAACGATAACTAGGACACAAATTCTAGAAAAATTTAATCTAGAAGTGTGTTGAAAACTCATTTTTTTATTAAGGCTCTTTACAATAAATTGCCCAATGACACTAAAAATTCACCTTGTTCAAACTTTAAAACATAGCTTAAGATGTTACTTGTCATGCAGAGACCTCTAAAGTGTGTACGATTTATGACATGTCCCTGTATCACGGGGGAGGGGTTTTATTGAGTGTACATTTAGTTGCTATACCAGTGAGTGTTTGTATCATAGTTAATAGTCAATCTTTATTTTCACAAAACATTTACATAAACCATCAAAGCTGGAGAAACGGGTGAAATTGTCATAAATGTATAAGTAAAAATAATAACAACAACAACAAAATTAAACATATATATATATATATATATATACAAAAACTTGCTTAAAACTAACAAAAAACATAATTTAAGAAGTCATGTATACTATAGTAAGCCTTGCCTATGAGTAATTTAGTTATCTCTCGTTGAAAAATTTAAATTTTTTAAAAATAGATTTCAGAGTATTTGGTAATCTGTTATAAAATTTTTTCCTGTATACCGTAGTAGTTTTTCTAATGAAGTCAATCTGTGAATGGGCAGTTGGAAATTATCTCGATGCCTTGTTAAATAATTATGGAGATGGTTTTCATTTTTGAACTAATTCTCATTTCTTTTAATGAACAACAGACATTGCAAAATAAACAATGATGGCAATGTTAATAATTTCAATTCTTTAAATATTTCTCTACAAGAGCATCTATGATTTGAAAACATCATAATTCTTAGATTTTTTTTATTTTAAAAATTAATTCGGAATTACTGTGGTTACCCAAAAATCTATACCATATTGCATGAGAGACTAAAATAAAGCATAGTATACAATAATTTTAGTTTTTACATCTGTGACATTTTGCAAAACTGACATCTGAAAACATACAGTACTTAATTTTTTAGCCAAAATATGTATGTATTCATTCCACTTTAAATTGTTTTGCATTTGAATGCCCAGAAATTTTGTTAAATTTGCCTGATTCACAGTTTCTCCTTCAAAATTAATCTGCAACTCAAAATTTTCCCTATTTTGAATGGTTTTAAAACAAATAATTTGAGTTTTAGAGCATTTAAGCTGTAGACCATTTATAGTAAACTAATTATTTAACTCTTTAACAGCACGATTTATTGAATGTTGTAAACTTATTGGATTATTTGCTTTCAATATGGCTGTTGTGGCATCGGCATAAAGAATTAATTTTGAATTTAGATTACAAGGCAAGTCATTAATATAAATTAAAAATAAAGGAGGTCCCATAATTGATCCTTGGGGCACACCCAAAAAGCTTTCTTTTGAATAGGAAAAGTTGTAGACATTATTTTTGTAAATAGTTTTACAATATTGTTTTACTTAATCTTCTATTTAAATAAATTTCTTATATATGATCAGTTACTGCAATACCCATAGGGGTTATGTTGACTTTTGTTAACCAACTATTTGAGGCCTATCTTAAGTAAGTAAAATATATAAAACTTATTAATGTGCTAATTTTAATCTTTGTTAAGATGTAATTATAAAAATTTGATCTTACACTTTCAATGTTTTTATGTGCGAAAATGTAGAATTATGTATACATTATTCACTATAAATATGTAACACACTTACAGAGCCCTTTAAACACCAGATCAAACTTGACACTCCACCATATTGTAATTTGTAATTATTTTAATTCCACCAACTATATATATATATATATATATATATATATATATATATATATATATATATATATATATGGTGTCTATAAGATTTGAATTTTTTAAATTGAATCTCAAAATTAACACAGACAAATTGACAAAAGAATATGCGATACCAGATAAAAAAGGACAGAACTTTGAGAAGAAATGAAAGAACTAGGAAGAAGCCATGAAACTGAAAATACAGGTTGTAAAATGCAACCAATCGAGAACAGGATCTCAGCTTGGTAAAAATGTATCAGGCACAAATCACCTGAAAATTGGGAGGCTTTTAATAAATTACTAATAAAATTCTCATCAACAATTATTCAGAGAGATAAACTATAACAACAACCGCTTCTGAGACATATAGGAAGTTTTTACAGAACCTCAGGGAAAATATGACAAGATACCAACTTCCCAATCTATGTTTCAGAAAACCTGACCAATCCCTTGACACAAACACAAGAAATAACAGAAATAATCAAATCACTGAAAAATGAGAGAACATCTGGTGAAGATGGTCTAGTTGTCGAAATTTAGAAATTAGGGCATAACAAAATGATGTATAAAATATACAAAAATTTCTAAACTGTTGGCACACAAGTAAAATTTCAGAAGAATGGAAATCAGCCCTCATCCACCCCTCAAAAAAAAGGGACAAAACCAACCTGAACAACTACAGAAGAACCTACATACAAAAAATTCTGTCTAAATCCATTCCAGACATAAAAATGTTAGCCTGGTGTCGGAAAATTAATGTTTTTTGTGGAGTGGACAAATCTAGATAACACAATATTAGACACTTTGTGTTGTCTAATTTTAAAGTTAGGCAAACACAAAGTCTAAACTCAAAATTTGTGAATATAAAGTAGACTTGAGAAAAAATTTCTTGCAGCGAACAGATGTGTAATCTCTGAATGATCTTGACTATAATACACTATAAAATAAGAGGTTAAAATACCTTTTTCGTTAAGCACTTCTTGTTAAATTCAGATGGACAACTCAAGTTTTGAGGTGATTACCTCATCATCAGATCCTTTAGAAGTTAAGTTGAATGATGTCACAAGAAGTCGATGGTAAACATCCCATCAGTAGTTAATAAACACACGCACAAACATAAACATCATGGTACATGTCCATGGTGGTGACGCATTATTGTAGGCCTAAATCTCAAATTTTAAATGTGTTTAAATATTTTTTATTTGTGTTTGTGTGTGTGTTTATTAACTACTGACAGGATGTTTACCATCGACTTCATGTGACATCATTCAACTTAACTTCTAAAGGATTTAAAGGATAATGAGGTAATCACCTCGAAACTCGAGTTATCCATCTGTATTTAATAAGAAGTGCTTGACGAAAAACTTATTTTAACCTCTATTGCCTTATTCACTTCTGAAGGCTATAGAATGTTTTTCATTATATACTGCAGGAATACTACAGTGACTTCTGTTTTGTAGACTTAAAAAGCCTATGACTTCATAGACTGAAGACACGCTCCTCAAAATTCTAGATGAAATGAAGGAAGACCTTAAAACCAGATATCTAATCTGAGAAACTCTCACTAACACCAACTCCAAGGTACAATTCATTGGAGAATTATCAAAACTCTTTGAAAACATAACTGGTGTCAGGCAAGGTTATTACGGCCTTTCACTCATCATATTCAAGTTCAGTTTTAGATAAGTTTATAAGTTGGAAAAAGAAGTTAATGGAGTTCAACCAGATAAAAGAAGGAAAATAAGACTGGTATAAAATGCCTCTCTTTTGTAGATGACTTGCCACACTCTCCAATATCAGAACAGAAGCACAACATGCCTTAGAACAACTCTGTAAGATTGCTATGAAAACTGGGCTCCAAATTGCCTAACACAATTTTTCTATACAAAATCCTCAGACAGACACCCATTAAAAACAAAATGTGGTTCAAATATCTAATAAAGGAGCTCAAATATCTAATAAAGACTATGCAGAAATCTGTTCTGACACAAAATAAAATCAAGGAAGGGTCTCCAAATTATGGAAGACATACTATCTCATTTTAGTGGTACCACTAAAATAAAAGAATGCATCTCCACAACTGCAAAATTACAGTACTACAACACAGTAGTTCTAAGAGAAGCCTTATAAGCATCATCAACCACAAGCACCAATGGAATGGCCAATATTAAAAAGCAGTAAAAGGAAATTCTGAAAAAATCCATGGCAAAGTTTTCATAGAAAATTGTTGGCAAAATAAGACCAACAGAAGTGTACAGGCATACTGAAACTATCTCAACACTCATCTGAAAATGCAGAGTGAAGTCTTTTTTGCACATAGCCAGAATGAATGGTTTTAGACTGGCAAAAATAATAATATTATTAATACTAGCACTAACCCCAATTTATATGTCAAAATTGGGTACTTCTTGGTTTAAAGAAACTTTGGAAGACATATAAAAATTAAAATTACACATCACTATAGAAGACTTCCACAACCACAAAATCTGTAGAGAAAAAAATCAGAAAATTGAGTTTGGATCACAACCCAAAACAAATAGAAATAAACGGGCAGATGAAGAAAAGAAAGCACACAATGAGAGAATGAACGGTTTTTGGGAAGATAAAAGAAGGAAGGAGCCACCAACAAGAGCTAGATGCTTGTGTTTTTAGCACTCTCCTTATGGGGAATATATATGTAAATAATAACAACTCACTAATCCAAAAATGACAAGTTTTAATTGCTGAAAGTTCAACATAGTTCTAATTATTGGGACAAGGTAGTTGTGGCCTTTGATTGTTTTGGCCTTTGATTGTTATGGCCTTTGATTGTTATAGAAAAGATAGCTTGCCATACCAAGTAGTACTTTCAATGGAGAAGGGTTAACTAACACTGATATTGTGGTGGTGGGTATAATTATTGAGACATGGTAGTTGTGGCCTTTGATTGTTATAGAAAAGATAGCTTGCCATACCAAGTAGTACTTTCAATGGAAAAGGGTTAACTAACACTGATATTGTGGTGGTGGGTATAATTATTGAGACAAGGTAGTTGTGGCCTTTGATTGTTATAGAAAAGATAGCTTGCCATACTAGGTACTACTTTCAATGGAAAAGGGTTAACTAACACTGATATTGTGGTGGTGGGTATAATTATTGAGACAAGGTAGTTGTGGCCTTTGATTGTTATAGAAAAGATAGCTTGCCATACTAGGTACTACTTTCAATGGAAAAGGGTTAACTAACACTGATATTGTGGTGGTGGGTATAATTATTGAGACAAGGTAGTTGTGGCCTTTGATTTTCATAGAAAAGATAGCTTGCCATACCAAGTAGTACTTTCAATGGAAAAGGGTTAACTAACACTGATATTGTGGTGGTGGGTATAATTATTGAGACAAGGTAGTTGTGGCCTTTGATTGTTATAGAAAAGATAGCTTGCCATACTAGGTACTACTTTCAATGGAAAAGGGTTAACTAACACTGATATTGTGGTGGTGGGTATAATTATTGAGACAAGGTAGTTGTGGCCTTTGATTGTTATAGAAAAGATAGCTTGCCATACTAGGTACTACTTTCAATGGAAAAGGGTTAACTAACACTGATATTGTGGTGGTGGGTATAATTATTGAGACAAGGTAGTTGTGGCCTTTGATTTTCATAGAAAAGATAGCTTGCCATACCAAGTAGTACTTTCAATGGAAAAGGGTTAACTAACACTGATATTGTGGTGGTGGGTATAATTATTGAGACAAGGTAGTTGTGGCCTTTGATTGTTATAGAAAAGATAGCTTGCCATACTAGGTACTACTTTCAATGGAAAAGGGTTAACTAACACTGATATTGTGGTGGTGGGTATAATTAATCAGTTTTTATTATTAAAAAATTGTAAAACATGAAAACATACATCATAGGGTACTTTTCTACAGTTAATTTAGGATTAAGTATATTATTAAATGTAATTAAATTGAGAAGTTAACTACTATATATAATAGAACGTATATGAGCAAATATTGGAAATAGTATAAGATAATACAATTCATAGATCGTAAATCCAATATAAAATTTATTACAACACAAACGTTTTCGAAAGCAAAGCAAACGCTTTGCTTTCGAAAACGTTTGTTGTAATAAATTTTATATTGGATTTACGATCTATGAATTGTATTATCTTATACTATATATAAGTACTTATACTGGCAAATAAACAAAAATACAGAATAAACTTAACATTCTATAGAGGCTATTATGAGAAGAATTGACAAAATAATTAACACAAAGAATAAACCATACAATTGATCAACTATGCAGGGAAACAATAGAATGAGTTAGTTTCAAACCAATATAAAACTTAATTGTGCTCGTAGAATTAATTAAAAGTTAAAAAAAGTTAGGGTTCGTATTATTTTACCAGACGAAGTTAGGGCTAAAAAGCCCTCTCTAACACTTAACCTGGGGACCAACTGCTTTATGTGACTTCCGAACCACGGGAGCTGCAGGGCAAAAACTGTTAGTGGTCATATCGAGAATCGAACCTGGACCGATTGCGTGGCAAACCAACGTCTTAGCTCCTTAGCTACGGCTGCTCTTAATTACTTCTGCTCTAAATAATATGCATAGAACTAAGTGAGGTTAAGCAAAGTTCGTCTTGTTAACTTTGTTCTGGATTTTTTAAACCGAAATGTGCTCGATAAATATTAAGTGCTCATTTGTTTACACAAGTACTGAGCTTAGAACATAGTTTCTTAAAAAGGTTAGAATTTTAAACTTATCTCCTTTCAGATCAGTCAGTTTCATCTGAAAAAAGTCAGGTGTCTAGACTAACAGTCCATATTAATTCTACTAAAGTGATAATTTATTAATATCTGTAAAACGAGTAACATATTTTCTCTAAAAATTCTCTATCAGATTTCAGCTATTAAAAGCATTTCTCCTACTAATGTGCTGCAAAGTATGAGATATTAATTTAAGATTGTATCTAACTTACAATGGAACTGTGACTCATCATTAAGTATAAAAAACAACAAATTTTAATTTACCTCCAAAAGAAAATCATTTTATTTAGCTCTCTGGGTGATTTCTGAAATGTCAGAAAAATATTGATATTTTTAAAATCAACTTTTTCAAAATACTTCTCACTTACTGTTAATACTTAAAGTTTTAAGTTTTCCACAGACTTCTTCCTTTCCAGTTTTACTTTTGTCATCAAGGACTGCATCTGCCTGCTTATTTCTTATCTGAGGTTTGCAACTGGTCCCGGATGAGCTCACGCTCACCCCAAACTCTTCAGAAACTTCCGTTCGAATACCATCACACTCGTATTGTGTTAATTTTCGTTCTTGGACACTAAACAAAATATCACAATAATAAATCTTTTTTTATTGACAATTTTTATTAATTTTATGACAATAAAATACATAAAGTTTACAATTTTATACCCACACAATGATTCACACCTCTTACTAATTCAAAATCTGTCTCCTTTAGCCCTTGGTCAGTGATCTAATTATATTCTCCCAGACCTGTGCCATAAACTCATCTGTAATGTTGAATGCTTTTGCAATCAACATTGTTTTCAGGACCTCTTTAATTTCCATAATATACTTATTACTCAGAGGTTAGTAATGACCCAGCTGCCCACTCATACACATAAGAGGTATTGCTTCAGGTCCTTTCTTATCAAGTATAAAAGATGAGTAAATTGTGTGTTTACCAGTAAATTGGCTTAGTGACATTCTAATACTTACGAATCGGTTAATTGCCATAATGCATTTATTACTCAATAAGTCAATAAGTCATTTATTCAGTTAAAGTGACAATACAATTGCATTAACCAAGTCAACAGTGAAATGCTGTGTTACAAAATTAAAAAAGAACTATCTGGTTACATAATAAGATGCTATTTATATTTCTTAACTAGCTAAATAACTAAATAAATCTAAGGTGCACAACATGTGCTGAGTTATATTCATATGAATAACTCCTATGAACCGCCAGCAAGAAACTCATGAACGCTGTAGTAAGATCTATCCACGAGAATGGCTCTAAACTTTTTTTTGAATTTTGAAAGGTTTGACTCCAACCTGAGCTTGACAGGTAATTTATTAAAAAATTTGATGCCGTTATAAAAAAGGTGATTTTTGAAAAAAGACGTGCGATGCTGAGGAATTTTTAAGTCGGTACAGTTTCGGAGAAAGTGATTATGAACAGATGGACTTTGACTTGAAAATAATGAAAGGTTCTCCTTGACAAATATCAAACAAGATAATATGTAAATTGAGGGAAATGTCAACAGGTTACCGACACGGAATATTTCCCTACACGACCTTCGTCTACGGAGACCAAAAATTGCTCTCACAGCCCGTTTCTGGAGCCGGAAAAGGAACAAGGTCCTTGAGTTTTCAGCTCCCCATATAGATACAGCATAGTTTAAATGAGGATAAACTACACCATAGTAAGCGGAAAGCAATACCTCCACGCTGGCAAACCTAGAGAGGCGGTGCAAAATAAAAATACCTGAGCTAATCCGTCTACATACGAGTTCAATGTGAGAATGAAAATTAAGTGTGTTATCCAGATGGAGACCCAAGAATTTTACTGACTGAGAAGTTTCTATTTCATTTACACCCAACAAAATATTTATACCAATATTATTTTGTGCTCTGTATGAATTTATGTGGAAATCAAGAATTTTAGTTTTGTCTGCATTAAGTGTGAGCAAGTTTTCGTCAAACCATTGGAGCAAATTATTAGCCTCAATGAAGCCACGCATTTCAAGATCTTCCGTACTGGAGCCAGATACAGACAATGACGTGTCGTCCGCAAAGAGACATAACTCGCCTGATGTAATACTGCTTGGCAAAATCGTTAATGAATAACAGAAACAGTACGGGACCGAGGACGGATCCTTGTGGCACTCCACTAGCAATGCTCTTTTCATTAGAACGATGAGCTGTTATACAACCATGTTCATCCGTAGCGGTTATTTCAACAAACTGCCTACGATTTGTTAGGTAAGAACTGAACCAATCTTGGGCCAAACCTCTTATTCCGTATAGCGATAATTTCTTCAGCAACAAATCATAGTTTACGTTATCGAACGCCCTGCTCAGATCGAAGAATACCCCCAAGCTAAACAGTCTCGAATCAAGAGATTTAGTAATGTTAGAAATAAGAGTAAACATGGCATGTACTGTTGTTTTATATTTTACAAAACCAAACTGATTTTTGAAAAGAATGTTATTATTTTCCAGGAAATCACAGAGCCTTGTCAATACTACTTTTTCAAACACTTTCGATACCGTTGATAGAATGGAAATTGGTCTAAAATTAGGACATGAATTATCACTTTTATTCTTTTTTATTGGTTTAATAATTGCAAGTTTTAGGGCTGTAGGAAACTTTCCCTGCTGAAAAGATGAATTTATCAGGTGGCTGAGAGGCATGGTCAGCAAGTCAACAGTTTCTTTAAGAATTATAGAGGATATACCATCCTCACTCACTAAGTGGTGAGGATATACCACAAACTCACATGTTTTATTCATTTAAAATGTCCTTCAGGTCCTTATCCATCAAATAAAGTGGCTGAATTGTATGTTTGTAAGTACATTTGCTTAGTGATATTCTAAATTTATGAATCATTGACATAATGTGATATTACTCACCTTTGGTTATCAGGCTCTTCCTTATCAAGCAGATAAGGCGAATAACTTTGTAATAGGGACCATTTTGAGACAAGCTTGGCATGCAAAACGTTCTTTTCATAAACTGACATTTCAGATGGCGGTAAACATTTATCAATAATTACCACTTTCTTGGTCATTTCACCTGGAACAATCGCACAATTTTGATGAAGATTGGTACATATTTAACCTGTAAAGGAGTACTGAGGGTTATAACCGTCAACCTAAGTAGGGTATATTATGTATTAGGCAAAATTACTATATTGGATTCCAAGGAGTAATGAATACTTTTTATTAATATATATTCAAAATTTATTGATACATTATTAGAATTATGTGGTATTTGAATTTTCTAAGCGTTAAAACTGTACATTTTGTTTTTATTTTAGAGTTTGGGCAATGTAAGATAATTTTCAAAACACGGGTAGACACAAAGTGCTACTTCACAACTAGTACACTAATATGCAGGTTCCTTTCTTTTACCCTCATATCGTATTGTATTTGAGCAAACAAAGCAGCGCTCTAGTTTTCATCAGCCATTTTCCCTCGCTGGTGAAGGACGTGGGAAATGGCAATCTCACAAGTGTAGCAGCTGCTGGGCTCAGCCCAATGAATGCATGATGGGTGTTCTCTCAGAACAAAATGAGTTTCCAATATTTGTCTAAGCAATATTTTTCGGAAGTCTAAAATGAAAAGTTTTGCAATTGGGTTTTTTGATTGAATGTACTGCCTAAAAATAGAACCACATACTGTATTAAAAACTACAACTGACAATAACCGATAAAGGATTTGGCATGAGAAAATCACAGGGCATTTGGCGGCAAAGTTGTGCTCAAAAATTCTTCCATTAGGAGCCAGCACATTGCAGCAATAATTACATTGGACGTTTAACAGTCAAAATAGTGTGTGAAAATGCCACCAGAGATCATAAACAGCCTTAATATTGATCATATGAACAAGCCTATATTGAACGGTTATAACCTTCATAACTCTTTTGGAATCAAACTGCTATGACCGTCCAGTACTCTATTAGAACCATTTCCAGCTACTAGTCAATAGGTTAAAGGTTTAATTAAAATAAAAACCGTTAAAATACTTTAAATCCATTTCTTCTCATTAGCATAGTTCCCAGTGTTAGTTTCTTTTATTTATATCCGCTACTTCACTGATTGTACTATTTCTAATAATAAGTTAGATATAAAAAGTTATTTCTATCCTAAATTGTGAAATAGTCTTGATTGGTTTGAATTAAAAAGTTAGAAACAATATTAAATGTTGCAATAACAAGTAAAAGTTGCCATATAATTCATTATAGATTTAATTCAAGACATGCCATATAATTCATATCTTCTTGACTTAATTTTTGTTCGCTGGCAATCAATGATTTCATTGCACATCTTAGGAAAGTGTTCATAAGATATTCTTAATACATTTCTTACGTTAAATTTTAAGTTCTAATTTAATTTTAGGCTGTTACTCTCACGCCTTTATTCCACTTTCATGACTCAACAGTCCTTATTCTCTCTTAATTAATTCCTTTATTGCAAAGTTAGCTTAACAACTTATTTTCATACATTTTAATAAAACTATTAGGAAAATTATCATTTAATAACAATTTACAAATCTAAAAATATGTATCATTACACTATTACACTAATCCTAATTCCAGAATACAGCTAAATTTAGCCATGATTATATGCTTCTGTACTACCACACGGCTAAATTTAGCCGTGCTGTACCTTTCTGCTATTAATCTTTAATATAATGTATATATTAACAATATCGACAAGAATTATACACAAATGGAAACGAGAAGAGTTACTGGTTGCAGAGGTATGCTTGTTTTGTTCCCAAATCCAAAGAAACATGGCTAAATTTAGATGTGTTTATAGTAGGGGTGTGCGAGTAGTGATTTGAGTTCAATCCGAGTCAAGTAGTTAGCATTTTTTTCGAGTATCGAGTATTTTCAAGTGAGTATTTACAGAAGGACTTCCTGTTCACCCAATACAACTGTAAAAGGCTGACACCATCCTAAGCCTATGTTAAGTTTTGCCAGATTTGTAAATATATACATCAAACACAATAATTTTGATTTGTTTTTCCTTTTTTCATAGCTAATATGATGTAAGAAACTAAGAAAGTATGTTATTAATTGAAAACACATGGATTATGAAGATTTAATCCGTTCACTCATATCACAGATCTGATTTTCTATGCTTAGTGTTTCACAGCCAGCCGATATGTTTATCTGGTGGTTCAGTTCAAAGTGTACCACAAAAACGTAGTGAAGATTGTTGTCAAAAGCTGCATCCAACCAAGCTAAAATTTCACAAATTAATTTTTTAATAGAGCATATTTTCATGTAAATTTTAGAACTATTTTTAAGCCAGACAGAAAATGAACTACGTGTCATTTTTAGCCCATATAGGAGTTTTAACAGTGGAGGGAAAACATTCCAGCACTCTGTTGCCTAAGATATTACTGCAGCGGTGGGAAATGTCCTACCACTCCGCCACCCTAAACCACAAAAGCACATCTTTTTAAAATTGCATTGGCAGTAATTTGTAAATAAAACTTTAATGTAAGAAGTGATAAATACTATTTCAATTTGAAGGTAGGTCACTGAACTTTATAATTACATTGTAAGTATTATATATATCCTATAGCTTTCATAGGCCAGCTAACAAACTAATAAGATTTAACCAATCATGATTATAAGTATTTAAAATATAATATAAAAAACACAATAACATAGAACATTATAATGTAACCTCAATATAACTCGGTAATGACAAAAACCGCCTTACATCAGCTGATCTTCACTCCTATCACAACTTCCTTAGTCCCTCACGCCAAACTAGAGTTCCAGCTATGCTAAATGTCAGTCCCCAAAACATGCCTGGCCCACATATAATCACTTACCTCGATGATGTAATGGGCAGGGCTTGCCACTGAATAGCCATATTGTGGCCTACGGTCTATTCAAGTATCTGCAAAAATTGTTGTAATATGCAAGTTGTCAATAGAATGCCCAGTAGTGTATAATGTATTTGGTTATATTTTGATTTTCTTACTCTACAGAATGAAAACATGTAAAGATTATAAAAGCTGCTAAAAAACAATAACTATGATAATAACTTAACAATAAATAATTAGAAGAGAATAGATCGTGTCATTACTTATATATAGGCCTATATTTAATTGCATTTTGCTACATTTTAATTGGATCAAGTTCTGTTTTATATATATATATATATATATATATATATATATATATATATATATATATATATATATATATATATATATATAAGTAATGACATGATCTATAGAATAGAATAATAGAATAATTTATTTCCTGCAAAAACATACTACATATACAGTTTCAATTTAACATATATACAGGAATTTCTAACCATCGCTGCCAGTAAAGATGGTTAGTACATAAAAAATGTCTCTTTTACATCACTTTCTAGTGAGTCAGGCTCAGTCAATGTTCATTTCATTCACACACGAGCGGCGTATCTGTGGCGATTGATTTTATCTGTAATATTTAAACTGAACAAACATGACTTATATAATTTAACTCACAACAAATCTTAGTATTAGTAATTAATTAACCCATATAAATTAACAACTATCAATGCCATTCAACTACAAAGAGTTCATACTAACTATTAATAATAAATAACTACAACTATAATAAAAAATAATGACATAAAATTCAATCACGATAACTATATGGTAAGAAAAGCTTTATTTTTCAATATGAAAACATACAGAGTGTTAATTTTAAAGCAACTTTCTGACAAATCTGTATAAGGAGGTGAGGGTTCAATATATTGTCAATATGAGTAGTACCATCTGTTTAATTCTTTTAGCAAAAGTATATCACTAACATTTATTTCTAAAACAGTTGGTAAAATTAAATATATTTGCAGGTCCACAAAGAGCGAATACAGTGTCATTAAAACAAGTTCTAACAATTGTTTGTGGTTGATTCACTTTTATTACAATCAGGAAATTCTCTAGATTGTTTGTAGTACATCAAAATTTTTGTTCTGTTCCATCCTAGTACTTTCTATATTATAAAAATTTACTCAGTATTTAAATAAAAATCATAAGCAGGTTAATGATTTATATTGTTGAAATAGTGGGAATGTAAAGATTTATTTTTGAATAAAAAATATATGAAATATTATGAGTTTATCATAATGTTGATGGTATATTTGTTATTAACAATATTTTATACATATTACAGTGAAGAGAATAATGAATAAATACTTGACTGTTTCATTACTTACAGTGACGGCAAAATCCATCCTTGGAATATATAAAATCACTTAATATTTAGCACTAAAGTGACTAAGTTATCTAATGTTTTTGTTTTAGTTCATTATCTATATTTTCCAAATACTGCTAAATATATATACACAAGTCACTTTCAATGTCCATGTAGAATACGTTTGTGCATTTATTTGTATTAAAAATGGATTACTGTAGAGTTTGACTCTCTAAGTTCTTTTATTTTTGTTTTTTTCAACATTATATTTATCAATTCCTATTTATTGCTGAAACCATGTTTTTCAGAAATTTTAAGTTGTATTTTTCTATTCATAAAATAGATACATGAGTCATAAATAAAATTGCCAAGTTCACAAACACTAGTATTTACCTAAAAGGATTGTCAGAAGAATCCATTTTAAAGATCAAGAAAAGGTTCACACAACACAATATCCTGAGGAACACCGCTTATTTTCCTGTGTTGCTTAATTTAATAATTAATTTTATGTTGTTGATTGAAATAAATTTTTTTAACAGGAGAGCCAACTCCTTCTACTTACCCCCATCCTCAGATTTGTTAGTGAGAACATTATACAGAAGATAAAAGCGAAAAGTACAAAGATACCATACCTATAAATTTGTCTAGGCCATTGAATCCTTCTTAAAAAGCTCAAGTCCTCCTTAACCTTCTCCCCGGTTGCTAATCCAATTGGAAAGGGTACTTCAAATTGAAATATTGTATATTTAAGAATGTCAAAAGTCTAATATAACCTCAAACAGGGGAATAAACGTAAGAAGTGTACAATGGCACTTATTAAATTTAATCAAGTTCAACTTAGTCTACAATACAAAATGTATTACAAACTTACATCTTTTAAATTGCAATTAGAGAAATACACGTGTGTTTAGCCAAATTTATTAATAAATATGATTAGTTTTCCAACAATGTATTCTTTATCTAATTACCGTACAAATTTGTCGAAAATAGTGGATAACTTTTCTTTACTAGTGATTAAGCAAGAAAAAGATACGTTGTGTCATTAGAAACAAGTAAAGAAATTCCTTGTGCAGAATGAAGAGCATAAAACACATAACTTTAATAATATATTGTAAGCATGTAAAAAGTAAAAAAATTAATAAAAAACCAATAAATCAATTGGAAAATATGGTTACCAGCTGTTAATTTCTCCACACTTGTTTTTCAGTAATATGGTAGTATACGGGCACTCTCAACAAAAGTGCTCCTTAATAATATTTAAACCCATTTTTACCTAGTGATTAAAAGTACGACACATTTTCAAGTTATCAATCAGAAAATTATTTTGCGACTTGTGTTATAAACCTTAGTTAGATTACTCTGTAAGCTTCAAAGTAACTTTTCAAGGCTAGTCAAAAGTCTCTTTCTAGTTCTATTGTATAGCTTTGTTCTAACTTTTATTCTGTTGATTATTGTTTGTGTCATCCATGGGTTTCTACTCTGTGCTTTGTATAGCTTTATATTTACAGTTTGTTGTGTTGTATTATTGGCTATGGATTTTTGTAATGTACTGAGGAAGAGTTCAAAAGCTAAATCAACATCTGTGTATTCATTCAGATTCCATTGCACATTCTCCAATTCATGGACAAGATTATTGTAATCTGTTTTATATTTCGGTTTCATGGGTGGAACAATGTTGCCTGAAGTAAGTGCTGTTGTCGTATTAGTGATTGTTAAGACGGTTGTACTGTGGTCAGTAATACCAAGGTGAAGTATTGCAGTTTTTAAAGTGTCAATATATCTGAATCTAACCAGTGCATGATCAATACAAGAAGTTGATCTGTTTGTTATTCTGGTGGGTTCACTGATAAGGGAAACCAGTCCGTAGTTGCTTATCAAGTTTAGATAAGCGTCAGTGTGAGTCGAGGACTGAAGTGTGTCAATATTTACATCTCCTACCATTACAATGTTAGATTTTAGTCCTGATAACAAAGTTTCAAGTTCTAGCAAAAAATCGAAGACTGAATGCTCGTGTAGTCTGTAAACTCCGAGAATGCTGAATAAGTAACTATTAATTTTTAGATTCAAAAATACACAGTCTACAGTTCTAAAAGCAACAATTTCCTGACTAGCTTTTAGTTTCTCATGTACGTATATCACAACTCCACCTGCCCTATAACTAGAATTACAGCAGTGATACATATTAAAATGAGGAATATTATATAAATCTATTTCATCATCCTTTACCCAAATTTCTGTCAATACAATTATACTGATGTGGTCTAACAATTTACAGTAAGAGCTATAGAACAAATTAAAGTTTTTCCTTACACTCCTGATATTTTGGTGTATTATATGGTACTCTTGCTGCATCGTAAAGAACTCAGTTTTTAATTCATTAAAAATTAAACTTTTATGTTGCCGTGTATCCATTTCCTACGTTTATGAAATTAATTGACCTAATATAGTAATATTTTTCCAATCTTTTTTACTTATACAAGTTCAAATTAAATACATAAATACATTCACACAATAATAAATCTTAAATAAATACCAGTACATATGATAAACAAATACAAAATTACATAGTACCTCTCCAATACTTAAAGCATTCTTTGTTCGTAAAAATATAGTTGAATATTTAGGGTACTTGCAGCAAATGTAAATTTATACACACATACATCATACATATAAATACACATTCACTCATACATAGCAAGTTTTTATTTGGAACAACACAAGGCGAAATTAGATAATGCAACCATGATTTAAAAATACAGTTACAATAGAGACTAATAAAGTTTAAATACATACGGATAACAGAAGTAATAAATATAAAAAGTGCAATACATTTTCTCTCACATATATAATTTAATTTTAAATAACCATACATTCACACGTTTATTTTAAGTTTCTCTTTAGAATGACAACAGTAAAAATATTAAATAAGGCAACCCATACATACTCATGGTTACAATAAATACTTATAAATATTAAATAATAATATAGGCCTATATACACGAATAATAAACCAGAAAAATAGCAATGCCTCTCTTTTCTGTTTGGACATGTAACATTAATAAGAAAGATAACTGACTGTACATTGATCAGATTACTGTAAGAAAAGCAGTATATACTCAAGTAGTTTAATAAATTTAACAAGCAGGGAATATTATAACAAAATGTTTTATAAGATGGTTTTGTAATAGGTGACAAAATCAAAAGCGTAGTTGTTGTTGCTATTTGACATATTAAGAAGGTCATTTTACTTTGTTTAGATCAGCTTCTTCATCAATTTTGTAACTCCTTTCACCATCTCTCCGACGAACAAACATCTTTCCCTCCCTACACCAAATATACTTTATATCAAGCTCCTTGCACTTTTCCTTGAGTTTTGAGAGAAGAAGTTTATTATCGGGGGTAAGGTGTTCATTAATAAATACCTTGCTAGTCGCTGGCAACTTAGAGTTCACCTGGTGAGCGGTCATCCCTCGTGTAGCCCTGGCTGCTGCCAACCACGCGTCCCGCTCCTGTCGCTCCTTGAATTGTACTACGATGGCAGGGGTCCTGGTCTTGTTAAAGGAAGGGACCCTGTGTGCCGCAGCCACCGCTCCCTGATCCACCTCCAGTTTCAGCACCTTTCCAACATCAGTCAGGATGGTCCGAACATCTTCGTTTCCGGTAACCGGAATACCACTGATCTCAATGTTTGACCGTCTGGAGTACTGCTCTAGGTCGCGCATCTTGCTCTTGAGTGATTTGACGTCTTCACTGAGCTGCTTGTTGGAGGCACGTAGTTCAGCGTTTTCGTTTTTCATCTCCTTTAATTCTTTCATTAAACTTTCCAAAAGTTTGTTGGACTTATCCATACCATCCGACATAAAATCGAGTGATTTAGTAAATCCTTCAAATTGCGATGAAAACTCCTTAAATTGTAGACAAAACTCCTCCTTAAATTCCTTTAAGGCCTGTGAAAGATATTCCTTAAAATCACTCGGTACGACACCAGATGTTATATTCGCACCAGAAGCATCAGCAGTTTTACAGTTTTCACATAGCCACTTTTCTTGTTCTAATTTCTTTGCTTCCGCCCTTTTTATGCCTGTACAGGTTATGTGGAAATACTTAAGGCAGCCCGGGCGACTACACCTAATAGCATCTTTCATTTCCGCCACTGTCATTTCACAAACGCCACAGTTAGCCGGCATTTTCCAATTAAAAAAAACTTATTATAGAAATACTATATTACTGTGAGTACTAGTCACTAACTAGTTACGGCACGCACAACTGATAATCTCGCAGCAGAGAGATAACGATCCGCTCTACTCGAGACACGGAGCCAGACTGATCTATTCTCTTGTATTTATTTATTGTTAAGTTATTATCATAGTTATTGTTTTTTAGCAGCTTTTATATATATATATCGTATGGTTTGTTGTCAGCTACCATTTGTTATTTTTAAAGCTGCGATGTATTTTGGATAATATCCAAAAGTCATGATGATATATTAAAAATTTAAAGGGATCTCCTGTCACAAAGAAGTCCAATACATCGAGCCATTTAAGACCTGTCTCACTGATTCTGTGTATGCTGGGCTAATCTCTCTGTAAAACAGCGCAGTGGGCACTATGTAACTATGTGATACATTTTTACTCCCCACAATCACATGACTGATCTAGTGTCAATTCCCATTTATACGTCCATTAATTACAACTGTCAATGCCAGTTCGGAACTGATTCAAGAGTGTCCACTCCCTACGAGGGAGGTTCATCTCACCTACAGGTATTGACAGTCGTTAATAAGAAACTTATTTTGTCTATCAAAACTGTTCCATGCAGCGGCCCAGCTAATATTGGGTGAGAAGTTTGATCTGCTCAAATGGAAAGCAGTACGTAGAGGTGGGTTTTGAGATTTTAAGCGACTGTTCTGACGAGGGAGATCCTGTATAATGGGGAGGTGCAGGGCATTCAACATATCATTGAATTCTTTGAGTAGTGCCTCCTGATGTAATATCTCTGGAGGCACTACTTAACATACTATCTACATAACATATTATTTTATGTAGCGTATGAAAATAAAATAATATGTTAGCAACAGTTGCTCTCATAAAGCGATGATTACAGTGTCAATCTACAAATAGTGTATGCTGAACTTTGATTTGCTGGACGCTGATTCACTGTTTTTAGGCCTCTAAACCAATCAGAGGAAAGCTTTCAATAATGAATTGTCTTATCCAAAAATGTAACATCCAAAATGGTCCTTTAAGTTCTGATAATCGCATCCTTAGTGTACTTTTCTTATATTTATAAATAAATTTACCAGTAGTATTATAAAAAAGCATATCATACACAATAATAACTGATAATATACTTGATTAAATATGTCCGGGTATATGTAAAAGATTATTTTTGAATAAACAAAATTATATTTAAAATGATGAGATTATCATTAATGATGTACTGTATAAACCATTTGAATTATTAACAATATTTTTAAATATACAATGAAGAGAATCAATAAATAAAACTTACCATTGACTGTTAATACATTCTTAACAGTGACTGGCAAAATCCAATCCCTTTGGAAGTTATAAACATCAACAATATTCTTGATCCCACTACAAGTGATCACAACATCAATGTTATATTGTTTTATGTTCATATCTATATTTTGATCAATACTGGCTGAAAATATAACACAAGCTCACTTTATATTCCATGATAGAATTACAGTTAATTGAACATTGTTGATTTCTATTTAAACCAATGATTATGTGAGTTTAAATACTTCTACTTTCTTTTATTTTTTGTTTCTTTTACAATGGTTCTTCATATTTTACTCAATTTCTTTATTGTATATGTGAAAACTCATGTTTTATGTCAGAAATATAAGTTGCTTATTTTCTGTATAGATAAAATAGAACATGAAGAAAAGAAACAAAAATATGCTACATAGTTCCAAAAATATAATTTACCTAAAAATGATTGTAAGAAATAATATCAACAGTTCGTTTTGAAGCAGAAAGCGTTTCACACATTGCACAATATTCTAGTGAACACAGGTTATATGTTTCAAACCTGGCTGACAGTTGAAGGTTTGAAGAAATTAATTTTTGTTTTTGAAACTAAGATTTTTTTTTTAAAGGAGAGGCCAACCTCCTTCTTTACCTTACTCTGCCCATTCCTCATAGACTATTGATCTGTGCGAGGAACTTAATCAGACAGAGTAAGAGGGCGAACCAGTACAGTGGAAGGTGAATATTACTGATAAATCTTCCGGTCTAGGCCGGATTCGAACCAGCGCTATCTCTAACCCAAGCTCAAAGTCCTGACGCCTTAGACCACTCGGCCACCGGCTCGCCCGTAAGCCGATTGTAAGTAAGATGATATTACTAATTTGATTATTCTGGGTGGAGGGCTAGTTGTATGAATTGTAAATAGCCTTAATATACCTCAAACAGATAATAAGACTTCTCAGGTGAAATGTGTTACAGAGGGGCAGTCTTTCTAAAATGAAAGTTCTAATCAAGGTTACAACTATAGTCTACAATACATAAATGTATTACCAGAACCTTACATCTTTAAATTTCAATAAGAGTGAAATAGACCAACAGTTAGTGTTTGCCATATTTATTAATTAAATTATTGCTTATTTATACCAACGTAATGTAGTTCTGTTATCTAAATTTACTGTTAAACATGTTGCTTCAGAAAATAAGTGGGATAATTGTTCTTATACTAGAGGATTAAGCAAGAAATAAAGAATAAACGTTGTGTCTTAGAAACAAGTAAGAGCTAAAAGTTTCCCTTGTGAGAGAGGGACAGAGAACACTAATGGTAACACTAAAACCTTAAAATAAAATAGATAACAGTAAAAAGAAAAAAAATTAGAATAAAAAACACACACAAAAATCAATGTGGAGAAAAAATGCCGTACAACAAGGCTAAGAATGAACTAATATTCTCTACGCACAGCTGTTTTCAGTAGACTAAATGGAGTATACTGGCCAGCATCTCAATCATGTGCCTACCCATTAATAATAGTCATGTAAATCCCCACTTTTAACTACCTACTCTGATATAAAAAGATACCTGGAAACCACATTTCTGACTTTATCAGCTGCTATGCCAACACTGTATTTCCTCATAAATTGGTCTAACCAATAAAACCCTTGTTAAATATAAATGACCAGACATAATTTCAACAGTTAAAAATATCGAAACCTGCTTTTGCCTACTGCCTCTTCTTTAACCAGAATTGTTTAACACTGTTACACAACTCTGAAATAAAAATAACAACAGGTATTATTAGTAAGATTCAGATTAAGCAAGAAATAAAGAATAAATGTTGTTGTCAAGTAGCAAGTAAGTAGCTAAAAGGTTGCCTTGCGAGAGAGGGACAGACCAATCGTTGATTCTATTTGTATTTTAAATATGTGCACATTTATGGTAAAAAACTAGTGGTCTTTTAAAATAAAGATTGTAAGAAAAATCTAAATTTGTACCTGGAACTAATGTGCGAGTAATAGACTTCACTGATGGCTCTTCTCCTTCCTTAGAGATGGATTTAATTTTACAAAGCTTATCAAAGTCAGTGATAAGATCACAGCGAGTTTTCAAACTGGGCAGTGACATCATTGGCAATCCACCCTGTCACAGAAAACTTGGTCATTTAACTAAATCAGCTACAAATTAAACTGTACATAAATTAATATCCTATTGATGGGGTAGATTTTTTTAAATCGGCTGACAAGATTTTGTTATTCTTCAACTTTCATTATAATTACTAGCTGAAAACTCATGTTTCCCTACGAGATAAACATGTAAACTTAGAAACAAGATTTCAATAGTCCATACCCCTAAAAAAAATGAAATGTAGAATATGTTCAGATGCAAACACTCTAATTTTATATAATATGCCAATCCGGTGCTTTTGTCTATAAAAATAACATGGTAACTAAGGAAACTGTTCAGGCAGACCCTTTAAGCAAATTACAAAGATCCAATAAGCCTAAAACCTTCTCACCCCTTTATAGAACAATTAAATAAAAGACAATAATATTTTTTCCATAAAGGTAACAAAGGAAATGTTATTAATGACTATAATTCCTAAAAAGAGACCCCAAAATCTGTTATCTGTTCTGTGCACAGAATGCAAAATATTCCAGAATGATATAGCCAGGTATTTATAAACCTCATCTTTTCTCGACAATACCATTTCATGAAAGCTTGTCAAACTGTTAGAAACTTGTCTGTTTCTTGTGGTTAATGGTCCCATAGTTGAACACTGATCATAGGTGGATATCATCTAATTTGATTTCCAGACAGCTTTTGATAAGTTTCCCCATTTTAACTGCGGTTAGGTGGCGTACATTCCAAGAATTTTTTGCCAGGAGTATCACAAAGCATTTGGGACTGTTTTATATTGTTAACGACATAACATCTGTCCTATACTACGTGAAGTTCAACTTTATGCCGACTACATTAAAATATGTCTACAGTTTCCTGGTAAAAGAAACCATCAACCTCTTTGATTATATTTTGATTTGATTGTAAGGTAAAGCAAATAAAACCATAAGCTACTGAACCTAATCAAAACGGTAGGTCTAAGTCATGTGCTGAAGAAAATTAAATACAATTTTGAATTTAATTTCGGTCAAACTAAACTGAAACGTAAAAAGTGAGATTGACTATACAATATAATTTATTCATTGCTAAAGCCTCCTGAGCTGATATATATAAACAAAGGTACGTTAACCTTATTATTTGTTATATACAATATAAGTTAGGAAATTACTTGAAGAGTGTCTAAGAAAAAATAACAACACATTACCAGCCAGTGGCGACATTAGTCCCTCTCTTACTTAGTTGATTGACCTTACTCTAATCTTACTTAGTTCCGCAGTTACCTATCAGGCCGTAGACAACTAGTGGAACTGAACTACACCAAAAATGGAGTCCTCCACACTGCAAGATCTGGCCTACAACCATTGACAAGAGGAGTACCCCAAGGCTCGGTTCTGGGGCCGGTGCTTTTCATCCTTCTCACGAATGACTTTCCTGACACAATCAAAGACTACAGCACTGCAATCATTTACGCCGACGACACAACGCTTTTGATGAACAATGACTGTCCTGAAGACTTAATTACAAATGCTCAAATTGCTCTTAACATAACTTTTGACTGTTGTTCCTCGAATGACTTGGTTGCAAACCCATCAAAAACTAAACAAATGAACTTTGGAAGAAGAAGCGACCATATCCCACCCCTGTCTGGTGTTAATCAAACAGACGAAACTGAGCTCCTTGGAATCCTCCTGGATGCTAACCTAACCTGGGGTCCGCACATCAGCAAGCTTTGTAAGAAGCTCAACTCTGCAGTCTATGTGATTAGAAGAATCCTGCACATTTGTAACCCCGCCTCAGCAAAAGTAGCATACCACGCCTTGCTGGAAACTCATCTCAGATACGGAATCCTTGTATGGGGAGGAACATCTGCACTAAATATAAAGAGAGTCTTGACAATTCAAAAGAAGGCAATAAGAACATTGGACAGCTTGGGACCCCTTGACAGCTGCAGACCTGCTTTTAAAGAGCTAAAGATCATGACAGTCACAGCAATCTACATTCAGGAAGCCATACTGCATGTAGACAGACTTGAACTACCTAGGGAAAACAGATACACCCATACAACACAAGACATAAAGCAAGAATCCCAATTCAAAAACATTGAACAACACTCCATGATAAGAAGCCCAGCTCTATAGGCAGTAAACTGTACAACATCCTCCTGGCAGACTTCAAACAACTAAAAGCCGACCTCCTGAAACGTAAACTCCATGCCTGGCTGATTGACAATCCAGTTTACACCATCCAGGAGTTCATCGACAAGATAGAACAATGACTACTTATATTACTATCTAATAATGTATAATATATGACGCTATAACTGTTCTCAAAGTTCATGTAATAAAGTATTTCTGATTCTGATTCTGACATAAGATGTTTTTAGCATTGATTTTATACAAACATACATTTTTCATCCAATATTAAATGTTGTGTCTCAAATTATCAGCTGTGTTTATGGTCCATTGTGGAGTGCTAGTGTAGTCACATGTAAATGTTATGCAGTTTATACCAGCTGTGGTGGCAGACTTCACTAACTAATCGATTTACAGGAACAAATATTCTTATTAAATGAGATATCTATTGTAGATAGATGTATTAGTTAATTATCTCTGAACACATAAGCTGTGTGACCAAAGCTAAAATCAACTTGGGTCTCGTTATGTAGATAGCCAAACATTTAAAGTGCAGCATGCTTGTCACAATTCAAAGTCACCTTGAGAAAGCCAAAGTCATTAGGAAGGGTTACAATGCTTTACAGGTAACTTATTCAAAGTCACCTTGACAAGGCCAAAGTCATTAGGAAGGGTTACAATGCTTTACAGGTAACTTATTCAAAGTCACCTTGACAAGGCCAAAGTCATTAGGAAGGGTTACAATGCTTTACAGGTAACTTATTCAAAGTCACCTTGACAGCCAAGTTCCAAAGTCATTAGGAAGGGTTACAATGCTTTACAGGTAACTTATTCAAAGTCACCTTGACAAGGCCAAAGTCATTAGGAAGGGTTACAATGCTTTACAGGTAACTTATTCAAAGTCACCTTGAGAAGGCCAAAGTCATTAGGAAGGGTTACAATGCTTTACAGGTAACTTATTCAAAGTCACCTTGAGAAGGCCAAAGTCATTAGGAAGGGTTACAATGCTTTACAGGTAACTTATTCAAAGTCACCTTGAGAAGGCCAAAGTCATCAGGAAGGGTTACAATGCTTTACAGGTAACTTATTCAAAGTCACCTTGAGAAGGCCAAAGTCATTAGGAAGGGTTACAATGCTTTACAGGTAACTTATTCAAAGTCACCTTGAGAAGGCCAAAGTCATTAGGAAGGGTTACAATGCTTTACAGGTAACTTATTCAAAGTCACCTTGACAAGGCCAAAGTCATTAGGAAGGGTTAAAAATTAAGCACTAGAGGCTGAGTGGAAGTGATTTCCGGAACTAGGTGTAGTGGAACAACACCTAGATTTTAATTTATCACTATGTGTTGTTTGTTATTTTTAGAGAGTGCTTCATAGCAACAGTGATTCAGTGGAGACCAACTATCTAAGAGTTCTTGAATATTCTTTTTGCTGAACAAGTTTATGTGTGTCCCCTAAACTGTTAGAATATGTGGTCTGGTGATTAGGCATGCTATGCTTGAATATCGCTGAAAGTAAACATTGTGAAGAAAAGTGAAAGTAAACATTGCTGTTCAATATTCACCATGATAATTCTTAAGACATGTAGTTTATTTACACTGTAATTGGCATATTATTTATTCCCTCAAATTTGCGTAGCAACAAGAGAATATTGCATTTAAAATCTTAAAATGCCTATTGAATTTAAAAATGTTCAGCTCTTTTAATGCTGTTCAAACAAAAAGTTGTAAAACTGAATTAAAATAGCTGTGCTGAATCTTTTGATAACTAAAATAATGTTCATTAAAAATTAAATGTGCTTAGGTCATTTTAATTCATTTGAATCTTAACACAAATATAATAATGACTTACCCTTTTTAAGAGCATTCTGTCAAATTCCATAACAGAATGATCATTGTTAGGATCGTTAAGCATCAGTGGTACGTAATTTGTTGCCTTATAGAATGGAGGGTACAGGGCAAGGCATGTTTTTGCCCGAACCTGTAAAGGACATTTCAATCAATTCAGAAGTTGCAGCGTTAGGGTAAACCGCACCAAAATAGTCCGATGATAGCTGTTGCATGTGAAGCCCCCCTCCTCACTTCTTGCCCAGCAATGATGTCAAATGAAAATTCCTTGAAAATATTAATGATTTGTCTAAACATCTGTTGCAGTAAACAAGTGCCAACATTTGTTAATGTAAACAAATATGCATGTTTTGGTTATTTATATTTAGTGATATAGTTACAAATAAAACAGTTTTTCACTTGATAAACAATATTCAATAGCATTATATATTTAAATTAATATAATTCTGTTCAAAATCACAGGACTAACACATACCATAATTAAGTTTACCACTACATTTTAGAGGACTTTAAATAGTATCATACAGTTGTTTTGTAGACAAAATGCTAATTACATTGACAGTATTGAACATATGCATACTTGTCATAGGTGAAACATGTGACTGAGTGGTTCTCAGCAACAATATGGCAATACAGAGTAAAATGTCATCGGACTTTTTGGTGTGGTTTACACTAGTAAGCAGCTTGTTAACTAAATATCTAAACAGAGGACATGTAGGCAGGTGAACTTAAAAACTATAAAGGAATTGTGTATGCAATTCTCATGCATACATAATTAATGTTACCTTAACCAGCGTATGTTTTTAGTTAGTTTCAGCATACATATATTAATAAGGAATTATATAGAAAGTACACTATCCTGAGTAACATGACTTAACTAAATTAAAACTTGTTTTACGATCAAAAATAAAAATACATTAAATTTAAATGTGACTGAAATGAGTCAAATTGAAACAACTAAGAAAATCTGTACATATTTGATTTCAGCCACATTTATGGTTTTGAAAAAGAAGAATGATTGTATAAACTGGTGGTGAGTCATCACTACTTGTAAGAAGGCTGGTTTCAAAGAAACTACAATTTACAGTTTGATTCAAAGTTGTTTACAAATGTTATTTCATAACCTATCTGGAATACCTTTGCTTATAACATATATGTTTGGTGAGATTATGAAGTGAAAAAAATGTTTTGTTGATCATAAAGAAACGGTTGGCGAGATTAGGGCTGTTGAGCCCTCTCTTACACCTACTCACAATGCTTAAGAACAAATTTGTGCAGTATTCTTTTAACTGCAAATGGCAATAATATCTAAATGGTTGGGATAACAATTAAAGAAAGAAAGTGTAAATAAAATAGAGTTCAATACAAACATTTTTCAATTTTTTTTTTTAGAATAATTTTCTTAACAACTCCAAGCCAAATGTTCAGTAGCTGATATTTCTCTCAACTCATTACTTTAACCAAGTACCTTGGTATTGAACATACAACAAAGCAGAGCATACAGCTTATGCAGTAAGCAGCTATATCTGGTCCATCATGCCATGCAGTAACATCACATCAATCCATATTGCTTCCTGATGTAATACAATGCACCAGTGTGAAAACTTTGCTGATGTCGTTGTCTCCTTTGTCTTCATTTTCCAATATACAAACATAGTTATAGCTAGGGATGTGCGAGTACTTGAAATTTAGAGTATTTGATCGAGTATTTTACTACTTGAACTTGGCTCGAAGCTTCCGAAACTACTCAAAGTTTGATCGAGTAGTTGTGTTTCACAAAATATCAGATTAACATCTTAATTTAGTTTTAAGAGTAAACAGTTTTATAAGTTATGAATAAAAAATGTGCGCTTCCTTGTGTTTCATTTTACCCTTAATCATATGTTATCAGTTTGGTACGCGTAATTATAAACTAAACAATAGGCCTAAGAATAGGTAGTACACGGCAACAGTCAAATGACTAGTCGACGTAGGTTCACTACGTCGTTCAGAGTTCGTTCATTATGATTTGAACTAGTTCAATTCAAAGTGAACAACAAAGCTGGGAAAGTAGCGATCACTGTAAATAGTCACCGTAGTAGCGATTACACACGTTGGTTGTCGAGTCTACTATTTACTTGTACCTAACTTAAAATAGTGTAAATAAAACAGAAGTGCTGGTTAGTGTCTTTATGACCCAAGAAAGGGGACGAGAGATCCGGTTCAAGATGCTCAAAAAGACCTGTTACCTATACAAATCTAATGGTCTGTACGCCGTGGAAATTATGCATATTTTCGTTAATACTGTTCAATCAAAAGGGTCCCGAGAACGAGTCGCTTTAGATCCCAAGAATCGAACTTCCCATCTTTTCTAGGCGAAAGTTTATCTTGGTTGTAGATACATACGTGCAAGGAACCGTTCAGCTCTTTTTTGGAACTGAAATTATCGTATAATAAAATAGACCTCGCAAGCCGATTGAGGTCTATTTTGTTTTTTAATCTGAGCAGGCAATCGTCCAATGATTTGACGTAAGAAAATACCGTATCACATCATATAAAATATGGTAATGGCGTTCTAGCAATGTGTGACACAACATTATTGATGTGACACAACATGTTGGAAGACCTTTTCTAAACAAAATACAATGAATTTAGAGGTTCGGAAAATAGTTTTTACTGAACTTATCAAATGTCTCGTTTTTTATTCATAAGTTTATAATTTAGCTGACAAAAATCTTCACTGTATCACTAGTTGGCACTTAGCTGATATTTCAGACTGCATCTCCTATTATATTATGTGGTATAATATAATAGTTATTCTATTATATTATACCACACCTACAGATGCACTAATAGTGTTGCAACACTTCTTGCACCCTTTTATGACCAAGGCATGACGTCCAGCAACTCCACAAAAAATGAAGCAAGGTCTGTATACCTGGAAGATGTTAAAGGGCTTCAACTAAACAAAGACTTATACAAAATTCTCGTCTTCAAACAAGCTGAAAAGCGCACTCTGAAGGACCTGGGTTTTGATGTCTCCACTATCCATGAATACCAGGGCAAGCAGGCTCCCCATATTGCGGTGGTACGCACATCAAAGCTCCCTGATGATATTTACCAATCCAGACCACACTGCATCGTAGCTATCTCTAGACACACCGAATCATTTATTTACTACTCTCCAGTAAGCAGTGACACCCTAAGCACATGGGTCAGCAAAATAAACACTCTTAATGAGGACAAACTGGCATCTCATCTTAAAAATCTACCAGAACTAAACACACAGCAATTGACATCAATGACCAAAAATCTTCAGGTACCACTTTCCTCCAACAGGCCTTCCACCAGTGGACATCAGACTCAAGTTAAACAACCAATAACTGAACCTCCCTCCCCTGACGAACCAGGAGAGATATTAATTGTTGAAGCACAAGTCCACAAGCCTGACAGCACGCCAATTTCACACAAAGGAAAATATGCCAGAATGGCAAAAAATAACAAAGTGGGAACCACCCAAAAATTGCCCCCATCAATCTCTGAAACAATTGTAGAAGTTACAGAAAACTCACCAGAGAATGATTATTTTTTAGAAGTAAGCCAAGCCTGGAGGAAAGTACGCAAGAAATCAACGTTCAAAACAAAAATTTTCATCAACTCAAAATTTTCTACAAGATTGACAACAAGAAACCCATAATAATAACACACCAAAACATAGACAGGCTATCAAACAAAATTGAAAGAGTAAACCACTTCCTGACAGACAACAACCCAGACCACATCATTTTCACAGAACATAGACTTACCCAGGCGAACTTACAACTTACCTACCTTACTGACTACTCACTTGTTAGAGGCTTTTGCAGGAGAAATCACATAAAAGGAGGGGTAGCTGCATATGTAAAGGAAGACCTAGTGGACCAAGTCAAGCTCATTTGTACCAGTGATACGACATCTGAAATGACATGTGAGGCCGCACTATATGATTTCAGAAGTGGAAAAGAAAACCTTTTGGTCCTTGGAGTCTACAGACCACCAGACTCAAATATTAATGACGTCATTAATGTACTAACAGAAATATTGGACAGATCCTTAGAAAATGAAAAAAAGTTGCTTATAGTGGGAGATATTAATGTTGACCAAGAGCAAGACAAAAGTGAAACAACTAAAATAAATGATCTCCTAGCATGCTACTGCATTGAACGTTTGTGCTTACCCCCAACGAGGATCACACTACATCTAAAAGGTCAATAGACTGGGTGTGCACAAACTTCGGAAAAGACCTGGAAGTAAAGGTAGCTATCACTGGCCTCTCGGACCATACATCACAAACAGTCAGTATCAACCTCACTAAACAGCATAGCATAATGCAAAAGGAAAAAACTCGTGTCTTCAGTAATCGTAACCTAGGTAATCTTAAATTTCTTTTACAGCAACAGAATTGGGAATCAGTCATAAATAAACAAAATACAAATCAAGCATATGCAAACTTTGATGAAATAATTCAAACGTCTTTAAATTCAGCCTGTCCATACACCCTTAAGAGAGCAAAACGAAAACGAAAAACCTTTTTATCGGATAAAGAAACGGAAAAGCTTAAAAAAGAATATACCAAAGCCCTAGAAAAAGAACTGTGCTCAGGACTTGAGAGTGACAAGGACACAGCCCTAAGAAAGAAAGCATATGATCTTAAATTAAAAACTTTAAAAAAACAGAACATAAGCAAACATATTGAGGAGTCAGAAAATAAGTCAAAAGCCCTATGGGAAGTTATCAATAGGGAACGGACAGCCAAAACAAAAGCTAACAATCAGCTCACACTCAATATTGAAGGTAAAATTACTGGAAACTCAACAAAAATTGCACGTCACCTCAACCGTTACTTTGCCAATATTGCTGAAGAAACTTTATGCCAGAATTCTATAGCACCTGCAACACAACAAATAGCAGAACTAACACAAAATCATTCAATAGAAAAGCAGCTACTATTTACACCTACAACAGAATATGAAGTACAAAATATAATAGAAGATATGAAATCAAAAACATCAAGTGGCCTAGATGAAATCTCCTCAAAGCTATTGAAAAGTTGCAAAGAAGAAATTATTATCCCCTTGACACACATTATAAACTGCTCATTACAGGAGGGCATCTTTCCGGAAAAATTGAAAACTTCCAAAGTATAACTTAAGTACAAAAGCGGCTCAACCACAGAAGCAAGTAGTTATCGTCCCATATCTCTAACATCAACTTTTTCCAAAGTAATTGAAAAGGTTATACTGCAGATACTTATAGAACAACTGAACTACAACAAGCTCTTAACAGATAACCAGCATGGATTCTTGAAAGGAAGGTCTACCATAACAGCAATCACACAGCTTGTTGAACATATTATTGATCAAATAGAAAGAGGCAACTCAGTTATCAGCCTGTTCCTTGACTTTAGTCGTGCTTTTGACTGCCTTGACCACCACCTACTTATCAAGAAATTACAATCCCTCGGAATAAAGGGGATACCAGGCAAATGGTTCAAAAGCTACCTTAGCAGGAGAAAACAGCTAGTGGAACTGAAATGCAATCAGAATGGAACGATGAGCAAGGTACAGTCAACACCAATTCTGATGAAGCGAGGAGTGCCCCAAGGCTCGGTTCTGGGACCAGTCCTTTTCCTGTTACTGACAAATGACCTCCCCCAATATATGGATAGCCTCTGCCAAACTGTAATGTATGCAGACGATACCGTACTTACGCTGGCTAACAAAAACAAAGAACATCTTAAAAAAGAAACACTCAAGACTTTCAACTTAGCCAAGCAGTATAGTCTTAAATGATAATAAAACTGTTCAAATGAAATACAGTACAAGAGGAAATGAACAAGATGGTCTACCTAGCATTAAAACAGAAGAAAGTACAAAATACCTGGGTATTACACTTGACATGAACCTGAAATGGAATGCTCACATCGAAGCATTGTGTAAGAAGCTCGCATCAGGCATCTATGTCATGAGAAGAATAATGAAAATATGTGGACCAACTGCAGCAAGAACAGCATACTTTTCATTGTTCGAGGCCCATCTAAGATATGGCATTTCAGTATGGGGTGGAACAACAAATGCAAACATGGAGAGTATTTTTGCAACAAAAAAAGGCAGTGAGGATCCTAGGTGGCCTGGAAAACCAAGACAGCTGTCGGCAAGCCTTCAAAGACCTCAAAATACTCACAGTACCGGCACTGTATATTAGTGAGGTAATTCTGCTGGTGATGTCATCAGACAAACCAAAACTTGGAGACTACCACCAGTACAACACCAGAAACGCTTCTGACTTCTCACTCCCCATACACCATCTGTCTTGACGAGAAAAAGCCAACCTACAAAGGAGCACTCTTCTTTAACAAGCTGAGTGATCACATTAAACAGGACACTGGGAAGCGCTTCAAGAAACAAATCCTGAAATGGCTTGAAGAACATCCACTCTACTCGGAAAAGGAGTTTCTGGAACGAAGAAATGAAATAGATATCCCTTAGCAATATAAAAACTTATTATTCTTATTTTTTGACTTAAGTTGCCATTACCTTATGCACTTATACCTATTAAATTTAAATTATTGACGCCAACACCATTCTCTATGACTGTGTGAATAAAGAACTTTTGTCTTGTCTTTGTCTTGTCTTGTACACAATCAATTTTTTGTTGAGAGGAGGCAATTTTGAAAGCAAATGACTGCATTTGGCGATGATACCTGAATTTTAAAATCAGTTTGGTTGGATGTAGCTTTTGCCAAGCTTCGCTACGTTTTCGCGGTACACTTTGAACTGAACTACCAGATAAACATATCGGCCGGCTGTGAAACAGTATGATTGGCTTGCATAGAAAATCTGATCTGTGATATGAGTGAACAAATTAAATATTTATATCCACGTTTAATTTATAACCTTTGGATTATAAATATTTAATTTAAATTAAATATTTATAATCCACGTTGTTTCAATTAATAATATACTTTCTTAGTTTCTTACATAATATTAGCTATTAAAAAAGGTTAAACAAATAATGTCACATAAAAATATAGGATGGCAGGAAGTAAAAAGTTTTATTTATCAAATGTTACAGTTAGAAACAACAAATCAAAATTATTGTGTTCAGTTTAGATGTATATATTTACGAATTTGGCAAAACTTAACATAGGCCTAAGCCAGATGGTGTCTGCCTTTTACAGTTGTCTTGGGTGAACAGGAAATCCTTCTGTAAATACTCGCTTGAAAATACTCGTTACTTGAAAAAATGCCAACTGCTCGACTCGAACTCAAAAATTACTGCTAGCACACCCCTAGTTATAACCCATCTGAATGAAAACCCACATATTTCCCCAATAAACAACGTACAACTGTTAAAGAAAATAAACAAGGGCCTTCATATGAACATTTTTAAAACAATGAATATTTATAAATATAAAGTAAATAATATATTAATAACTGAAAAAAAGCAAATAATACAAAAATCGTGACATATTTCATTCGTGACATTCAACATTATAAAGAGAACTTTTACTGTGAAGATGAACCAGGAAAGAACGCAGAACACAATAAAAATAGTAGACACACCGCCAGTTATCTCAAATAATGGAACAAGATGTTCCAGCCTAATATAAGAAAAAAGCCGTTTACCCAGCAACTCAGACTCAGCTAGATGATGAACACACATAGCTAGTGTTTGATAAAATGTTTGTGGAGAATAAATCATACATTAAAATTATACGTTATGTTTCATACTTTTCAAAGTAACATGCTGAACTTTAACTGTAGAGAAAGGAAATCCAGTTGCTCTTTTTTATACTACATATGTAAATTCTTACACTCCACAATTTGCCGATGTACTCCAACACTGAGGCTGGGATCTCCAAACTACGATGACATTGATTTTTGATCCACATAGACTGAACATACTGCTGAAAGACCAAATATTCTGGTTGCGCCTTTTTCAACAGTTTCTATAAAAAACAACTTTTAAATTAATACAAAGCAAAATATTAATAAAAGCGGCTTAGCTACAATGTGAAGTTTATCAAAGCTGTCAAGTTACCTTCTTTCAAGAATGCCTTTAATTTTTTTTTTTTTTAAGAATTAAGAATTAATTAATTTTAAGATAAATACATTTTTTACTTATGTTACTAAATTGTTCTGCCATAAATTTATATTGTAATATTTGTGTTAAATGTAAAATTTGGGTTTATACTAAAAAAATATACTATTAACCTTTTGCGCTCCATAGGCGAACTGAGTCCAACATCATATTTTCCTATTCCACTCCATAGGCGGACTCAGTCCGACATCGGTTATCGACGTTATTGATAATTTACTTCATTTCCAGTTCGTTCCCAGATATTATTTAAAGTCTCTATAATTGCCATGGTAATATTTAGTTGTATTTTGATTTGAACTTTGTATTTTTTTTTTTTTATTTTTTTTTAACCAATCAGCTTTAGTCAGCTCCAGCTGTCGTCTTCACACTGAACGTTCACTGTTGTGTGTTTGGATTGTGTTTGTAAACAATATTTACATTGTTTTTGTTTTTATATTATGTTTTGTTAGCTACTATTTCAATTTTTAGAATATATCAAATGCATATAGTGTAAATTTATGTACAGCTGTACAGCTAGTATTATGGCGTCTACAAGTAGAGATAATTTAGATGACACAAACATTGAAGCTATGTTTGACAAATGTTTACAGTTTTATATATTCATTTGTGTTTGAACAAAACACTGTTACCAGTATCAGTACTATTTGCATATATGTCAAATGTAACTACAAAACAGAACTGCAGCAGTTAAAAAATTGTGATATACATAACATGAAACTTTAGTATTTAAAGTGAAAACGCTTTGTAATGTTTGATAAAGTAGCATGTGAAAATTATAATATGTTTTAGGAACCAAACAAAGTTAGTGTTTTTCTGTCTAGAATTAAATGCTTGTTTTAATGATGTTCAGGCTAAATTTTTAAAAAATTGATGCTAAAACTTAATAAAAATATCAGATATTTTTATAATTTTCTTTTATTTTTTTATATTTATACTTATATTTTTATATCTGAGTAAAAGTTACATAAATTACAAATTAACTACATTACTATGTTCACCAGATTATACTGAATAATTTGGTGACCTGCTTACATAATAGGTCATTGTAACTATATTTAAGAAATATATGCATGATTGAAAAAATTAAATTGATCTGGCAGGGCACCATGTGGCAAAATAAATGGAGTGCAAAAGGTTAATATTGATTAATTCATTATTAACGGGTAAATTCAACACAGTATTCTTACCCTGAATCTTATTTGTGATTAGTTTTTATCATTAAATGAAGACATCTGATACATTAATGGACAATACAAAAATGCTATAAATAAATACTTAATGCATTAAATAAATAAATATAGGTTATACCACCAAAATTAAAAAGCATAAATAATGTCCATACTAAAAGCCAACTATATAATGTTAAAATTTTTTATTAATCTGCGTTCATTAACGTTATTAGACATAGTATGAAAATATCAAACAAACCTGGTAGTCAATCAACTCTTGTTGTTGAAGAGGTGGGTTTTGAAATTTATTCTTAGCATGAAAATAATATAGTAAGGATTGTTCTTTCTTTGTAAGAGCAGAATTTGTTGGATACAAGCTTACACTGTTTGATACTCCTGGAACATAATAGTCTATTGATTTGTCCTCATCCTGAAACACAGACCACTCATATTAATGAATATCATATGGTACCATTTTTTATTTTTTTTTTAACTGTGTAAAAGCTGAGTTTTATACTTGGATAAAAGTCCAAAAGTCATTACATTATAATAAAAATTAAAAATAAATAAATAAATAGCAAATGATCTCCTATCACAAAGATAAATCCAATCCATCGAGCCATCTAAGACCTGCCTCACTGATTCTATTTATGCTAGCTAATCCCTCCGTTAAATAGTTCAAGGGGCACTCTAAAACTATGTGATCCATTGTTTGGATATATTCCTCGCAATCACATGACTGATCTACTGTCAATCCTCATTTGTATTTCCAGTAGTTAGATCTACCCACTCAAGTTTGGAACCGATTCAACAATGTCCACTCCCTAGGAGGGAGGTTTATACCACCTTCAGGTATTGACGGATCGTTAATAAGGAAATTATTCTGTCCATCAAAACTGTTCTACACTATGGCCCAGCTAGTATTGGGCAAGAAATTTGATCTGCTCAACGGGAAAGCATTACATAAAGGTGGGTTTTGAGATTTTAGGCGATCATTCTGACGTGGAAGATTCAGGGTAATGGGGAGGTGCGGGACATTCAAGATCTTATTCAATTCTTTTCATAGTGCCTCCTGATGTCTTATTTCTGGAGGAGCTATATTGCACAGCACTGGGAGTCAAGGTAGTGGAGTTGCCATGAGAGTACCAATAATAGCTCTCATGGCTCTATTAGTTGGACATCAATCACTTTTGTATGTGCGCTATTTAGCCATACGGGAACACTATATTCAGCAGCTGAATAAACCAGTGAAAAAGCAGTAGTACGCAGGACGTGTGTGTTGGCTCCCAATTTGTTCCAGCAATATGATGTAGTACATTTGCCCTGGTTTTAATTTTATGTACTGTTTTTTGAAGATGGCTTTTAAATGTCAGCTATCGATCTAATATTACTCCTAGGTACAGTGAATGATCATTATGATGGAGTTTTACATCATTTACAAAGAGTTTAATTTTTGATTAGCCAGTCGATTACTTAGGTAGAAAATGCTTCTTCGGTTTTTGATGGGTTAGGATTCAGCTTCCAGATTCTAAAATATTCTTCGAGGGTTGTAAGCTCTTTTGCGAGAGTTTCTTCAGTAGCTGTATAGTCCTTGTGTTGATAAGCTAACGCAATATCGTTTGCATATATAAATTTTCTTGACTTGGTGATTGGGATGTCAGCAGTATACACCTTAAATAAAATTAGAGCAAGTATGGACCCCTGTTGCAGACCATCCTTCAGCTGTCTAAAAGAGCTTTATTTGTGACCCATATAAACTTTTATTAACCTAGCACTAAGTATTGACTCCAGAAGTCGCAAAAAAAAAGGACAGGGATGGAGGCTATAGAACTTTAATGACAAACCTTTGCTCTATACTGTGTTATAAACCATTCATATTAATTAACAGTTGTAATTAATTAAGAGACTTACATCCCACTTATATCCCATTTAGGATGGCCCTCCTCTAACAAACATTATGCGTGGGAGTTGCTTTCTCACACAGACCATCCATCTTCTCCTCGGTCGACCTCTTGGTTTCTTTCTCTGTACTTGTTTCTCAATGATTCTTCACGTATGCTAATATCCTCCACCCTCATAGCATGTCCAAACCACGTCAGTTTAATGCACCACTCACCTTAGCCTCTCTTCTATTCAGCTCCTTTTATCTTTCGGTTCATTGTCCTAATGACCCTCATGAACTTGAATTGAGTTTAAATTGGGTTTAGGGAGTTTGTAAGTTTTGAGGCCATATGTTAATATTGGAATAAAATAAGGACTGTGCAAATTGAGTTTAGATTCCAGGCGTTTGTCCGTCCCAGACTAAATGGTTATACAGTAAAACCGCAACCGGTCCGAACCCCAACCAATCCAAACTTTCGGCAAATCCAAACAAACAGAAACTGGAAATAAAATAAATAAACATTGAAGACGAAGAACTTGAAACCATATTTAATTTACAGTGTGAAGTGTAACCTGAACATTGAATAGTGTAGGATTAATTAACTCTCGTTGTACCACACTCTAACGCAAGACCAGTTGCATAGTCCTATCAAAAACCAAACTACATTTCAGAGTAAAACTACGTAAATAACAAATCAAACACCGAATTCGATAAAGTAGCCTACTGTAGGGCTAAAATAATACGATAACTACATTATTGAACACATAACACGAATATACTGAATAAAAATTTCAATGAACTGTTTGCAATTAAACTCAAACAATGGCGCTGTCTATGCATCGCATCAGTAGCACGGTAACTAGAACTAGAACAAGTGGTACGTATCACGTTGAGGCTGCGCAGGAGACTATGACATCACTTCTTCAAAATCAGATAATTTGATTATTCTATTTAATATTGGGAACTAAAGCTACCAATTACATGGAAGCTTTAAGCTAAGAAGTAGCCAATCGATTCACCAGTAATCAGCTAGAATTGTAACCAAAGAATTAGAACAAGTATTTTTGTGTTTATTTGTTGATCCACTTTGCTCATGTGACATCAGGGCTTACGCATGTATATGTACCATGTTCATTTCTAGGTACTGTGATCTGTACCATCAATCTGAGACGGGAGGGTAAGTGATAGTGTGACAGACAGGTGCAGAAATGTATGGTCAACTCATTGATGCATTCTAGCCCCACTACGTCATCATAAAATAATCTATCAGTAAACATAACGACTGCGTTAAATGGTTCTGAGAGTTGTAGGAATGCTTTGAATGATTAGTTACAGTAATTTTCGGATAGTCCGAACTTTAAGGAATCCGAACAGGCTGTCCCTCCAATTAGTTCGAATTTGCGGGGTTCTACTGTGTAAGTTGAATGCTAATTTTGTTCTATTTAAAGCTTTTGTCTTAGGCCAGTCCGATATTATAATAGCATATTTCCCCCAGATGCAAGCTCCCAGATATTCCTAATACTACCGTACCTCACGTGTATAAGTGAGAGGGTGAGTTAATACCACCTTATATCGAGATTGCTCAATATTTCCATTCAACCCCCAGATAATAAACAAAATGTAAGCACCACGATTGCAGTATACATGGAGTGATAAAAGGAAATACCCATAATCCACCCGCATACTCATACGGTGCCATTGTATGACCCACCTGACCACTATAAATCTATCATAATACATCTCTGATGAAAAATAGTGCAGTCTAATATACCATTGATTAGACAGTCAATTACTTAGGTAGAAAATGCTTCTTTGGTTTTTGATGGATTAGGATTCAGCTTCCAGATTCTAAAATATTCTTCGAGGGTTGTAAGCTCGTTTGTGAGTGTTTCTTCAGTAGCTGTAAAGTCCTTGTGTTGATAAGCTAACGCAATATCGTTTACATATATAAATTTTCTTGACTTGGTGATTGGGATGTCAGCAGTATACACGTTAAATAAAATCAGAGCAAGTATGGACCCATGGTTGAAATTTGACCATAATTTCTCTTTTAGAACATAATAATTGACATGATAATAGATCTATGTAATAGTTAGTGCTATACTGGCTTTAAAGCCCTTTCTCACTATAAAATCGTCATACAGACTGTCATATAGACCATGCTTTGGCCATGAGACGACTGTGCAATCACGTCCACCCCACCCGGCAATCTTCATTCAATATTTCTGTTCTATTTCATATGTTGCAGTGTTCAGTGACATAATGAATGTGATAAAGTGTTTGTCTAAGGAACAAGTAATTGAAGTTGGTCTAATTAATGAATATCATCGTGCAAAAAGGTAAAAGAAGACTGGTTAAAGGGTTGGTCAAAAATAGGTGTTTTCACTTAAAAAGCAAACTGAAATGTGAACTGATGATTGGTGCAATTGCATGAGACTGACAAAGCATTGTATTGGTCTTGGTCAGACACCTAATGTGAACTGTTGATTGGTGCCACTGCATGAGACTGACAAAGCATTGCATTGGTCTTGGTCAGACACCTAATGTGAACTGTTGATTGGTGCCACTGCATGAGACTGACAAAGCATTGTATTGGTCTTGGTCAGACACCTAATGTGAACTGTTGATTGGTGCCACTGCATGAGACTGACAAAGCATTGTATTGGTCTTGGTCAGACACCTAATGTGAACTGATGATTGGTGCCATTGCATGAGACTGACAAAGCATTGTATTGGTCTTGGTCAGACACCTAATGTGAACTGTTGATTGGTGCCACTGCATGAGACTGACAAAGCATTGTATTGGTCTTGGTCAGACACCTAATGTGAACTGATGATTGGTGCCATTGCATGAGACTGACAAAGCATTGTATTGGTCTTGGTCAGACACCTAATGTGAACTGTTGATTGGTGCCACTGCATGAGACTGACAAAGCATTGTATTGGTCTTCGTCAGACACCTAATGTGAACTGATGATTGGTGCCACTGCATGAGACTGACAAAGCATTGCATTGGTCTTGGTCAGACACCTAATATGAACTGTTGATTGGTGCCACTGCATGAGACTGACAAAGCATTGTATTGGTCTTGGTCAGACACCTAATGTGAACTGTTGATTGGTGCCACTGCATGAGACTGACAAAGCATTGTATTGGTCTTCGTCAGACACCTAATGTGAACTGATGATTGGTGCCACTGCATGAGACTGACAAAGCATTGTATTGGTCTTGGTCAGACACCTAATGTGAACTGATGATTGGTGCCATTGCATGAGACTGACAAAGCATTGTATTGGTCTTGGTCAGATACCTAATATGAACTGTTGATTGGTGCCACTGCATGAGACTGACAAAGCATTGTATTGGTCTTGGTCAGACACCTAATATGAACTGTTGATTGGTGCCACTGCATGAGACTGACAAAGCATTGCATTGGTCTTGGTCAGACACCTAATGTGAACTGTTGATTGGTGCCACTGCATGAGACTGACAAAGCATTGCATTGGTCTTGGTCAGACACCTAACGTGAACTGATGATTGGTGCCATTGTATAAGACTGACAAAGCATTGTATTGGTCTTGGTCAGACACCTAATGTGAACTGATGATTGGTGCCATTGTATAAGACTGACAAAGCATTGTATTGGTCTTGGTCAGACACCTAATGTGAACTGATGATTGGTGCCATTGTATAAGACTGACAAAGCATTGTATTGGTCTTGGTCAGACACCTAATGTGAACTGTTGATTGGTGCCACTGCATGAGACTGACAAAGCATTGCATTGGTCTTGGTCAGACACCTAATGTGAACTGTTGATTGGTGCCACTGCATGAGACTGACAAAGCATTGCATTGGTCTTGGTCAGACACCTAATGTGAACTGTTGATTGGTGCCACTGCATGAGACTGACAAAGCATTGTATTGGTCTTGGTCAGACACCTAATGTGAACTGATGATTGGTGCCATTGTATGAGACTGACAAAGCATTGTATTGGTCTTGGTCAGACACCTAATGTGAACTGTTGATTGGTGCCATTGTATAAGACTGACAAAGCATTGTATTGGTCTTGGTCAGACACCTAATGTGAACTGATGATTGGTGCCATTGTATAAGACTGACAAAGCATTGTATTGGTCTTGGTCAGACACCTAATGAGAACTGTTGATTGGTGCCATTGTATAAGACTGACAAAGCATTGTATTGGTCTTGGTCAGACACCTAATGTGAACTGATGATTGGTGCCATTGTATAAGACTGACAAAGCATTGTATTGGTCTTGGTCAGACACCTAATGTGAACTGATGATTGGTGCCATTATATAAGACTGACAAAGCATTGTATTGGTCTTGGTCAGACACCTAATGAGAACTGGTGATTGGTGCCATTGTATAAGACTGACAAAGCATTGTATTGGTCTTGGTCAGACACCTAATGTGAACTGATGATTGGTGCCATTGTATAAGACTGACAAAGCATTGTATTGGTCTTGGTCAGACACCTAATGTGAACTGTTGATTGGTGCCATTGTATAAGACTGACAAAGCATTGTATTGGTCTTGGTCAGACACCTAATGTGAACTGATGATTGGTGCCATTGTATAAGACTGACAAAGCATTGTATTGGTCTTGGTCAGACACCTAATGTGAACTGTTGATTGGTGCCATTGTATAAGACTGACAAAGCATTGTATTGGTCTTGGTCAGACACCTAATGTGAACTGATGATTGGTGCCATTGTATGAGACTGACAAAGCATTGTATTGGTCTTGGTCAGACACCTAATGTGAACTGATGATTGGTGCCATTGTATAAGACTGACAAAGCATTGTATTGGTCTTGGTCAGACACCTAATGTGAACTGATGATTGGTGCCATTGCATGAGACTGACAAAGCATTGTATTGGTCTTGGTCAGACACCTAATGTGAACTGATGATTGGTGCCACTGCATGAGACTGACAAAGCATTGTATTGGTCTTGGTCAGACACCTAATCAGACAAATGATACTAAAATGAGATAATAATTACTCCTCATGAAAGACGAAAGACAAATGAAATTTCTAGCTAAACGGTAGAGGGGAACATTTTATTTTCACAATAAGGGAGGACCATGTTAAGAAACTATTAACAAGGAGGCATTAGCCTGTTGTTCACCTAGATATTGTAGCAGAAATAGGAGTCACACATGCTTCTTCGGTCCATTGCAGTTGACACATTTTACATTAAGAGAGAATGTATGGGAGAGGATGGTAAGAGATATAGAAGTGAGATGAGCAATAGCAGCACCGGACGACCCCATTACTCGCAGATGGGAAACGTGACAGGTGACTGCTTCTTCTCTTTTCACATATGTCTGGGGTCGGAAGTTAGGGGTTTACTAAAGTAATTCCATGGAGTTTGCATCTGGGAGCGGTTAGCTTGTACTGACCAGTTTAATTTAAATTATTGTGAGAGTACATATATATATATATAATTGTTGACATTAGAGGTTTTTCAAATTAATTAATATTAATTGATTTAAGTGACATGAAACAACTTATTCTATGGACTTAATTAAATACAAATATTTATTAATGATTAGTACACTAGCAACTGGTCACATATTCGAGGAACTCAAGTTTACAGTTATAATTTCACCCAAAATCATAAGTGGAATAATACCAGAAGTGTATAAGGGATTTGATTAAGAATTACATTGAGATGTAATTATATTAAATTTGTTTCAACAAACTCTTTTATTTTAAGTAATAAAAAATAGTCACACAATTTGACTATTTTTCAATTGTGATGATACAAAATTCAATGATATTTTTATCATTCAGCCTACTCAGGAATTCATGTTCAAACAAACAGATGCATTGTAGTGAATTGAACCTGTAATACCACTGTACGTGTATGGGTGGGCGGATGGGTCAATACTACTGTACTAGAATGTGTAGTCCATGTGCGTGTGTGTGTTTTGTGTGTGCGTGTATGTGTGCGTGCGTGCGTTTGTTCACATGATATTTCATATTTATATGAAATATCAGCTAGGGGATTGAGGTCGGGGAGGGTAAGGCCGCGGCTTTGATTGGAATGCGGAAATCTCGTTACTAGGTTATCACATAGATGGTTATCAGTCGTTTAAATGGCTTAAAAGGATTTAAATGTCCGCGCCCGTATAACTATAATACATACGGGCAATATAATATAATGCAATAAAACTAAGAACAAGGGTTAAAGAAAATGAATTTATAAACTTACATTTTTCAATTTACTCAGGTCATATGCCTGTTCTGGGTAGCAAAATCGTTGTGAATAAATCAATTGCAGAGAATGACCTTGAATTGAATTATCTTCTTTATAAGGCAAAAACCTTGTCATGCAGCTTTTGAATTCTGACCCATCAACTACGTTCCTGAAATTACAAAAACAAAAAAAAACTATCAACAGATATTTTCAATTACCATGGCTAAGTTGGACAAATATTTATTTTTAAACTGCTCGTGTGAAACCTACCTCTGCAATATTACAAAGAATTAATGTTACAGCTAGTTAATTTACAATCTGTATACTCTGTGACAGCACAATTATTTTAGTATGCAGTAGCACATACATAATATTCTAGCCCATACAGTGTTTTTAACCCAGACCCACAGATTAATTAATATTTTTCTATATGTACATGTTATTTGTTTAATAGCTTGACTCTATTGACTGCCAGCATTTTTCTTACATGACAGAGAATTTTTACAAATTTAACAGGCCATCTTATTAAAAAACATAACAATACTTATTTCTAAATTAATACCAAGTTTACCACACATTTTCATTCATAAATATATAAAATATATTGAAATTAGACTATACAATAGACATTCTCTAAATGGGCCTTGGATCTACCGGCTGCCGCTTTAACCGTCCACTAATTAGAAACGATGTGTCACCGACAGGTCACTCACGCTCTGCTATTTTGGGTTTGTTTGCTTCAATCTAGTGAGTTGAGTGGGATGATTTGTTCACTGTATATTGCATTGTACAATATTGCATATTGTTCATAATAAACTATTTATTCACAGAAGCTGTATTATCTGTACAACACTGTGAAATGTTTACTATACAATGCCCTTTAAGTTTTAAAATGCATAGTACAGTAATACACAACACACTATACAAACTAATAATACACACTTTAAATAACTACAGTATTATTCCCAACATTTGTTAATTACAGCACTGTACCTCTCTCTAAGAATGTAGCCTACAAATTTTAATTTAAGTAAGTTACTTAGTGCCTTACTTAAATGAATTCTTAGTAAGTAATCACAAGAATTGGAAATTCTCGTGAATACTTATATTGATATATATAAAAGACTAATATTGTTGCTGGCCCTGCCTTCCACATGCCAAACGGAGAACTCATTTCATGATACCCTAAGTTTTAACTCGACACTCATTTAGTGCACTATTGGATACAAATTCTGTATTTTCTTGTCTTTAACACGTTCCCTGCCTGCCATTCCTTATAAAATTCTCAGAAAGTTTCACGAACATTATCGCAGTAACCCTCTGTGACGTAACCTTCATGGAAACGAAATGGTCACTGTAATTTCCACATAATTTGGATTAACTGGCCAAACAGCTATCCGGCTGGGGGTTCAGTCTCGTAGTGGCCAGTTAAGAGAGCGTCTACTGTATAGACCTCTACAACATTTATTTTCTCTTTATATATTAGGATATTACCTTAAAAACATAGTAACCCTAGCCTGACATGACACAATCACAGATCTGTAGTAATAATTTATACGTTTATCTTAGTTGGAAGGGAATAAGACTAATATTGTTGCTGGCCCTGCCTTCCACATGCCAAACGTAGAACTCATTTCATGATACCCTAAGTTTTAACTCGACACTCATTTAGTGCACTATTGGATACAAATTCTGTATTTTCTTGTCTTTAACACGTTCCCTGCCTGCCATTCCTCCAACAAAATATACGAGTAAACTACTTAGTGGTTAATTATTACTAGGAATACATTCAGTAAGTGATACATTGTGAAAGTAGTTTTTCCATGCTATCTAAAGAAATATTTGTCATAGACCAAGATATTTCTCAAATTTATGTCACTAAATAAAAACCACAACACATTTTTTTTTAATTTTGTAGGAAAGGCACTAAATTACAGAATTATAATATTAATAAATGATTTTTTTCTAAAAAGTAGGGTTTCCCTTCTTTTGGTTGACTTTGATAAGCAGCTTACAGTACAGTTGCACATATAGATTGATTTTTATGATCGTTATTTGAAATATCAATAATTACTTATCATGAGTTTGTCGGTATAGCCTCAATTCTTACAATAGTGTACTGTGTGATGAAACATTTTAAGAATGGTTAAATGCCTTTTTTCATTTATAGATTGATGAAAATACGGATAATGCACTTGAACCGATTATGAATTGTTGCGAGTTTTTATAGCGCAAAAATTGCTTATAATAATCACAGACTCGTTCTCTCCATTTGTTATTTGCCGTACCTGCTCAACTAGCTATGTTCTTCATGGCTCTTATGTACTGTTGTGTTTTTGTTGAAATTTAGTTTTCACTATGGTTGTTTACCTTCACTGTTTTCCGTTTGATAGTATAATAGATAGATTATGACTAATCACTTCTGTTTTTATTGCTGATTGTCAATATTACATGTATTTATATTCTTATAATGTTAGGTATACCATCTTAAGAGGAAACGTTTATTATGTTTATTACTTAAATACATTTCCATGTTTTTGAAAAATGGAGACGTCAGTTTATATGTATTATAAAACAAAATCAATGTAGGTAAATATATCTTCAGTTTACTTTATAGTTGGATAGCAACCTATTGCATGACTATGACGTAATACTTGGGTATGTTTCACTATCAATAACTAACTACTTGATGCCATTGTATTTGTAGCAAGCTTATGTGATGAAATGATTGTGTGAAGCATTATACTACATTCTGCCACTCATACACTTAGTAATATTGACCCAACTACCCATCCATACCCACCTGCCACCCATACACTTACAGTGGTATTGACACACCCGCCACCCATATACATTTATGGTATTATAACGTACGTGGTGTGGTTGTTACATGAATATCTATTACAAGAATTTGAAATTAATGTTTTCAGATGTCTAGCCTAAGGGAAATATGTAACTAAATTAGACATTTATGTTTAGTAGTTGCAATATTATAATCTGCCTGACATAAAATAGTCCTACAGAAATTCAAAAAAAATTTGCAATTGAAATGTAAATGTGACATAAGCACCTGTCCTTATATCATATTTAGGCCTTCAGTGCTTATTTCAATATTTTCACTATGATATGGCAATATTGAACAATAGCTTAGTAACATGTGAGAGCTTATTATAGTTGATGTTATGCCTCTTAGTTGATCGTTTTTGGTTTTGAAGCACAGCTTTACATACTCTATTTACATTCTCAAGGGCACGAATAGATCTAGGCCCTTGATTATGTTATTACTAACAAATATATATCTCAGGATATTGACCCACCCGCCCACATATACACATACAGGTGGCATTGACCAACGCCCACCCATACACGTATAGTGGCATTTTTTCAGGAGGATCTGTTCACATGTCCTTTTATAAGTACAGGACCTGTAAATGTACACAGGTCCATTTACTTACATTTACGTAGTGCCAATTCCAAATGTTTGCGTTCAATTAAAAGAAAAGATTTACATTATGTAACGCACAAACATAAAAAAATCTACAAAATTAATGAATTAATCATAAACAAATAACTGAGTAACCTTGCGTGAAAGTTTACTCTCTGGTATAAATGGATATAAAATGACAATTCGATGGAAGATGGAGTGAATGAGATGAAGTAGAATTTAAAATGCAATAACTATACACGTGCATTGCAAGTAAACAATTATTTGCAGAGCACGAACCAATGGAGGTACGTGCATTGGTAGTCTAGGATACGTGGCATTGGATGCCAATGCACGTGTATTGATGGGTGGGCGGGTCACCTCTGCAGGTGTATGAGTGTGCGGATCATCATTCCACATTACATTATATATTTGGTAGACGTTCCAAAATCTACTAGGGGAGAACAAGTAGATATTGAAACATGTCTCTCTCCAGTTGACCATGTTGTTGCTGAATTAAACAACACAGAATGTTTAGTTCTACAATGCTGTGTCACTTCTACCGATATCAACATTGATAGCTGTTTATTCAGTTGCTAAGTTGTGTTCATGTTGTGAACATTGCTATTTACATTTTGCCTTTGTAATTAGTTTGCATATTTGATTATATATATTGTCTTTTTTGTGCTCTGTTTATAGCACAAAAAACTTGGAACCAGGTTCTGTTATTTTCTACATGTATAACATGTCAATTCTTAGATTGCTTGAAAACTCAGTTTTACAGGGTTTTGTTTGGACTGGGAATGAATGTGACGTCTTCCTAATTATGAACTTTCTTCAGATTGAAACTTTTTCTCATGGTTTGGAAATATATTCCCTACAAAAAAAAGACGTAGATTTACTCCTCAATATTAATTTATTGGGCCGAGTGAATAAAAACAAGTAGTTTCTAGTAAATACTTGCAAGTAATATACCCCTGAAAAATTTGTGTGAATAAAGTCGAGAGTTTACTTGCTGCTTGGAGGGTATACTTGCAAGTATTTATTTGTATGGAAAAGAGTATTCACTTTACTTGCAAATACTTGCAAGTAAATACTCAGGTGATTAAACTACAAACTTAAATTGTTGACATTTTAGAGGTTGTGTATGTGATTTGTCACACTTCAAGCATTTTACGTCACAGTTTATTGCAGTGCGTAAGGCATGGATGCTATTATTAATGTTGTTGTGTGTGACACCCGAGCAATTCTTGTATCTTTATTAAAGGACAATTCGATTGTTTTGAATAAATCAATGTTACAATTGTTTTGAATAAATCAATAAAGGGCATGGAAATTACTTGCAGAAAACTTTTTCCGCAACACAGGACTTTTAAACAAGTGTGAGTTAGCTAAAAAACTACTTAACACGAAATCTGTAATAAAGAAAAAAAACGTATGTTAATACTACTGAAAACAAACCACTCAAATTACAAGCATGTCTTCAGGATTTGACAGAAATTTAATCCAATTTGGTAAACTTCTCCACTATACGGTCTAAAAAATTTGCAAATGTTTTACAGACAGTACTTTTCTCTACTCCTACATCAAGAGCGGAATGCCACTCTTGAAACCTGGGTCACTCGATGTATCTTAAGAAGGTTTCTATCTTTTTTCTTGGTGATAGTACTGCACCCTGATATTCGGCATTGTCTTTAAAAAATAACACAGTTTGTTATAAAATTAACAGTCTCACTCTCAAATTGTAGTAACCGTTTAGATAAATTTGGAGGGATATTTTGTCTATTTTTATGTTCTTTGTCACAGCGTATGTTCATAAAAGCAGACATCTTTGTACACAAGCAAATGAAGACGAGTGTGGGTCAGGGCAACCTTGCAAATCTCTAGAGTATTTACTTGCCACAGAAGTACTTACTTTCCTTTATTCACACTAATTTTAGCTTAATTTGAGAGTATACTTTACACACGAGTGTTTACTAACAATTAAAAGTAAATACTTCAGTTTTATCACGCAAATTAGAGTATTTACTCTAGGCAAGTACAAGTAAACTCTTTACTTGTTTTTATTCACTTGGCCCATTGTGGGTAGGAGTGATTTGAAACCTTTTTCAAAACATTTAAAATTTACTTATAAGTTATAAGTAGGGATTATAGAAATACTACTTATATTAATTTAGTAGATGTGAGTAATATTTATGTAAAAATATTTTTAGCTAAAATCCAAAGCCTATGTCTCAAAATCCATTTTATAGTCTTATCACATAAAAAAGATTCAGGACGATATGATTCAGGCCTTAATAGCCTATGGTTATTAAAATATAGCTATTTCCATCGAGGTCTGAAAAAGCTCCAAAATAAACTTCATTTACGTGTTGTTTTTCTCAATCACGTGTCATTAATGTATTTGATGAATGTTAATTAACTTCAATCTACCAGTGATTCTGTAAATCCTCTTGGTTTACGCGTTTCGGCTTTTTATGCGTAATCCAAGAGGATTTATAGGATCACTAATTAAACCTATAATACACTCCAAATAAAACATTTCATGATTTACCCTAAGTATTAACCCATATGTACCATTGAACACTTATGGGGCACTCTCAAAAGTGTTAAATGGTAAACTTAGTTAAGTTGTTTTCACTTAATTAGTACCATGTAAATCGTAGATAATCAGATATAAGAATTTTAATGTAGTTTTATTATCGGTATTTATGCAGTTTCTTGCTACCAAACAAAATTGGAAAATGTTGCTTGAAATTGGTCTAGAATTGGTTGTATTTTCATGATGTACACTTTTTATTCTGTGGAAATCAAGGAATTTTATAAAAAAAATTGAAAAAACCAACGTCACAACTTTTAGTATTTCTGTCATATTTCAGTTAATTTAAATGGTATTTTAATGATCTTTTGTTTTTTATTTTGATGTGTTTTTAGCGCCAAATACAAATTTGAAAACTATTTTGATCTATTACAATTATTTCTCGAGATATAATGGAAAACTACTTTCGCGGTGAATCACGGTTATCGGCCATTACACGATCATTTTGAACAGCTATTAATAACAAAAACTGAATTCACCTATATCCCTGCCAGAGTGATGGCCGTCACTTAGACCAAACACTTGAATTTAATGTAAATTACGAATTAAACACATACTTTACAGAAAAATTCGAAAAAATGAATGTCACAACTTTTAGTATTTCAGTCATATTTCCGTTAATTTAAATGATATTTTAATCCTATTTTTGTTATTTTGATGCGCCCTTTTACACTTAGTATGAATTTGAAAACTATTTCTGTATATTACCATTACTTCTCGAGATTTAACGGAAAAACTCCTTTCGCGGTGGATCGCGATTAGCGGCTATTACGCGATCATTGAATATACAACAACTATTAATCACAAAAACCGAATTCAACTATATTCCCGCCAGAGTGACGGCCGGCAAGCCGTCACTGAGAAACACTTGAAATTTAACACAAATCATAAATTTTTGTTAAGTAAATAGACAACTACGATAAGTTAGGTTGTGTTTGGTTAGGTCATAAAAAATACATTTTTTGGGCTGAAAAAATAATTTTACTGCAAAACCAATTATATATTTGTGTTAAGCATAAAAAACACACTAAATTAAAAAAAATTGTTCTAAAATCAAAAATTTTTAAAGAGATTAGGTTTTTTTCAATTTCAGATAAAAACTAGTTTTTAGATTTTTTGATAAAAAGAGTTTTCCGCAGATGAAATCAACGTCCTCTAGAGATATAAACTCATATATCACCACTTTTTTAACAAGACATCATATTTTCAGAGGTGGCAAGAAAGTGCATAGTTACCCCAATTTGGAACATTTTGCTTGAAATGGGTCTAGAATTGGCTGTATTTTCACGAGATATGCTTTTTATTCCGTGGAAATAACGTATTTTACCGAAAAATTCAAAAAAAAATAATACAGTACAAGTAAACGTCACACAACACAAATTTATTATAATATAAGCACAAAATGCACATATAGATTACAGTACAAGTACAAAATGCACTAATATTATGGTGATCGATTTCGGTGAACAACGCTCACCTTCTTCAGACCAGAGGGATTCACAAAAGAATGAAACAAAATTTTCACACGGATTTGTTCATTACTTTATGAATCCCTCTGGTCTGAGGAAGGTGAGCGTGGTTCACTGAAATCGATAACCATAATATTTGTGCATTTTGTACTTGTATTGTAATATATTTTTGCATTTTGTGCTTATATTATAATACATTTATGTTGTGTGATGTTTACTTGTACTGTATATATACCAACACATATTATGCTAATTAAAAAAAATTATTTTAGTATATTTGTCATAAATGTCTGTTAATTTAAATAGTATTTTAATCATCTTTTCATTATTTTGATGTGTTTTTTTGCACTGAATAAAAATTTTAAAACTATTATAGTCTATTACAACTATTTCTCGAGATATAACGGAAGTGCTACTATTGCGGCGAATCGCAATTAGCGGGGCATTATGCGATCATTATATACAACTATTAATCATAAAAACCGAATTCATCTGTATACCCGCCATAGTGACGGCCAGTAGGCCATCACAGACGTCACCCTCTCAAATTTAACGCAAATAACGAATTTTTTTTTAAATAAACAATTAGAATAAGTTAGGTTATGTTAGAAAAAATGCATTTTTTGGGCTGAAAAAATTATTTTATGACAAAACCAGTTATATATTTGTGTTCAGCATAAAAACACGAGAAATTAAAAATATAGTTGTAGAAAAGTAACAATTTTCAAAAAAGTTGTTTTTTTCACTATCAGATAAAAAAACTAGTTTTTCAATTTTTCGGTAAAACAAGTTTCCGCGGATGAAATCAGGCTTCTAAAAAGATATAAACTCATATTTCACCGCTTTTTCAACAAGAAACATATTTTCAGATCTGGCATAAAGTGCATAATTACCCAAATTGGTTTGGTGGCAAGAAACTGCATTAATACAAAAAAAAAAGCATAAATACCATGATTTATGCATAACTTAATACCACGACTCTTGGCCTAGGAAACAATCACTACAGAGGTAAAAATCAATGTAACTTACCAGTTCAAGTTTTCAAAATACTCTAAAATATCCTTTCCAATATTAAACGTACTAGTTGTTATATCTTTATCACTTGAACTGCTTGGTAAATCTTGCTCTCTTGTTTTAAGTGTCTCATCTTCATTACGACTCATTATTTACGGTATCCATAAACTTAAACAATGTTGCTAACCTTATGAAAACATGGCTAAATATAAGAATAGTGAATTAAAATAGTGTTGTCATTCTTTAACTCTAATGTTTTACTATACAATTATATTATGGAAACAACATACAAAACACTTAACCTATCATTCTACTCAACTTCACATTGTTTTGATAGTAGTTTTTTACTTTTTCAACTGTCAAATTGATGGCGGTAGCAGAAAGAGAGAGGCAGATTGGCGCAAACTTTTTTCATTATACCTATTGAGTATATTAGCATTGATTATATCAATGATATTAGAGCATAGACCGTCTATTGTACCATTGATTTTACTATACATAGATATATGCTTATATCTATGTACGTACATAGATTATACTTTATATAGTATAATCAATGATTGTACCCAATATAATAGAAGGTCTATGCTTTTACTAGTCTCACTGAGCATTTCTCCAACATTCACTAAAGAAATGGACCTTAAAAAGACAACAATATTATAAACTGATTTGTTTTCTATTTTCACATCACTTGATTTAAGTTAACTAGGTCATAGTTTATTTTTAAATGAATCCCTGAGTTTTAATGATAGTTGGCTGACACAATTATTTTCGTTCGTATATACAAGAAAAAAAATAAGATATTAAATTTTAATTTTCTTTGTTGTTTCTATTTAATTTTCTTCTGTTTACTTTTCTACAAATTGTTATGTATCATTGCCTCATTGGCTCATTAGGTATATTACAGTATTTTTTCAGCATTCCGGGTAATTATGGAGTTCCTCACGGGTAAAACAGCTATACTAGATTGGCAACAACGGCAACCTGACATAAACAAGTTTTGTTTTTACTTTTTAGCATATCAATCAGAATTGTTTGTTGTTTGTTTAGGCCAATACAACAGTAATTGCATAGGTGTTGGTGTTAGGTTATGTTTTTGTTAGTGTTGTACTTGTACTGTACATTATTGAACATTGATTCTAAAAGGAAGGCATAGTCAATTGTATTATTATATTAAGTGTGTGTGTATACTATAAATAAAACGAACAATACAAGATTAATTTATTAATAAGTAGGTATTTTGCTATTAGTCTGGTAAACTCTATTTAGATATTTGTGTTTATTTCTATATTTTAATTACTTAACCTTACTTGGGCCAACCTTGACTCATTGAGGATTGGTCATTTGGTGGCATGCATAGTGGTGTGTATTCTAAATTTAAAAAAAATTGTTATACAACTATATCTGAAAGCGCCTCTTTGGCAAATGAGAATGGCCAGTGAGAACTGTATCTTAGTAATTTTTAAGTAATTTGTGGTTAAATGTATTCTAAAGTCATAAAAATTGCATAAGTACATAATTTGTAGAGAATTGATTCTGTGAAGATTGATGTAGGCTAAATAAAAACACCACAAAGAAGCACAAAAGTTTTAACTTTATTCAGTTTAACTTTAACAGTTCAACTTACATTTGGATTGCAATAATTTAAAAAACTGCTCTATTATTATATGAACAACAATAGTAATAGAAAAATAAATAAATTTTTAGCAATTATTGTAAGTTTTTCTTGAACCATTTTCAGTGATAGTATTCAAGTTACCTGGAGAAAAAACTAAGTGATCATATGCTATTTTGTTGCGCTGTGTTAATACTAAGTGTATAATAATAATAGTATAATAGTAAGTGTTAAACATCCTTAGACTTCTGATTTTTCTTTTCCTATTGTGGTTGCAGTCTGTAAATAATTGCAGCGGTACTTGGAGTTGGTATGTTATGTTATGTTAAAAATCAGCAGAGAATCAATTCAATACATTTTTCCAACTATTTATCTGGGCTGTCGATTGTGGTTTCCCATTGAATAAAAAAAGAATCAATTGTAATAAATCAAGCTCTGTTGTCAATAAATGGTACACACCACAGTTACAAAAGCTTAAGGATCAATGTGACAAATTTCATTTTCTGACAAAGCACTCTGAGTCTGAAATTGTTAGAAATGAGTATAAGGAATTAAAATACCTGTACAGGAAAGAAATTAATAAAGCTAAGCTAGAATATAACAACAACCTAGTGGCATCTGCCATAAATAAGCCAAAACAAATTTGGAAAATAATAAATGACAATTTACCAACTAGTCGCAAGGAAAAAGATGTTAATACTATACTTAGTGCCAATAGTTTTAATGATTTCTTTGTAAATAGTGTGGATAATGTTGTAAATAGTATTCCCTGTAGTAGAAATTCCCCCAGCTTGTATTTAAAAGAGGCATATTATAATATTTTGAGTGATGGGCCTTGCCTCTTTGATTTTCAACATGTGTCTGTTGAAGAGGTACATTCTGTGATTCAATCCCTCACTAATAGTAAATCCTCAGACATATATGGTATTACCTCTGAGATTATAAAACTGAGTAGTTGGAATATTTCAGAAGTGCTCTGTCACATTATCAACTGTTGCTTTAATGAAGGATATTTTCCTGAGAAATTAAAGGTATCTAAAGTAATTCCTATTCACAAAAAGAGTAATAAAAACCTCCCAAGTAATTATAGACCAATTTCTATAGTTCCAACACTATCCAAAGTTTTTGAAAAACTAATGGGTGCCCAAATTATGAAATATCTTGAAACTAATCAGCTGCTATCAAAAAGCCAATTTGGATTTAGAAAGAATTTATCAACCTGTGATGCAGTCATGAAATTTATTCAAGACTGTCTTGAAGCAAAAGAAGACAAGCTTTCTATTGGGGCTAAATTCTTTGATATGTCAAAAGCCTTTGACACAGTGTGCCACAAAACCTTTTTACTTAAATTAAAAGCAGTCGGTTTCTCGGAAATCGCTGCTAAACTAATTAAATCATACTTGTCCAACAGAACCCAAACAGTCTTTTTCAATAATTCTTACTCAAAGATTTTACCTGTAAACTATGGTGTTCCCCAAGGATCTATTCTGGGGCCACTTCTGTTCATCCTGTATATAAATGACCTTCCAGAAAGCATAGTAGGCATATCAAAGTCTATAAACTGTTATATTTATGCTGATGATATTTGTATAAGTGCTTGTTCAAGTCTTAATAATGTGGATACTAATACTTTATATAGAGTTGATGTCTTGTATGATTGGTGTAATTCAAACAGCTTATCCATAAACTTAGAGAAAACTCAGGAATTAGCAATATCTTATGGAAACTGTAACCAACTGCTCCACTCAACCTGTTAAATTCTTAGGTATACTACTGCAGAATAATCTGAGTTGGGATGCTCATATTAATTATATACTTCCCAAAATTTCAAGAGGCATCTTTATGATTAGGAAGCTGCAATCAACTGTAAATGAGAATGTATTGCTCTCAGTTTATTTTGGGTACATCCACTCACATCTTACCTATGGTACAATTCTTTGGGGTAACAATTACCTTTCAAATAATGTTTTTATTGCTCAAAAACAGGCGATTAGGCTTATTTGTAAAGCACCAGCTAGGAGTCATTGTAAAGATTTATTTATTAGGCTTAATGTCATGTCCTTCACTTGCATATACATATTTCAATGTCTCATATACGTTCAGAAAAATTTGTGTAAGTTTCTCCTGAACTCTGATGTACATAGCCACAACACTAGAAATGTAAACAATGTAAGAAAAGAATTCTGTCATTACTCTAAAACTTTAAAAAGCTTCAAACATTCTTCAATTAAACTATACAATAAGTTACCATTTTCAGTAAGAATGTTAGAAATAAATAAATTTATGATTGTCATTAAAAGGTTGTTGATAAAAAACTGTTTTTACACCATTGAAGAATATTGTGACCATAATTTTTAAGAAACAAATCTTTATGTTCTTAGCTTTAAGTACCTTTAACATAGTTATCTCTAATCCAATGAATTGTTTATTCATGTTCTCAGTCAATCTTCTTGTTATTAATGTAAGCTTATAGTATTAGTTCATAAACCAATCTGACAATGTCTAAAACAGACTTTACTTCATGTAAATGTATTGTTTTATGGACAATAAAGAAATTTGAATTTGAATGTCAGAGCAAGTTGTGTCCAATTATATTTTTTGAAAAGAGGCATTTTATACCTAAATGTGAACCCTAAGAATAGCAACTCACAAGCTGCCACTGGTGTAACGACCCGAATAATTCTATATAGTTTGTAATTTGTTGTATAAATAATTATACAATTATGTATATAATCACTGTTAAATATAGGGTGTGAAATGGAGGACCACCTGACAAAATCAGGAATGAGAAAAGAAAGTAGGCCTAGGTAATATGAATATGGTTTTATTAGTTTACAGACGTACAGAATGAATTATATGTTAAATGATTATACAATTTTGATTAATGATAATACAATTGATGAATTACAATATTTTGCTTTACAGAGTTATAATAGGCTTCTTTCTTCTGTCTGGCCAGACCAAACGTTTCTAGGCTACTACAGGCTACATACTGGATGCTGTTTTGATTCAGAATAAACTGTTGGTAAAAGGATTGAGGTTGTTACAAAATTTAATTTAAATTAATAAAGAGAGATTTTATACAATTTTGAGTTTAAAAAAATTAATATAAAAGAGAAATATCGAAGAGGGTGTAATGAGGTGAGGAGAAAAATGGAGAGGAACAGAGAAGGACTGAGGATTGAATGAAAGAGAAATGTAACAATGATGATACAGCCTTTATGATAGATGGCTCTGGTTTTCATATTAAAACTTATGAATATATACTATATATAATTATGATTTGTGAATATGATATACAAACGTGAGACAAAATGAATTAAAACTATAGAATAAGAAAAAATACAATTAATTATTAATGTAAATCCTTAACAATCACTGACATTATTAGTGAGTGACTAGTTTTAGTCTTTCATATTTTTAAGAATAATAATGGTCTTTTTACAATCTCTAGGTTATTTTTTAAATTTAATAAATAGAAACTACGAGGGGTATCCAAAAAATAAGTTTCCCATGTGTGTGTGTCAACCAAGCGTAAGTGACGGAGCATCTTTCTGAGAACGGGGACTTTAATTTTGGGTATAGTGGTACCGATTCCCGCCACGCGCTTGACTGTACGCCGTTTGATCTTGAGTCACGGGCCATTCGAAATGGAGACTCCACTGTGATCTGCCGCCAGTTATGAAGTGCGGAGTGTTATTCATTTTTTGACTGCAAAAAGTGAATCTGCCGTTGAAATTCATCGTCAGTTATGTGAGGTTTATGGTGAACATGTAATAACTGTACAAATGATATGACGTTGGCGAAAATTGTTTTTGGAAGGAAGATAAAATGTTCATGATGAACAGCGAGATGGACGCCCAGCTACCGATCACCAAAATGGCGTCATTTCTGCGTTGCGCGACGTTATTGATGCTGACCAGCGATTGACACTTGAAGAAATTATGGATCAGCTTCCACCAAACATTGAAATTTGCCGCGCATCTCTTCACAACATCATCACTGAAGAGCTTCAGCTGTCGAGAGTGTGTGCAAGGTGGGTTCGTCGTTTACTGTCTGACGGCCATAAGCAACAACGTGTGGCAGCTGCACAATCTTTTTTAAAATCTTTTACGGACGAAGGTGATGATCTGTTTTCAAGAATAGTCACTGGTGATGAAACATGGATTCACCATTCAATACCTGAAACAAAATGACAGAGTATGGTGTGGCTAAAAAAAGGGGAGAAACCTCCTCAAAAAGCCAAAGTGACTCAGTCGGCAGGGAAAGTGAAGGCTACAGCGATTTGAGACTGCCATGGAGTTTTATTGATCGATTATTTACCTTGGGGTGAAACAATAAATGCGGAACGGTACTGTGACGTTCTTCTAAGACTTCTTCGGGCAATCCAAAACAAATGACGTGGGCTTTTGTCACGGGGGTGTTTTTTCTTCACGACAACGCCCGTCCACATGCCGCTCGTGCAACAAGGGAGCTTCTCGAAAAATTTAAGCGGAATATCTTTGATCACCCTCCATACTCCCCAGACCTTGCTCCTAGTGATTTTCACTTGTTTCCTGAGCTCAAGAATTACCTCGGTGGTTGACGCTTTGCTAACAATGATGACTTGGAAAGTGAAGTGAATACCTGGTTTAAAAGTATGGCGGCTGAATGGTATGCAGATGGTTTGAAGAAACTAAAGCTTCGGTATGAAAAGTGCTTGAATAGGGATGGAAATTATGTAGAAAAATAGAATATGATGTGAGATCATAAAAAACATGTGTTTATTGTGGAATTATGTTTTTTTATTTCCCCCGAAAATTAGAGAAACTTACTTTTTGGACCCCTCTCGTATTTTACTGTAATTTACCACATTTACTGTAATGCTTAGTTTTTGATTCTAATACCAATTAAACCTTAACAAATGTTATGTAAATAGCTATTATTATAAGACAAATTAAACACATACTAATTGTTTAAGATAAATGAAAATTTTGAGTACTTATCAAATCAAAATCAAATAGTTTATTTCCATTGATCAATATTTACATTGAAATAGGAATTAGTCAGTATGTATATATATAAAGTTAAAAATATATATTTTTTATATTATATATACATTTATATATAAATTATTTTATAATATATTATTATCATATACATCTTAATTAATCATTATATTATTTGACATAATAACAGGTTTTAAATACAGCATAATGTAGATGTAAATAATAGAAACTAGCTTATGTCTGAAATAATGGTAGTTAATTATCATAATATTATTAGGCTAGAATCATGTCCAAAAAATTCTTTAATATAACAAAAACGGTTATCAATTAGCCATTTATACATACTATATTTAAATTGAGCATAAGGAATGGTCTGAGCTGACTGGGGAAGTTTATTAAAAAATTTATTCCATTAAATTTGTAATAATTTGAAGTTTTAGTAAGTCTACGCTTTGGAATTTCAATCATATTGTTGTAAGGGGTATTGTAACTATGGATGTCTTGTCTAATATTTAAACTGTTTAAACTAGCTTTAGTATAGAGTAATATTGGGTATATGCACAGGCTATATAGGCCTACAGTGAGAATTTTTAATTTTTGAAAAAAGGTTTTCAAAGTTAATAAATAAAGTCTGAAAAAATACAAGTTTATACCAGACTAGTTTTGTGAAACACCTGTTGAAAAAACTAGTCCTGTTAACACAGTTTTTCTATTAATTTTTGCATGTGAAGGCTGTTTACTATGGTTTTATATGATGAATACAATGTAATTTTGCATCAGTAATGCAAAGACTTATTAACTAATTTAGGTTTTAGTATGATTTAATAGGAGAATCCCAATCATGATAAAACAAGTGTGCAGGTGCTTATTAGTTATCTATCAGTGCAAAATTGTGTATTACCTAGTTTAGCTTCATCAGATCTACCTAAAAATAAATCCTTCAAAGGGGTTGTGTGATTTGCTAACCTTCGTCCTCTATCAAATGAACAGCACAGGTTCCCGGGAGGTCCACTACAAATTTGCTTTGAGGGGTTTGGACCATTGCCCCATAACAACGTTTGTAGACTAAGTTAAAAATGCCACTGGCATAAATAGATTTTTTTAAATTGTGAATCTATTGCATAGTTTATAGTTAAGAGTCAAAAGCTTTCTTAAATAGTCTGCATTGACAACTTGTCTAAATAACTAATTTAAATGAGGCGAAAGATTTATACGTTCTGACGGGAAACCGAGTCAATTGAAAAGAGGGGTTTCAAACAATGGTGTAAGAGAATGTTTGCTTTCAGACATGTTACAAGAAACATATAACTCGGTTCAGGAAATTGTCAACATCCAGATTAAAAGAGAGTAAGTCTATGCAAATCAACTTGGATAATAGTTTTCTAGTATGAATAGCGGAATAAAATATCTGGAACAGTGTGTTCCAGATATTTTATTTTCGACTGTCTCTCCAAATTTAATAAATATTTATTTTTTTGTATTCCATTTGTATTATATTTACTGCACCATAAATAATTATGCTAGTCTAAGTGAAATCCTTATGATCTGTCTACAGGATTTGTAATTAGCTCTTCAATTTGAAGATGGTTACCAATACTGAAGAAGATGATGATAGCCAAGATTCAATCAATTATAAAGCACAATATAAAAATCTCAAAAGGAAATTAAAACTTCTCATTTTTGTAAGTCTTTTTTAGCGGAATATTAAAGTGTTTGAAAGTGTTTATGGTTGAAAATTTTCATACTCTGTTTTTTTAGCACAGTTTTTAGATAATAGAGCACTTAAAAAATTGTTAGACATATTGTCTCCAATTTTTTTATACAGTATTTTGTTCTCAATGAACTTACATTTTTAATATTATTTTTATTACTTTAATAATTTGAATCTGTTTTTGAATGATGACAGTGTAATTAAAATGGATTTAAAGTGATATATATATATATATATATATATATATATATATATATATATATATATATATATATATATATATTTATTTTTTTTTTTATAGTATAGCCTACTTCATTATGAATAATAAGATGCAATTATTGTATATTAATTTTAACTGTATAAGTCTTTGATTCAAAGTTATCTTGACTATGCCACTGTTACTTAGAATAGGAATTGGGTGTACACAGATGCAGATGTCGAGGCCACCATCAAGAGAAAATTCCTTTCATGGATGGTGTGGAAGTTTTCGGAACTCGTTGAAGTGGAACCGCATGCTGAACTAAAATTATCAGCCTTATTAGATCGTCGTACTGTGATTGACTTGCAATTTCTTTACAGATACTTCATGGCTACACTGGTTCAGTAGAGATTATTGGCTGTAGAATTCCAGAATATATCTGTCGCTTAAGAGATCTATTTGTTTGCTCATGCTTAACTTTTAATGCTTTTGAGTGTGTGATCCAGTAGTCAGTGTGCATAGATAGTAAACTGGCTTCACAAACTAGAATTTGGCAATGATTGTGGCAGGTTTCTAAGGATGCTGAAAGCAGCATATAATTCTTGACTGTGTGATTATACTCGCACTTAGCCACTTTAGTCCCTTATATCAAGTGTTGCATGTTTGGGCCTCAATGCTTTTTGGACACTTGAGAATTCAACTGGTTAGTGTCATGGTCAGTAGGTGGATCAATGGGGTGTAGGGGTGAATGAGAGCCTCTTAAAAAAGTATTCAATATTTTTACTATCTGTATTAATCTTGAATATAGTAGATCAATTTATTTCCGTTATAATCACTTATTATTATTATTACTTATAGTTTTATCACTTAGCTTTCTATGGTTTAAGGACAGTCATGTTTCGAATACTGAAATAATTCTTTTGAGTTTAAATTAAATCTTTTTTAATTAGGAAAATGAATGCTTTCAAGAAGCATTACGATCCACTCAGCGCAGATTGCTCAAAGCTAGTAGAGATCGCAGCTTCTTGTTGGATCGGCTGTTAAATTATGAAAAGGTTGAGGCCTCTTCGAGTGAGGGGGAGGAAACTGAGTCCTCAGATGACGGAGACATGAGACCTGATGTTAAACGGTATGTAGTATGTCTAACTAAATATTCTGTTGTTGTCAAGTTCAAAAGTTCATTACATTTAATTGTAATATCAAGTCAGTGGATTGGTTATGTATTTGTGAATCTTGTTGCGTTAGCCTTTTATCAACTACCTCTTGCTCAATTGATGATTTTCAATTCCTTAGTGTGAATTTCCAATCAACTTGCACAATTTTGTTTTACAATTGGGTCATAAAACAAAAAAATTTCTAATATTTGACTATAAACTTTTAGTAACTTTATTTACAAGACAAAAGGTAAGATTTAATAAAAAAATCAGTTACCGGTTGTACTATAAATTTAAACTGCTACACAGCAATAAATTAAAAAAAGAACTGTAATTTATATTATTGCAATTGTTTAGAACTAAGGATCATGAAAAGTTAACATGACAAGTATATGAAATCAAAATTTATAGCTCCAGAACTGTAAATATTAATAATATAAATATTTAGACTAACCTGTCAACAGTTCAAATTTGTGTCATTGTTTTATTATTCTTGACATGTTTTATATGTCATAAAATGTTTTTTTATGAAACGTGATTACCCGCTTATTACAGTGTCAAATAAAGTAAAATTCAATACCACATTCCAATATCGTAAAATCAAATATACTTTCACTGTTTTTTCTCTCTTTTTTTCTGGAACTATTAAGAAATTATTTTAAACGATTTTGATTAATTTTCTAACAATAAAACAAATGTTTAAACCCAGTTTAACCTGTTTGATGGAATACAGCAGGATTTATGTATAGTCTTACAATTTACTTTTGTAGCATGGTATTATTTAGTACTGTTGAGTTGATATCTGTACTGTGAAAGTGTGGGAAGAATGGATTAGAAATTATTGTAACTTTTCTGCAAATGTTATCTCTTATTTATACTAATTGATTAGTGGAGATGGGACTTTTGAGAAATGCCCTATGAAAGCAAGTCCAGTGATATGAGTGATTGGAAGAGCGATAGAAATGTTTCAACCATATGTGTGCTAACCCAAATTTGTGGGTTAAAAGCAGGGCCGGTTGTACATTTTTTTTCGTGTAAGCGAACAACATTCCCCTCCCCCCTCTGAAAAACCTGAGAGGTAGGAGCATGCTCTCTGGATACAAATACTGACGGAATAAGGATTGAGACTCAAATATCAGGATTAACTGAACTTTTTTATTGAATGTAATATTTGTATACCTTAAAGCCCAATTATATATTTTAAAAGTGTAACATATCAATAAATACAACACAAGTCAGCTTACAAGAAATTCAACAATTTATTTACTCAAAATTAGAGGCAACATTTCGAGAAAAAAAACAGAAAACAAGGAATAACAAAAATACAAATGGTAAAATAAAAAAATTTTTCATCTGCCATTTTAGAACTGTGATAAATAATTAATTGCAAAACTTTAAAAAAAAAATATTTTTAGAGATCTATAACTTGATATGCAGCTTGACATAGTTTGGCAGTAACAAATGTTTACCTAACCCTATTTTTTTCAAAGTAAAAATTGGGTTGATCAAAGTAAAAATTGGGTATTAATCATATCTGTTGGTTCATCGCAATTTAAAAATCAACAGATATGAAGCAAAAATGTAAAATAAAAACTGATTTTTTAAGACCTTTAATTTTATGAGCTAATCCAATTTTTTTATTTTTCAAAATTTGATGTTTTAAGAGCATTTAGTTTGATTTTTCAAGAGCTATCATATCGTATTTTTATTTTTCAAAAATTTAGGGATTTGTGAAATTTTGAACATGGGGAGTTAAATGCCCAATCTTATTGTTAATTGAAAGGACATGTCATTAGTAGTAAGTATTGGATAAAAATGTACATCCCTGTGATGTACAGAAGATTTACAGTAGCAACAACTTAAAAATCAACATTTTTATATTTTGGACTACCCTGTGTAAAAACATATCTCGTATATGAATAATTTTAAAATGTGTACATAAAAATAATGAGGCTTAAAAGACCTTACAAATTAAGTGTAACACGGCCTACGTTGCTATTTGAAAATAAACTACGCCCTATACTCCTCTCCTCCAATACCCTTTTGGGGATTTTCCGTGTTACAAATATTCATATTTTTACCTAATTGTTTGGGGTAATAAATAGGGGGTTACAGTTGAAACAAATTATGCAGCTCAGTTCCTTTGGCTGCAATAGATATTGGACAGGTAATCTGAAAAACCTGTAGTAAAAACTGAATTTCCAATATCCATTGACGAATAAATAAATAATGTAGGCCTATAAATAGGCTCCTTATACTGTATTTACAAGCGCTGCACTGTTAATATAATGTACCAGGTTGTTTATCTTTACATATTATCATATCATGATTGTGTCAATTTCTTGGCTTAATTATATTATTCAAAGCAATTCAAGTAAAAATGCACAATTCGTTAAACATTTAAAACCATCAGGCCTAACATTCACTCACTAAGAATTTTTTTTTTTTTTTTTTTTTTGTATTTTATCAATACATCATTTATAAAACTTCAGATGGCGATTAGAAGAAATGTTTTTAACTAACTAATATAAAAAATATGTGTATTAAAAAACCTCATATAAAATATATGTAACATAAATATTAGTTTTTTAATTAGCATAATACGTGTTGGTATACATACAGTACAAGTAAACGTCACACAACACAAATTTATTACAATATAAGCACAAAATGTACAAATATATTACAATACAAGTACAAAATGCACAAATATTATGGTGATCGATTTCGCTGAACCACGCTCACCTTCCTCAGACCAGAGGGATTCACAAAAGAATGGAAAACGGTGTTCAACAACTCAATTTATAGGCCTATGATCACGTGACCCCATTGGCTGGAATCGTCAAAATGGCGGCTGCTGTGATATTATTGGTTAATTCTTATTGTCTGTTACTTCTCTTCTTTTATTCCCTGAAAATACATTATTAAAAACTATTTCAGAATCAAAATTAACCTGTTCATTCATTAATTTATCACAATCCTTACATTTTTCTTAAAAAATAAATAACTCTTCCCAAGCATTCATGTTACGACCCTTCTTACAAACTTTTAGAATATCTACATTTTCATCTATTTTAATCAAACTGTGGGTACAATTCAGAAGGTGTTTAGCTACATTCAAACTTTCAGGTTTCTTATTTTTAAAAGCAGAGACATGGTTTTTATATCTTTTGCTAAAATTTACAGTCTGACCTATGTAAAACATATTATAATCATTACAGTTAATCCTATATATTCCTGAATTATTGAATTTATCTTCACTTTCAATATTCGGGTGTAAAATGTTGGACATAGTATTACAAGTCTTAAAAGCTACTGATAAAGGCCACTGGCAACCATGATTGAATTTACAATAATTCCTGTTGGCAAACTACTGTTACCCATTAAGTACTGCATAGTGATTGACTGAGTCTTTTCTTGTGTCAGGTTTTATAGATTTTAATAGACAACTTCAATTTATTATTAAATTGTATTTGCTACAAATTGACACAAGCAATTGGACATTGATAAAAGGAAGCAAAAAATGTATTATCGAGCGTTATTTAAAATAGGAACATCTTTAGCGCTGTGTTACTCCATTCAGGGAACTAATATCAGCCACCTTTTTCAGCCAGTAGTGGAAAAGCAGAGCTATCTGTAAAGTTTCGTATTAGTTTGGGAATAACATTAACTCGAGTAGTGAAGTATACATATACTCACGGGATTCCACTTTGCGATATAACCTTACCTTAGGAGCGGCTGTAGCTAAGGGGCTAAGGCGATGATGGCTTGCCACACAATCGGTCCGGGTTTGATTCCCAATAAGACCAGTAACAGATTTTGCCCTGCCGCTCCTGTGGTTCGGAAGTCACTTAAAGCTGTTGGTCCCCAGGTTAAGTGTTAGAGAGGGCTTCTTAGTCCTAACTTTGCCTGGTAAAATAAGACGAACTTACTCCTACAATATTAATTCGGCAGAGTGAATCAACGCTTAAACTCTAGTCCCCTAATTTAATACTGTGTGTTTTGGGCGCCCCTTTTTCCTGGCGCCCTACGCGACTGCGTACTTTGCTTACCCCTTAAACCAGCCCTGGTTAAAAGGGATCTGATTACTTTTGTAATGTAACTTTGATTACTATGTTAGTGGTGAAGTCATTTTTTAATAGAAATAGCTTTTTTAAAGACTTTGAATCTTGCAATAATTTAGAAGGCTAGCACTTGTTTGGAAAGGTTCAAACATTTGTAAAAACTGTGAGGATTGAACCTCAGTCTATTGTAAGGACTAGCTTACAAAGATTATTTTTATTTTAACAATCACAGCAAATTAAAAATAATATTAACAGTAAAAAATAAATTGATGAGTAAACATTACAAGGGTTATGATAGGTTAAAATGTGACAATACTAAAAACTATTGCATTATGGGCCTCAACTAAATATGAGTAGTATCACCTAAGAGTGTTATGAACACTATAAATCTGGTTAGTTAGTAGTTACATTTGTTCACTTTCAGGAAGAAATTAGACGTCAACTCAGGTAGTAGTTACAATTCTGGTGTTAGTGCATTACCCAAAACACCTTCTTCTGCAAAGAAAAAGAAACCAGCTACAACTAAACCAGTTGTGAAGACTGTAAGCCAGCCTCAGGTAATAATAGGTTAGGTTAGTGGACACTGATCTACGGAGGTAATACAATAAGAGAGGTGGGACATAAATGTGAGTTACCATTCACAAGTTTCTAGATTTTAAAACTAGTTTCAATTTTTTTAAGAGTGGTAGTGTATCAACTTTCAAACACTAAATAAATAAATACAAATAAAACTTGAAATGGATATTATATAAACTTTGAAAAAGTCAATACCTTCAGTGTACCCTTGGTAACTTGTAAGTATACATTATCAGACTTGACTAAATAAAATTCACTAATCATCAAAGGGACAGGTGCAATTTTTTATATTCTTGAAGCCATAAAGTTTTACCCGAAATTAATGGATTTAACAAATCTACACCTTCACAATAATCCAGCATTTTGCTTCATATTTCTCAAAGCTGTTTTTTAGCAGATTGTTTCTTGTATAAAATTTGTATTTGAAATATACAATATTAAAGGAAAATATAAGTTAATACTACCAATACTAATTGGAAATCTAAAAAAAGAAGAGAAAGAATATGGAAACTTACCCAAGAAGTTAGGTCTACTAAAAAAAAAGCATAAGTCAGAACAAGTACATACATTTTTGGCACCACAGGCACCTTCTGAGCTCAAGAGGGCTACAATTGTCCCTGAGTAAGTGGCCGTAATAGTTTTGTGTTCACAGAGTATAAAAACAATTTTTTTATACATAATTTATTTATTAAAGCATTTATTATGGCTGAGAAGTGTGATATATCTGATGTTGAAATTGGGAATGTCACATGCAGTATTTTACAGAGGTGCTTCTAAGTTAAAATAGTATGTATAGCCCAACAATACAATCAATCATTGTATATATATGACAAAAAGATTTGATATTTAGGTGAACAATTATTTTACTGTAGACAACTCCAAATTAAAAGCCAAAAACAAACTGCTTAGCTATTATTTATCTACAAATAGCAGTCAATTATGTAAATTACATATTTTACATGAATTCAACAAAGACATTTCTTAGTGTGTTGTTAATACTTATCTAAATAGAATTAGCCAGGTGTTATATTGTTAACTTTCCAAACACCTAATTGATACTGACAAATTGGAATTAACTTTTATTACTTTTATTGATACTGACAAATTTAAACATTTATTACAATACAAAACTGATTCCAGTATATCTTTGTTGAAGATGTAAAACAACTTTCAGACAGTCTATACTGAATATTTATACATCAAGTTATTATTGCAATACTTTAAACTAGCACAATACAATTCACTTCACACACACAGAGGAGAGCTAACCTAAAATGAAAACTAAATAAACAAGCATAAACGTGGATCGGGAACATTATGATGCCATCAGAAAACATTTGCCACTCTAATTAGCAGTGAAGTCAGAATTAGCGGCAAGAGTTTCGGCTGTACCTCATCCACACCAGAAGGCATAATCATATCGTGGTTTAATGTCCGTTGTCATCTCAATCAATGTACGAGGACAGCCTAGTTGCCTACTCTCGGGTCAAAAAGTATAGATACTCGAGTTTGAGCGTTAACTGCGTTGTAACCAGTGCACCTCAAAGCATGAAAGTTACATCAACATTTCACAAATTTATTTATGCGTATTTACCTATAATTTTAAAATTGTTAAGGAGATTTTTATTTATCCTTAAAACGGTTTGAATGAGAAAATACCTGTTTTTTTGGCGTTTTTAAGACAACGCCTGACTTAAAAAAATTTTAATATGAAAACTACTAGTCCAATCGTTATGAAAATTTAACAGCTTGTAGACCATATACTTTTACATCTAATTTGTTCATCCCAGAATTTATACTCAATTAAAAAAAGTTGTAAATTTTGTAAAATTATTTTAATTTTTGATTGGTTGAAGTTAGAAATGTAAATAAAGGCTTAAAATGTAGGTCTTGATTAATACAAACACAATAGTAAACCATAAATTAGATACAAGGTCTTAAAAAAATTAAACATAGGTGTAATTGAAGCGGTGCTGTGATGCAGTGATGCGTGAAATCAGTACCGCTATGCAGGGAAAATTCCCGGCCGCAACTGGTTTTCGAGGGCCATTGTGGAGGTGAGTCAGAGGCCGTTCACCATTAGTTGGCTCATACTTACCCCAAACAGATGAGGCACATTATATACACTATAAAGCATTTAATTCTATACTGCGTATATTTATTTGCATTTCCCATCACCTTTTCTCATGAGGGCTTTGGTCCACTAATGACAGGTTTAAAAATGCTTTGCTTGCTGTAAAGCCGTTGTCAAATATGTACAAAATTATTTACAAAAAGGTTAACTATTTACAATATTTATATTTACAAAATTAATCTGGTTTGTACCATATTAAAGATTAGTCTGAGAAGCCATTTCTGATGCGTAATCTGTAGAGCTGTCATTTAGGTTTACTGTTAGTGGCTCAACAGGAGGCAGTCTATAAGATTGTCGTTTTTCCAATAATCGATCTTCTATTGCTTTTGCATGGTTGATACAATTCTTCCACAATTCTGGAGTAACTGACCGCAATGTTTCTTGGCAAAGACTGTTCATAACATCCATCGATCTTCCTTTAACTGCCTGGGTAGCCATACTCACTTTAGCGACTTTTCCCTTAACGTACGCCCAAATTAGTTCAATTGGGTTAAGCTCACAATGAGCCACTGGAAGCCATATGAGCTTAACGTCAGGGCGCACTTGTCTCACTATTTCGTCAACTATTTTCACTGGTGTTTGAAAATGAGGTCTGGCGTGGACGATAAGTTCAGCCTTCGTCATATTTGCGTAGTTTGAAATGTTGGATGGAAGAGGAATATTTCTATTTGAAAGAAACAAAATAATACCATCTTTTTTCCAAGACATAGTAGGGTTTTTTGTAGCCGGATCTACCGGATCAGTACAATCGCCGATTTTTCAGGGAGTAGCTTCAAGACCTTTTCGAACCATTCTGCATAATGTTTAGCGTTCATTTCATTGTGATAATCTCCAGAATTCTTTTTCCCAATAAAACACAATTCAGCTCCAGGTAAAAAACCATCTTCACTGCCAATGTGCAATATTATTATTCATTTCCCTGCTCCTGATGGTGTCTTGAAGCCTCGTCTCCAACCGTAGATTTGCTGAATACATCCTCTGTACTGGTCGTAATTGTTGAAGTTATTTTTCAATGATTTTAAAACGTTATCTACCCAACTGTAAGACATCGTATGGTTTTGTCCACACCAAGTTTCGTCCGGGAAAAAGAGTTTGGATCTTTTTGATCTTAGGTCCTTAATTTTTCTTAAATATGCATGACGTGAAGCAGCAATAGTTGTCGACTCCATTAAGATCGGTTTTTTTATTCAGTTTCTTGAAAGAAAATCCTAATTTTTGTACAATTTTCGTAAGAGTATTTTTTGACATCTTTGGAAAATCTGTCAAGGTCTGGACTAATTTACTATTTAAGTTACTGATTGTAGGGTAGGTCTTATTTAGGTAAAAATCATAAATGGTTCGCCTTATTACGCCAAGAGTGAAATCGTCTAGCTTGATGCTTGGTCCGTACACAATGCTTCTTACTTGGTCTTCGGCACCGCTTCATTTACACCTAAGTTTAATTTTTTTAAGACCTCGTATCTAATTTATGGTTTAGTATTTTGTTTGTATGAATCAAGACCTACATTTTAAGCCTTTATTTACATTTCTACCTTCAACCAATCAAAAAATAAAATAATTTTACAAAATTTACAACAACTTTTTTAATTGAATAACAATTCTGAGATGAACAAATTAGATGTAAAAATATATAGTCTACAAGCTGTTAAATTTTCATATGATTGGACTAGTAGTTTTCATATTAAAAATTTTTTAAGTCAGGCGTTGTCTTAAAAACGCAAAAAACAGGTAGGCCTACTTTTCTCACTCAAACCCTTTTAAGGATAAATAAAAATCTCATAAAAAATGTTTAAATTATATGTAAATACGCATAAATAAGTTTGTGAAATGTTGATGTAACTTTCATGTTTTGAGGTGCACTGGTTACAACGCAGTAAATGCTCGAATTCGAGTATCTATACTTTTTGACCCGAGAGTAGTTCCAGTCTGCTGCACTCACAATCACTTACCCAATACTATTTTTACATTCTGTCTAATCTAAGATTCATTTAACAAATTAATTAACATAAAATATTGTTTTGTTTATTTAAAAAAATACTGTTAGCAAATGATTTTATGAAGAATCTAAGGATGGGCTGAAGAGATAGATGGGCAAACTATAGCAATTTGAGCACTCAAATTGTGCCCTAAACACGAATATGGCAAGCTTTTTACAGTCAAACCAATATTGTTAGCGTCAGAAATGTGCTTATTTCAGTAGGTTATGTTCTTTTAGGATAAAGCTAGGTTGGTTATTGATAAGTTATGTTAGGTTAACCTAAGTTAATCTACTTAACCTCAAAATCCCAAACCTAACCTATCAATACCCAACCTAGCCTTAGCCTAACAAAACAGAATCTTACTGAAACTGGAACATTTCCAGTGCTTAGTAATGGTTCAATTGCAAAGACCTTGTCTTATTCCTAATCAGGACAAAATTCCACACAATTCGAATACCCACATCGCTATGTTTACGGATAACAATATTTTTCCGTTTTTCCTCATTTTTCATAATTTTGTTGGCTTTTCTACTGAAAAAACCATCTTATTCTTGTTTCTTGGCTATGTATCTACTATGAAAAAAAACTAACAAAAAAATGGACAAGGCCTCTGTTCTATATAATAACGCATTTTTTAAAGAATAATTTTAAAAATAGTTTCAAAATATCTTTTAAGATTATATTTATTTAATAGTTAATACAAAAAAATGTTTACAATAAATATGTAAATAAAAGAAATACTTTGATAGTATTCTATAATTTTTAACTCAAATTGCTCATATCAACTGATTTGAAGCAAAAATCTTATTTAAAGAATAATGTGATATTTTAATATCTTGTGAGTATTTAAACATATTATTCTTTAAACATTTGGTTTCAAATCTATCACAATGAGGAATTTGATTTAAATTCTATAGAATATTATTCATTTTTTGTATTTACATACTTACTGTAGAAAAACAGTTTTTTAATGTAAACTATGTCCATAATTTTACTAAATTGAGTAAATACATAAGAATTAGTCAAGTCACAATATACAATTGTCAAGCTGTATACATGAATTATTGTAGTTTATTCATGCAGCAAACCTACTCAAATTTTAGCAAAACTTGGTAAGAGCTTTGTAATTTAGAAATGGCAGCTCAAAGTAAATTTATGTATGATTTTCTTTTTTTTTTTTTTTTTTATGTACGATTATCAAAGTATGATTTTCTTGTAAATTTATGAGGCACACAGTTGGATTGGCTGCTGCAGTCTCCAAACCTAATGCAGACCAACTACTGTTACCTCACGAGCGATACAAGTGACGGGTTTGGTAGTGCAGGGGTGTCCCCTAGTATACTATAAAGCTCGATGTAGTGACTCACTGACACTAAATATTGAGGCACTTCCCGACGTCCTACTCCCATTATGTGTATACTTGAATTGAAGCTATCGGTCTGAAACCTCCAGAAAAATTCACAAAAGTTGACTTTTTTCACTCATAAACAAGATAATAGCAGCCTTTTTTGTGTTTGTAACTCTGTGAACATAAAACTCATTACATTACCACAGTTACCTCATTATCCCATCTGTACACATAACAAAACAATATGAATGTTATTTTGTTATAGTTTTTCATCGATACTGAATTATTGGACACTCCTTCAGCATTTTTTTACTGTAGCTACAAATTTAAGTTTTCAGTGAACAGTATAGAATTTTCCACAATCAGTTTGCAATCGCTGTATGTAAGCATACAGAATGTGGAATACCAATACAAAGATAATAGCTTTTATCCCGCCCATTGTCAGCTAAAACAATCAATTTTTTGGACAGCCATCGTATAAGATGCTGCTCCAAGATTTTTGTTAGCTTTACAAGATGGCTGTCTATAAGTGATAAAATATTCATATCAACCTGAATTTTTAAGTTTGAAAATTTATAATCTTGGGTTATATATTGATTATATTTGATTTAGTAGGTAATTATTTAACCAGAAATTATGTAAAATCAATACATTAACTACACACAAATTTAGAATAAAGTTATTTTTATTTATAATTCTTTTTAACTAATTTATTTTTGTTATCCTATCTTTATTGTTTTAATTATATAAATTTGTTTAGTAAATGAAGCCTTTTTTGAACATTTTGGTACGTATAAGTTTAATTAAAACTGAAGTTTTTTTTCTGAATTGTTTTATCTACAATTCAAAAAAATATCTACAATTCCCATACACCCTTCAATACCACTGTCCGTGTATGGAAGGGTGGGTGGGTCAACACCTCTGTCCGTGTATGGACCTCTCAACTTGGTACACCAATATTCTATTTCACAAATCTCAGTAGCATTGAACTTCAGGATATGTGGCTTTGAAATAATCTAACCCTTCTTCAGACTGTTTTTAGTTCCTTAAGTTTTAATTTTGTACATAATATTTGAATCGTTCCATCAATTACAAAGCTCACCTGGAGTATATTAAAAAAAATTTAATCAGTTATTTAAAGTGTTTTTCATTTGAGAGATAATACTACTCTGGAAACATGTAAAATTGTTTTTCATGGATACGTTAAACAATGCTTAGATACAGCATAACATAACCTTATGGGAACAAGCACATGGTATCAAATATTTTTAGATAAAAAAAATAAATAAATTCGAGCCATGTCTACTAACTTACCTTTAAGGAGTTCTTGCAAAAACACATACATAAATATAAAAATTCTTACATTACCTGAGTTGTACATTCATGAAATTTTGATTTAATACATAGTATAAACCACAATTTACCAATTATTTCATCACCAATACAACACAAGAAATAATTCCAGTTTTAAGTCCTTTGTATTTTGTCTTTGAAACTTAATAATGAGTTTCCAAATCTCATGAAGACTTTGGATCTAAATAAATGTAAAGATTGGTTAAAAACTGCTGATTGACAAGTATCTTTACTCTGCTCCTGAGTTTTTCCAGTCTCCTATAACTTTAATTATCATTTTCATTTCATTTAAAAATAAAAGTCATTCTACAATTTGTTAATGTTCAAACCTAATTTGTAATTTTTAGTTTACAGACACCTGCAATAAGCACCTGTTCAAAATGTATCACATTGTCATGGATGTTTTTTACTAATAAAGAATGTCTAATGCCAATAAAAATAAATATGTATGCCCATTTCCATGCCTTAGTTGACCATAACTATTAGTAAAGTTGCAGATGGTCTCTTTGGGAGGTGATCACACGACGTTGGAAGAGTTAGATTGACATCTTGAGTCACAACATCAGCGGTACCTGGACATGGACCGTGTGGTAGCTAATATCCCTGCTAAAGTGTTCAGCAATGATCATAACTCTTAGTACAGTTGCAGATGGTCTCCCTTGGAGGTGGTCACATGACGTCGGAAGAAGTAGAGCGACACCTCGAGTCACGACATCAGCGATACCTGGATATGGATCGTGCGGTAACCAATATTCCTGCTGAAGTGTTCAGCAATGATCCTTCATTGGATATTGACAGGTTAGTTCCTCTATTAACATTTAATTCTGATAAATTTTGCATATAGTTAACATAAAGATTCAGAAAGCCTATTTATATACAGGGTATTCATTAAAAACTGTTCAAGACTTCGGGTTATGGTTACATACATGAAAACTAAGAAAACAGTTCCTATAAATATATGTCCTAAACGCTTAGTTTTCCGTATTTCTGTCTGAGTGTTTTTACATAATTTATCATATCTTAATAACCCCTCAAGATATTATCTTCAAACCCAGTACATATGTGAGGAAAAATAAGACCTAATTAAGTATAGAGTATCAAGTTCCTACTTTGTATCGTTTCAAATTGGCGGCTATTTTTTAGTTTTCGAAGCTTAATATCTTGAAAAGTATACATTTTTCAAAAAATGTATTATACAAAAAATTGCAAAATTTAATTTCCTAAAATATAGTACTACAAAGATTGTTAAGATCGGATCATCAATAATAATAGTTGAAGCAGAGACCAGCACAAGTTTTAACCCTCCAAGTGATATCGGTTCGGTCCGAGCCGTTAATGACCGCCTCTGAATCGATAACGGCTCGCTCCGAGCCGATCGCGAAAAGCGCCGTGAACAAATAACTAAAATCGGAAATCAGTTATATTTTATACTAAAATGTTCAGAAAGAGTTCCTCTTTATGATACTCTATGTCAAAAGTTTTTCAAATACGCGGGAAAAGTAGTATTGATTATTTATTTACGATCAGCTGGTTCCCGCGCTCAGTCATTCGTGTTCTGTGACAAAGCGTCGTACATCAGTGTTGTTTATTATTCCGTTTGAAGGTTATATTAGTGCATATGTTGTTTTATTTAGTTTGTATGTTTGTAAATATTGTTATTATTTGTAAATATGAGTCAACTAAGCCGTTCGAGTAAAATAAGAGATGGTTTATTTGATTTGAGTGATGAATCTGACAATGACGATGCACCTTGGAATGGAATATCCTCGTTATTCCATGTAAATATAGTTATAATTTGCTGCAAACAGTATTTTATTCAGTTTTTAGAAACATTTACAAGTGTAAATAAAGTTTTACAATCCTATATAAATATTATAATGGAACTTTATAATAACAAATACACTTTTCTGAAATTTCTGCTTTTTTATGCTAGTACAAAAACATTTTCTATATGACTTTCTTGTATACTACAACAGATAAACTGTGAGATATATTTTTGTGTTCAGAACTAAATTGTGTAACTTTTGTATACAATGGATTTTAAAAGTGTTTCCATAACAACTATAATAAATAGACTCAAAAACAAAAAAATATTTTTGAGAAAAATTTTTTTCAAGGTCATCCAAATTTTCTCAAGATAAGAAAATTTTTGGTAAGTTTTTCTTTTTCATAACCATTTAGTACATATTATTTAGAACATTTTGATATGTAATATGTCATATTACAGGTATATTTAAAATTTTTTATGAATTTTATAAAAAAACACTGCGCGATGCCTAAAACAGGCCTATCACTGAAGAGTAAAATGCGTATCACTTGGAGGGTTAAAGAACTAGCTAATTTCTTAACCAAAATTATTTACTTTTTAAACCTAGTAAAACAAACTGCATGGTTTTAGTACATGCCAAACTAAAATACCAATTCAACTCAGTTTTAAAATCAGAGGCAAAATTTCTTAGTCTCCGCATTGACAATAATCTTACTTGGAATTTACATATGGAAAAAATTACATCAAAATTATCTTCCAGATTATACACATTAAGTAAATTGCAATAGTTATTTATGACTGATGTAAAGACCTTAAAAGTGATTTATTTTGCACACGTACATTTGACAATGTCAGTAAGCATTTCAGTATATGGAGCTACGTCCAGAAATAATTTTTAGAAACAATTGTGAAAATGTAAAAAAGAGCGATTAGAATTATAAAAAATACTTAACCTCAGTTTAAGAATATTTCATTTCCCTAAATATTCTAATAGTCCACACGCTTTATATATTATAAACACTTTTTACAGTAAGAAGATTTTCTCAGAGTTAAGATTATTTTTAGAATTCCATAACTATAATACAAGAAGACGCAATGAATTACCTTACCTTACCTCCTTGGCCATTGAAACCCCAGTTGGTTTTTGGCCTCGCCAACAATGCCTCTCCATTCTGCTCTGTTCTTTGCTGCCTCAGGTGTAGTCCCCAATTTGTGAATATCTTTGAGGACCTGATCTCTCCATCTAAGTCTTGGCATGCCAAGAGGTCTTCTACCTTCTGGATTCGATCGTTTAATATATTTAATTATGGAGGTATTTTCTCGCTTCCACACATGTCCAGCCCACCTTAGTCTTCTACTTTTCACTAGTGCTACTATATCTGGGTGAGTGTATATTTCTCTTAATTCTCTGTTCTTTCTTATTCTCCAAACATCTTCTTCACATACTGAACCAAACACTTTTCTTAATACTCTATTTTCAAAGACAATAAGCTTCTTCTAATATTCCTTTGTCAGTGTCCATGTTTCTCCTCCATATAGTAACACAGGGAGGACTATTGTATGGTAGATTTTGATCTTAGTTTTTCTAGACAATATTTTTGATTTAAGTAATTTCTCTACTGCCCAATAGGTCCTAGTCTATTTTGGATTTTGTTTTCCTCTATTATGTTTTGTGCTAAATTTATGCCAAGGTATTTAAACTCTTTAACTTTTTCAAATTCCCACTTGTCCACTTTAATATTTTGTATTCTGTTCATTCCCTGTCTTCTGGTTATATGCATATATTTTGTCTTATCCTGGTTTATTTCTAATCCCACCTTTCTGGTTTCTTGAATGAGCATTTTTGCTAAATTTTCCAGATCTGTTCTACTGTCAGCAAGAAGAACAACGTCATCCGCAAAAGCTAACACATTTACTTTTGATCCAACATAGATCCCAGCTCTGAAATCTTTTGTCTTCCTGAGTGCATCTTCTAAGACTAGGTTGAAAAGTAGACGCAATGAATTAAAAATAGAAAATCATAATTTGGAGTTTTATAAAAAAGTCACAGTATCAGGGTTCAAAATATTTTGTTAACATATTACCACCTAAAATTTAAAATGAGCCAAACCTAATTAAAATTTAAAAACAAACTAAAAACATTTCTGATCAGCAAGACCCTATATTATCCTGAATTGATAAGTGATTAGTTTTTCTGAATCTCAAATATTTTATTTAGTTTAATTTTTGACAGTTGATATTTTTCTGTTAGGTTTAGCCTTTTGTAAATGCAATACGCTGTAATGTATAGTAAAATAATGACGCTGTTCATTGTGCATATTATGTAAAAAAGGTAAGTATGAGTGAAGAGAATCCTTGTCTTTCCTTTATCACAGCTTGTACGATTTGGGATAGTATATTCCAGGCTTAGGAGAGCTATTTTCCATAACAATTTGTCTGATTGTGCAACAGTATTTAATTAGATGAATCTGTTGCATAAATGAGTTTTCAAACCAATTGGAGTTTTATTTATCTACAAGAGAGATATCTTAGACATGGGTAGTGATTTACACTTATTAAACAATTTTCCTAAAAGGATTATTTAGTATGGGTTGGATCCTAGCACAATAAAGAGAGTGGGAACTGAATGTGCCTTCTTTTGCAACACATGTGTACCGCTATACTCTCATATCAAGCATATAGTAGTGGAAACCTTCCTGATTTTACCAAGAAGACATAGGCTATCTTTATTTTATTTTGATCCAACTAGGATAAACTCCAGATAGTCGCAATATGAATAGTTGCGAGGCCACTGTATTTTTTAAAAAAAATGCCATGCTTCAAAACTGTTTTTTTGTAGCAGTGAATACATTCTAAATCTTCTCCTGATTGTATTCAAAAAAACATATAATGTATTGAAATAAATAGTAAACTGAGTGTGATTTGTGCAGTGAATCCAATGAGCTGTGTGAGATGGAAACATCCCCGAGCAACCTTGGCGAGGACTGCCTAAGCGTGGATATGATCGCTGATTGACTGATTGTCATTTAACCTGTTTTCACTACACTGTGTTTTTGTAAATTTATTTTCACTTTCATCGACACATACTCTCATTTTTCGTTCAAATATATCTTAAATAAAAATAATTATGCTTCAATATTCAACACCTTCTAAATTTATTTTTATGCTAATTAATGTTATTTTTATATTATTTCTTGACTCCTAACTTATTTCTAGTTGTGCTTCATCCATGTCCAGGGAAACAGAAACAATTTATAAAAAGTAAAAAAATTGTGTTTTTTTCAATAGCATTCAAATATTTATACATATTATTTTTTCTTACTAACAATCAGTAATTGTTTTTATTGGAGTAATCGTATCTAGCTGATATAAGTTCAAGTATCTTAGTCAAGAATAAATCACCTACACCATAATATTTCAAATGTTGAGTTAGTACATCTAAATCAATCTAGCACTGAAATAGGCTCGTGAACATAGAAAATCTTGGAGGTACTGTAGAGTCTCGCTAATCCAAAAATCTGCTTAATCCGAAACAGAAATTGGTAAATGATTTTCGAAAAATATAAATGCAGTTACTGTAAGAACTACTAATTAATATATATTTAAAAATAACAAGAAAATATTATTTCAAGTACTTAACTGTTAATAAAATTTTCAAATGTTACTTTAGTTTGAAAAATCATTTAAATTTCTTTGCTTGAGAAGAATTCTTCTCCCTCGAAACTACTGTAAATTATGCCAGCGTCTCAAAAACATGAATAAATAAATTTATTTTCCTATCGGCCATACCAGTGAAACCCTTCGAAAACACATGAATGGCCATAGACATGATTGCAAAGTCTAAAATCCTGAAAAACCTGTCTCTGCTCATACTCTTCTCCATAACCAAAATTTTGATCAGTGTTACACCACTAAAGTAATCATATCCCTTCCTTCCCATGCCAACAGTTCCCAACTACGAAGGATGGAATTAGCACACCAATGGATAACAAGTTCCCATGACCCTCCTAATTTAAACATAAGATAGACCACTTCTCCTCAGACCCTTCTCAATCAGCAAACTTCATATATATATACCAACTGAAAAATCTGCATCAATACCTGAGTGTTGCTCTATGGATGTACAACCCCCACCACAGCCACCTACCCAGCAACAGTGGAAGCCATGTCAGTCTCTCTCTCTCTCTACACACCTGAAGAAAGTGCCAGTGGCAGAGAAAATTTATGATTATGTGTTTCTTTTGTATATGTTACTACTACTCTGGTGTTAGTGAACTTGTCTTCTAAGGTCCCATCTTAGAATAAGTAGCTCATCATTCTTAAATGGTAAGAAACATACTTAGTTTAATAATAATCACCCTTGTTATGTTATAACAGGTGGTAAAGGCCATGTTGCCAATGTGGTTTTGAAACTTTTGCAGGGAAAATGGATTGAATTTTAGTCTCTTTGTAGAAAACAATCACATTAGTTTTTCTTTGCCTTCCAATGTACTTTGTAGAGATACTTCCTCTATAGGCATACTACATTTAGAGCCAGTGGCCATTGGTCTAAGGACTTTGTATCTGAGTTAGAGATAGTGCAGGTTCGAATTCTGGTCTTGTTACTTTTTATCAGTGTAATGTACTGTTTCTCCTGCTTACTCTATCTGATAAGTTCCCCGCCTAGATTAATAGCCTTTGAGGGAAATGGGTTGAATAAGGTTAAAGTGGAGATCAACTCCTCCTTTTCAAAAAAAAAAGAAAAAGGAAGTACATTACGAAAAATGTCAAGTCAAGCTAAAGAAAGGAGAATCAATAGCCCAGTACACAGAAAATGTGCTTGTTGAAAAGTGGAGGGATAAGAGAATTGCATTGTGTACACCGACAGGATTAATTAAATTGTAAATTCAAAAAACACAAATTCAGTAGAGAGAAGTAAGCCACTGATATTTGTTCATTGTAAATTCTTCATGGGTGTGTAAATAGGACAAATCAAATGGTGCCTACTATTCCCCTGTGAAAGGAAAACTCTCAGATGATACAAGAAAATAATAAAATAATCAATACCACTGTACGTGTATGGGTGAGCGGGTGGATCAATACCACTGAACGTGTATGGGTGGGCGGGTGGGTCAATACCACTGTATGTGTGTGTGTGTGTGTGTGTGTGTGTGTGTGTGTGTGTGTGTGTGTGTGCGTGTGTGTATGGTACCACTGTGTGTTTGGGGGTAGTACCACTGTGTGTTTATGGGAGGGCGGGTAGGTAAGTACTACTGTACGTGTATGGGAGGGCAGGTAGTTCAGTACCACTGTGCGTAAAACCACAAGTGTTAAAACTCATTTTGTTATGTGTGATAATGCAGGGAGTAATTTTGTTAGTCTTACTGATGTGAGTGAAAACTCACTACCTAGTCGGTTTTCATTACTCTATAATCCATTTTCTAACTATAAGCTCATTTATTTTTTAACCCAATATTAGGTTTATGATGAAAAGAACTAACTCCTCATTAGAAACCTTACAAATTCTGCTTACTAATGCTCAATACTTTTTCAAAAAAGTTAAAGTTTCAACAGGAAAGACAACAAATGTTGAATGATTTTAGAATGTCTGTACTTAAAAGTTTACTGTCAGTTCATTACCAGACTCTACTAGAGCAATAAAATGCGACAGGGTACTAATAATCTCTTAAATATTGCTGAAAGAGCAGATTGAAAAATATTGTGTCTGAGGAGAGAATGACAGCATTGTTAAGAGTGAGAGAGGTTCACTGAGGGTTGTGTGTTTCTCATTTTTATATCACATGTTACAAGTAGAAACAACTATTTGTATTAGTAAGATTGTTAGCAACAACATTTATACATATACATTTATTTCATAAAACCTAAATTAGTTTTTTGTTTACAAAAGGAAATAACCTTTTGGAATCTTTTATGATTTGTGTATTTATATTACTTATACATATTTTTTGTTGCAATAAATGATAATTTTAAAGTTTGAGAAAAAAATGTGAAATAAGTTTTAAAATCATGTCAATTAGCTATAAAAACTAACCATACAATACCAAACCACACAGTCCTCACTACTGTATGTTTGATCCATCTGCCCACCCATACACTTATGGTGGTAATGCAGCAGTGGTATAATGATAAGCAATGATAAATGTGATTCTAGTTCTATAAATCATAAAGAAAGGAAGATTTCCTTATTTACATAAACAATAGACTTATTTATGGAACATTTTTTACTTCATCATATTCAATTTTTTGTTAAGTTATATTTTGGAGTAACTTCGTCAAAAATATGTTATTTTCATTTTCAGACTATTCCATTTTAAATGGTATATAGTATGATAAGCTTTAAAGTTGATTAATTTGACAAAATAGGCTTTTTAATTAGATAACTATGGTATCATTTTCCACCGGAGAAAAACTTTAAAACGATACCACTGGTATTCTTTGCCAAGTCTATGGTTAAATAAAAGTGTATACAGTGAAAGTTGCTCCCAAAAAAATAATGTTCTGGGGAAATTTTAAGTACTCAAACTGCATTACTGCCATGTGTGCACAAAATTGATGCAAATTTTTATGATTTTAGCACAAATTCCGTTACATACGCATTTCTATACATAAAAATCATAAGTAATTTGATCTAGGATGTTTTAATCGATGTACTAGGTAACCAACAATTAAACATAAAAGTTGAAAGTGTAATTATAATATGGAAAACTGTTCGTTTCGTATTAGACTAGCTGAATCATCCCATAGCCAAACCTAGGGAGGTTGAACTGCAGGGAGTACTGTGTAAATTTAAGGCACACACTACCACCGTTGTCGGCTACTTTTCACAAACTTGTTTGAATTGTAGCTTTTATATCAGCCACTACAGTAACTCCCCGAAATACAGGTTTAGGAAAGAACATATCCTTAACCACTAAAATTGATGACTTCAATGCTGTTGCCATTGATATACTAATTAATTTACTATGGCTCCAGGTTCGATGTGGAAAAATTGCAACTCAAATCCCCCACTCCCCATGCTGACCTAGCTTCATGAGGCATTTTGGGGAGCAATGACTTGAGTCGCACATCCTGGTAATGAATGCTGGACTATGTGCTAATTACACATCCCTGAGCATCCAGTCACGTGTCCTTGGGGACCATTCGCAGATTATTATTATACTAGATTACAGCCATTGCTCCACCACTTGAAATAAACATCTTTCTACTTATGAAAATCAAATAAAATATGTAAATTTATTTACAGCAGCACAAAGTACTTACTTTGCTACTTGATACAATACTATGATAATCACAAGTGAAATTAAATTTGAATAAAAACAATATTTTAACTTAAAGCCCAGTAAGAGGTAAAGTGTTGAAATCAGAACCCTCTACTTTTTCTTGTTAGACCCTAAATCTGTATGGCAAATTTTACTTATTCAGTAAATATAAATATTTTCATAGTATGCATTGGAATAATGAAAAGCCAGACTCTTCAATAATTACTAATAATTATTTAATAAAAACTTATCGGTGGCAATTTGGTAGCCAAACATTTATTTTCTAACTTAAAATACTAATTGAGATATTTACTAATTTACAACAGTTGTTTTATTAAAATTAATTGCTTGGACAGACAATTTCTATACATCTTTGCATAGAACATTTCACTCAGTCGCATGTCAAAACTAAAATATCTATTTGATTTTTTATGCTAACATCACTCATAAAATAAAAAATAAATACGCACAGAAATCACACAACAACAGTAAACTATTCTAAACTAATTGTAACAGTAGGCACTTACATAAATTAGTATGTTGAATGACATACAAAAAAACTGTTCAGGATCTTAATAATATAAAAAATATTTAAGTTAAAATCCATCTTAATATTAACTAATTATTTTTACTTTAAATAAGAATATTTTTTCTTGTGTCATAACTATTTAAACTTGAGCAAAATTTTAGTAACATATATGTATAAAGTTTTTTACATTGTAACTAAGAATAACATTTTCCTTAGGAAGTTTCATTAAAGTAAAATTTTAAAACGAGATAAGTAACATTTTATTTATTTTTTTTTAATTCTTGCACCATTTTATATTTTCAAAAATGAAGATAATTATCAACTAAAACATTTTTCATGAAAAATATTTAACTACAAAATAATCAAAAAATCTGATAGTTTTTAAAATGAAGTATTAAAAATTTGCAGTATAACTAAAATATTTACAGTGGTACATCATTCTATTTATGATGAATCAACATGCCATGAAGTGTGTTTTGCCCACATTACGGTATACAAATGAGTCTCTTCTGCAAACACCTGCTGTAAAATTGACCTTTGAATCGTATCACTTTCTTTATAGTATTGCAAATACTTTTATTGCGAAAATATATTTACTTTTACCTTTATGATATTTAATGCTGCTTGCAATTTAGATGGCAACTGACTATTTAGGATGGCCAGTGCTGCTGTTATCACAGAATGGGTCAGTGTGTTGAGAACACATGTTTTTGGGGTGTATTCTTAAATTCTTTGTCTACAAATCAAGGAAATTTTTAATCTGTCTTTTGATTTTCATTTTATTAAGATTTTTTGTTTTCTTTAAGCGTTCAGGGTAAACTATTGGACATTTTATTTATTCCATCAATTATTTGTAGTAAAAAAATATGGAATTTTAAATGTAGAATGGTTTAAATATTTAGAGTAAAATACATTATCTTGCTTATCTCAAGTTCTTACTTTTGAATCAATTATTATATTGTAAATTGTTTGAGAGTTATTTCTGCAGTGTACCTCAAAAATGTTATGTTTATCTGTATAGATCATTTATGAGGAAATATTTGAAGCACAAAAGCGTTTGAAGCAAAATTAATGATGTAGCCTCGATTTGTTCCTCTTAAAGCAAATGTCGGAAACAGAAGATTATTAATAAGATAAAAGTTAAATATTAGTGATGGCATTGATCTTGATATTATCCAAACAGGACTCAGTTCTATCAAAATTATTCTGTATGTTTCTTTGACCTTTATCATTAACTTAAAGTGTGCCTTTTTTAAATTGAAAATTGATGTCTTTCCTGCAATTTTGAATATTCTTGGGTAATTCCAAGGATTTTCCCATGAATCTTTTAAATATAAAAATCTAATACAGTAACGGTATATAATTGCGAACAAAATTAAATTCTTTAAATAAATATATCTTTTCTTAGTAAAAAAAGTTGTCATATGTTTACAATATGCAATGAAATGAAACGTGTCTTAGCACAATACAGTACAAGAAAGCGTTTATTTTATTGTGCTATATTTTGGTAAATCATGGTTACCTTCTTGAAATCACTGTAATTCTAAAGAAATGGAACTGATGTTCAACTCCACTTTACTTAACGGTTCATTTATCCTTAAGTTGAGAAACCCTTAGAGTTTGGAGACAGTGGTTATCATGAATTCCTAGACTATGAAGGCAAGTTATGTGTTAGACGAGCGTCAGGAGTCGCTGCAGTCCATTAAACTTGTGGAGTGGGGTGTGTTACTTGTTTGTAACAACACATAATGTACTAATTAGTAAATTATTTTACTCTTATATTGAAGTGTGATTTGATTTGTATTTTAACCCTCCAAGTGATATCGGCTCGGTCCGAGCCGTTAATGACCCCCTCTGAATTGATAACGGCTCGCTTCGAGCCGATCGCGAAAAGCGCCACAAACAAATAACTAAAATCGGAAATCAGTTATATTTTATACTAAAATGTTCAGAAAGAGTTCCTCTTTATGATACTCTATGTCAAACGTTTTTCAAATACGCGGGAAAAGTATTATTGATTATTTACGATCAGCTGGTTCCCGCGCTCAGTCATTCGTGTTCTGTGACAAAGCGTCGTATATCAGTGTTGTTTATTATTCCGTTTGAAGGTTATATTAGTGCGTTTAGTTGTTTTATTTAGTTTGTATGTTTGTAAATATTGTTATTATTTGTAAATATGAGTCAACTAAGCCGTTTGAACCACTTCTGGAGATCTAAAGGAACTAAAAAGAGAAAGGCGTCTGCTGTAGTGGAGTCAGATTCGGAATAAGGGATATTTATCCTCGTTATTCTATGTAAATATAGTTATAATTTGCAAATTGCTGCAAACAGTATTTTATTCAGTTTTTAGAAACATTTACAAGTGAAAATAAAGTTTTACAATCCTATATAAATATTAGGCCTATAATGGAACTTTATAATAACAAATACACTTTTCTGAAATTTCTGCTTTTTTATGCTAGTACAAAAACATTTTCTATGTGACTTTCTTATATACGACAACATATAAACTGTGAGTGTTATATATTTTTGTGTTCAGAACTAAATTGTGTAACTTTTGAATACAATGGATTTTAAAAGTGTTTCCATAACAACTATAATAAATAGACTCAAAAACAAAAAAATATTTTTGAGAACATTTTTTTTCAAGGTCATCCAAAGTTTCTCAAGATAAGAAAATGTTTGGTAAGTTTTTCTTTTTCATAACCATTTAGTACATATTATTTAGAACATTTTGATATGTAATATGTCATATTACAGGTATATTTAAAATTGTTAATGAATTTTATAAAAAAACACTGCGCGATGCCTAAAACAGGCCTATCACTGAAGAGTAAAATACGTATCACTTGGAGGGTTAAAAACCTAAATTGTACTTAAGCAACTTATAAAGTTTATTATGAATTTAGCATCGCTCGTTATTACTATTCATATTGTATTTTAGATATTTGCAGTTGATTTACACACTATAAATTAGAAAACCAATATCTCTACGTAGCTGACAGTTTCTTGCTATGGCCAATAAAGAAAATGATACGTACAAACAACACTCGAACTTTGGTACATCAAAGTTTGTCAAGCTTATTTGCTGCTGAGAGGTATAGGCCTTTGCAGCGTCTAGTCAAGTAGCTTCTGGACGGTGGTAACTGCTACAATATCCTGAGTTAGGTGTGAGACGAGAAATAATTTATATCTCCTACAAAGAGATCAAGCAAGCACAATTTGACGATGCCATTTTATTCTGGTATGAAGTCAGTACATCATGCCAGGGTGCACTCCTCGATGAAAGAAAACGTTGGGGTTGCTGGAAAAGGTGGGCTCCACAGTCGTGTACATACTTGTGTCGAAACCACTACCTGCAACAATTCCAGTTAGGTTATAAAGCTTATTCATAGTAGAGAGTTTATTTACCATTAAAGCTACTTTAGATCAGAATATTAACAGAAGTACAAAATAATTTGGAGTTTCATAATTTTTGGTGCACATACAATTTCAAAGTTGTTTGCTGCAGATTTAGCTATAACAACATTTTTAAAGTATTATCCTTATATTTATTGCTAAATTGCATCTAGGGAATTTCATCACAGCAGTTTTCTGTATACATTCCTGCAAAGAGTATGTCTCCTGTCAGGGTAGAATGATGTTTTTAAATTAGATAGCTTAATTAAATACAGAATAATTTTTTATCAAAAAACAAGTATATATTAAAAAAAGAAAGTAGATTTATCTAAAAATGGCTTCAAAATAAGTATTTTATTTTAATTTTACTTTTCTATAGAGACAAAAAGCATGTTTTTCTTAATGATGAATACGGTTGCATGATTGTCTATGACATAAAATAAGTGAATGCTACATAACTCAAATTTATTACAATAAATATGAATTTGCAATCAATTTTGGTGAACCACATTTAGCATCGTCAAACCAGAGGGATTCACAAATGAGTCAAATAAGTAATAAATAATGCTAATTAAGAAACTAATGATAATATGTACACTTACATCTTGGTCCTCCAACTTTCATTGAGCTGAACCACTATATACATTATTTTACAGACAGGTAAAAACCTGTTAATAAATTACTATGCAATATTCTAATAAGCTTAATTCACTATACTACACATACTATACTTATATTTATGTCAGTGAATTATTTCCAACCAAGCTTCTTAAAATGTGTATTAGGATGTGAACTGACATAAATATTATTTGTCAATTACCAGAGTTGAAATATTTTTAAAATCCAACTATAAGTTAATTTTATCAATTAAAATCCATATTTTCTAGCCCCTGAGCTGCTTATAAGACTAAATTAAATAATTACCTTCGTCAATCAGCTCATAAGTTCGTAACAAATGTTACGGCCGTTTAGACATCAAAGTGTCATCTTCAGACATTGGAGTTCAGCCATAATTTTTAACGACGCCTTATGGCTGAACTTCAATGTCTGAAGATGGCACTTTGATGTCGAAACGGCCGTAACATTTGTTACGAACTTATGAGCTGATTGACGAAAGTAATTATTTTATTTTATTTTATCGCTGGTTGATGTATTATTGTGAGATAAATCACATTTATATGAAGTCAGGATTCCCTGTAATCCTTCAACTTAAATATGGTTTCCATCTCATAGTTTTTCAAATTATTTTTACCTAGGCTGAAAGGCGTCATTATCAGCTTAATACCTTAAATATGTAGTAGCACCTTGAATTTTGTTCAAAATAGTCTATGCTGATTGAAACGTGAAGTAACACCAAGATTCCTCCAAGACAGGCTTTCTCCGAGTTCGAGCTTAAAATTATTTTAAGAGCAATTTTTGGGTTTTCAGTGGAAAGTGGATAATAAGTGTCGTACATAGTTTCTCAAAAAGCTCTCATGAAAAAGCTGATGGGAAATTTTAAAAATTGGTTTCAAAGACGGTGATAATGTTCCAGTCTGTCAGCAATGTGGCAAATGTGACTACGTCACACTGTCTTTCACTGCACTGACCAGCTGCTGCTACTCATCAGTAGACCAATACAAATCATTTTAAAATCACTGTATTGAATTGCTTTAGAAAATCGATATTTCTTCTTTTTTATTAAAGGTCAAAATGTATTTACTATAAAAATCTGAAATTTATAAACATATGAATACATTCCTATCAGACCTAAAGTACTTCCATGTTTTGGTTAGAGAACTAGGATAAAAATTATTAAATTGCAAAATAATTTTTCTTATTTCTTAATGTAAAATCAATACAACATTAAGAATCAATGAAAACAATCCTTGAATCAATGAAGGAAAACAATTATATGGTTGGATTTTCTACGGCATATTAGTTTCTTAATAAACAAACTTCAAACTCAATTGGGCAAATTTCTGCATCGAAGAACACATACAGTGCCAAAACTCATTTTTATTTGGGCAAGTCCGTGTGGCAAGGAGCTGCAGCCTACAATTGAGCTCATCATTTTCATATGTATACAATATATTTTCTAAATTCTCGGAGATTTCAAAGCAATCACATGAATTAGTGTTTGCGCTCTCGCTAACTCAGGCTCAAAGAATTGTCTCTTTGAGTGTATACTTAAAAAGCTGGGGGCCAATCGGTTCAAAGTATCAGGACTTTCAGCCTGAGTGAGAGACAGTGCAGGTTCGAATTCTGACCTTGGAAGTTTTTTCAGTAATATTCACCTTGCACTATACCGGTAAGCTGTCACCTACTCTCTCTGAATGATTCCTGCACAGATCAATAGAGTATATATATGAGTAATGGGCAGAGTATAAAGTTAAAACTAAAATTGGCCTCTCCTTTAAAAAAAAAGCTTCAAGAAGTGATGCTAGTCTACTCTAAAGCTTGATTGGTCTCACTTACGGATATAAGTATTTTCTCACTTCCAAGTGTTGAACAATTTGAGATGGAAGTAGGTATTGACCCCAAAAACATTCAAACTTTACGCATTAATTTAGGAGTACAAAGATGAAAAATTCCTTTGAAAAATATCATAGTAAATTTGAATGGAACATATATTTATTCCAATAATACATATTTTTTAAGTTCACACATTGTATTTTGTTTTTATAGGGAGAACAATGATTATTATTAAATCATTATTATATTATAAATCCAATTATTAAATCATTATATGAGTTTTGTGGTAGAAACGTGGTTTGATTTAATAAAAAATTAAAATTTGACATTTTGTAGCTGCAAGGAAATTTTTGATCCCACTTACTAATGTTTCAAGAGTGAATAAAGTTGTATAACTAATCACAGTATTGAATGGATCAATAAGAAATCTTATTACTTTATAGTCCATCTATCATTCAGCTTTAAGTTGTAAACGTTGGATATCAGTGTATGGTGAAACTGTTTATGTTTTTATTTTGTTACTTGATTAACCTTTTATTTTGAGGTATTAAGCATAACATTTTAACTTTATTTTAATACTGGTTTTCATGTCCTATTTTTGTATGATGTTTATGTTAGCAGTACTATTGTACGTATATAGGTGAGTGGGAGGGTCCTTACCACTATACGTGTATGGATAGGCAGGTGGGTCAGTAATATCATTGATTATATAAACCTACAATAGATAAACCATCTAATAGGAATATTTGTGGCAGTAATTTCGTTAGTTTGTGTGGCCCGCAACCACAGCTGGTTTAAACTGCATTACATTTACATGCACTACACTACACTACACTAGCGCTCCACAATGGACCACAAAAACAGCTGATATTTTGAGACTCAAAATTTAACACTGGATGGGAAATCTATTTGTGTATAAAATCAATGGTAATATTGAATGGGAGGGTCGCTATCATTATACATGTATGTGTATGGATGGGTGAATAGGATAGGTCACCTACATACAGTGGTATTTACCCACCCTTCATTACATGTACAGTGTTACTGACCCACTCACCTGCGCTTACACATACAGTCGTATTGACCCATCCTCACGCCCTTACTCACACAGTGGTAGTGGTATTGTCCGCCACACCCACCCTTACACATACAGTGGTAACACCCACCCACTCGCCCTTACTTGAGTTTGCGAGGACTCATATTGTTTGTTGTACTTGTGAATATACATTACCTGGCATGGGCCTAGGATAGTAGCAGTAGGGGTAGTAGTGATGCCCGTAATTGGGAGGGGGGGCCACTAGAGCTACACGATCTGAAACTGTACAAACTGATTTTTATTATATTTACACTGTACACCCATGCAACGCCAGACTCCATAGCTCCTGAAATATACATGCATTCAAAAATCGAATCATTTTTATTGACATAAGACTTTTACAAGTATTGACAACGTCTACATGACACCAGATGGTCAAGTCAAGAATAAATTAAAAGTGGACTTAAACTATAGGTTATAACTAAATGACAATCATATATGTAGCTCTAACAATAAAGATATATGCAGGATTATTTACAGAACAATTATATTTTAAATACCAACTTTCTATTAAAATAAATTTAAAAGGAATTAAAATCTATAACCAAAATTATTACTTCATCCAATTGTAGGATATGTACAGTGTACATTATAATGATTACTAATGCTACCTCGAAATTCACACCAATTTTAATCCGAGCCAACTCAAAGTGTAGATCACAGCAGTGTATTGTTTCACATTGCAAAATACTAAGTGCTCATAAGTTAACACAAATCTTTGGGATGTTCAACACACTATATTTACTGTCCTGTTATAATTGTAATTCATTTTTCACTACACTACTATGAGTTCAGCTGTTTTCGTTATGTGTTTACAACCTGCGAAACATCATATTTTCAACAGCTGTCTATTGTTTACTACCGAAAGTAACATTGTTTACAACCGAAAATTTTCCACAGTCAACAACACCTGTTTTTATTCCGTAGTGTAGTGAAAAGTATCGTTCAAAACTCGAGTGAAAGTGTTTTGTATGTTCTCGACCATTTGAAGTGCTCGACAAGTCTCGCACTTCAAACATATGGTCTCGAACATGCAAAACCCCACTTTCCACTCTTGTTATGAAATATACTATTTCAATATAGTCTATTACAAAGTTTATTTATTTGTTCTTAAGATCAAGGCGAATATAGATTTTGAATAAGTGCAGTTATTGTTACAAACTATTAGTTTTAGAAAGTGCCATTGATTAATAGCCCAAATACAAATGAACAGCCAGTGGTTATCAGCTGATCATCCCTTTCAAAACTTGTTATAACTCTGAATGAGACTGAACTGAGAATCAAGCTGGACTTTAACCAAATTTACTACCAACTAATTAATAAAAATAAGGAATTAATTGTTAAATACTCGGTCTTTATTTAACAATTAATAAATTAATTGTTTATTAATTGTTAATAATAAATAAAATAACTTAATCGCGGAGGGCGAGTTAAGTTTTTACAGTGTTGGACTGGACTCATTTTAAAGAGTTTTGTTTAAGTGTTTTATTTATATTTTTAGTTTTAAGTGGTTGGCCACAAATACTGGTAAATGTGGCCACCTAGTACCCGGTATTCCTATTTTGTAATTCAAACCTATAATGTGTTTTTTATAAAGGAATAAATTTCATTATTTCATTTTCATTATTTCACTGTAGTTAGGGGGTACATATAATGAATATAATGTAATAACTATATTTTTGGAATCCAATTTGAATCGTCACATTCACTACACTTCGATTTTAACTAAACTTTACTCTGTAATTCACGATTTATGATTCATGTATATATATGTACAAGGTGTTTCTTAAAGTCCCACACCAGGTTAATAATTTCTTAACGTTTTACAGATAAAGCAATAAAACTTGGTACAGCGTTACTGCATATATAAATCTACTTTTTTTAAGTAGCTACATTTTTATATTATATCACAGGGATTGACTGCAAGGAGTCAGAAGAAAATCTTAAATGAGAGCTTGGGTTGAGTACTATTTAGTGGTATAACTTAAAATAAGCAGTTGAACAAATGTGAAGTGCTGTTTGTGGTATTCATCTGTGCTGGACAACCCCACAGTATGAAATGGTGGGGTTGTCCTGCACAGATTATAAATGATGTAGATCTTGATCTATGTTTAATATTTTTGTCGAACTCCTGGTGGACCATCCTCCATCGGATGTGAAGAGTCACTATCTATCCTAAAAATCTATTTTTTAAGTCCAGTATGCATTTACAATGTTTAACTTTCCAAACTTGAGCCAAGAAAAGAATATTAAACCGTCTAGAAAAGGTTTCATTTTAACTTTTCAGAACTTAAAACAGCATAACTTTTTAAAGAGTGTAACTTTTGAATTTTGTTTTACGTCCTACTACTAAAGACCTTTAATTTGATGTACTACATGACCTATTCTCTTTCTCATTTAAGATTTTCTTCTGATTCCTCCCTATGTATTTGAATAAGAACTTGCACGTAAAATTATTATATTAAAAACATTTTTAATAAGGATACATATTTTAAAATCTGCTTGTTAAATTAATTTTATTTTATGAAATATTTCTTGTCCCCTTTTATTCGGAACGAAAAATAGCTAGTTATGGTTTAAATGAAACCAGTTGGAAATTGTGAAATTACTACAAATGGTCTAAAGATATAGGATTTTCAAATGAACAAACTGAAACTTATGAAATATTATTTACTAAATCCCACCTTTTAATAATTATTAATAGAATTAAATAGTCCATGAAGTTTTAAAAAAAGTTAAACTTAATTGAATATTTCATAAAATTACTTGACCACATTTATACAAAAAAAACCTGCTACCTTTGATCTTAGTGCAAACCCTTGAAAGAAATTGTAAAAGGATATATATTTTAAGACCAAAATCCATTTCATAAAAAAGCTATTTATTGCGGAAAGTTGGATAACCTTCACCAAATTTGTATTATATGCATCAGCTACATATTATTATCTACAATAATATATTAATGAGAGACTCACTTTTTGTACGAGTGTGTGAGTAGGTCCCACCGTAGGTGTTGATTTGGGGTGGCTGCTTGCCTGGCTTGTAATGGAAGAAGGAAGGAGATGCTGCTCGGCTGAGTGAGGAAAACTTCTCCTCTCTATCCTCAACGTACATGCCTTCTCGACCCATAGCTGCCAACTGCCTACCCTTTGGCATGAACATTATGAGGAACACAATGAGAGCACTGCCACTCAGTCCAAATGCTAGGCAGGCATCTCGGTTTCTCTCCAACACCACCTTAAAATAATGAAAGGACAATTACACAACTAGACATTCTAGAACCAAAATGTACATATTTTTAATAACAAATAACCAACATAGCTAGGAGCCGTTCATACTGGTGTCAAATATAGAATGGTAGGAGAACCCCTATTTGTAATGTCCAACATGATATGGAAGATAGCTGTTTATACTGGTGTCAAATATAGAGTGGTAGGAGAGCCCTTATTTGTAATGTCCAACATGATATGGGAGATAGCTGTTAATACTGGTGTCCAATATAGAGTGGTAGGAGAGTCCTTATTTGTAATGTCCAACATGATATGGGAGATAGCTGTTTAACCCTATACATGGCAGCTTAAAATCTCTATAGTGGCAGGCCAGTTTTTGTTGTTTTGAGCCTTATACTTCAAAATTCTGTAAAAAATACTGTTTTGCACTAAAATGTATCATGTTTTATATTGTTTTGTTCAGAAATAACTACATAGTATGTTAGTTATCTTTACAATGTTATATATTCACATCAAAAATGTTTATTACCAGTAAAATATAAAAGTTTGTACATTTTGAGTTATAAAATTGAAAAGTAACCATAATTATAAAATATACTACAATTTTTACTGGAATAATCAAAATATACAAAATGTATGAAAAAAGGTTCTCTTCAAGATATAGTAAAATTTTGTTTCAAAATGTTTGTATTTTGTTTTATTTTTATACATATTTGAAAAAGTGTAAATTTATGAAATTATAGGTATATACAAATAAATACGCAGAAAAATAAGTAAACTTACATTTATTTCATAAAACCTATTTTAATGAGTACAATATAAAATAACCTTTCAAAAAATATATTTTTTTTTTTTTTATTGGACATTAGTTTTTTGTTTTTCTTACAAATAGTTGAAATTGTGAAATTTGAGAAAAATGTTTTTGCAAATAAACTAGCACAATCATGTCTACAGGATCTCAAATCAAAGTATCTGATTACATAAACATGAAATAACATATAACTAAACATAATTCAAAAAATAAAACACTTATCTATAACTATATATACAATTATTTGAATTTACCTGGCGCGCCGAGTGAATCATACGTCCCGTTCGACAGGTACAATAAACAAGGTCAAGCTATAAATAGCCTCCCAAAATATGTATTCTTTGTTGACAATTTCATAACGCGTCGAATGGTATAAAAATCGATCATATAAACCATACAGTTACATAGCAACAGGTCGTAAACAATTCGATACCTACAGGTATCGTTTGCCATTATAGAAAACAAGAAAACATCACTTCAAATAAAAATCGAATAATAAGAAATCGACATTTTAGAATGAATACAAACAGTTGGTCATGTTGCCTAGGAGATTTCTGATTCAGGGATGTAGCTCTCATCTTTCCCACACAAACATTACCTGGTAAAAAGTGGAGGGAAAAACGTGTGTTCTTTTGTGTATACGCTCGGACGTGGGGATATTTGTGGAGTGCAGATTTTGTAATTAGTCTTTTATAATTTTTTGCAAATGTATTTTTAAGAGTATCTTTATCAAATTACAGTATTTTACTCTTGAGAATATTCCGAGTGTAATGATATATAATATGATAGGATTTCATGGTTATTTGTATGAAAAACTAGCCGCTAAAAATAGGCTTGTAAATTCGAGGGTGTAAATAGGGTCAGGTATCATTTGCCACTGGGGAATCACTTTAAAACGATACCTCAGGTATTCTTTGCCACATCAATGGTTAAACTGGTGTCCAATATAGAGTGGTAGGAGAGTCCTTATTTGTAATGTCCAACATGATATGGGAGATAGCTGTTTATACTGGTGTCCAATATAGAGTGGTAGGTGAGCCCTTATTTGTAATGTCCAACATGATATGGGAGATAGCTGTTTATACTGGTGTACAATATAGAGTGGTAGGAGAGCCCTTATTTGTAATGTCCAACATGATATGGGAGATAGCTGTTTATACTGGTGTCCAATATAGAGTGGTAGGAGAGCCCTTATTTGTAATGTCCAACATGATATGGGAGATAGCTGTTTATACTGGAGAACGGTAGGAGAGTCCTTATTTGTAATGTCCAACATGATATGGGAGATAGCTGTTTATACTGGAGAACGGTAGGAGAGTCCTTATTTGTAATGTCCAACATGATATGGGAGATAGCTGTTTATACTGGTGTCCAATATAGAGTGGTAGGAGAGCTCTTATTTGTAATGTCCAACATGATATGGGAGATAGCTGTTTATACTGGTGTACAATATAGTGGTAGGAGAGCCCTTATTTGTAATGTGCAACATGATATGGGAGATAGCTGTTCATACTGGTGTCCAATATAGAGTGGTAGGAGAGCCCTTATTTGTAATGTCCAACATGATATGGGAGATAGCTTTACTGTTGTTCGTGTACAATATAGTGGTAGGAGAGCCCTTATTTGTAATGTCCAACATGATATGGGAAATAGCTGTTTATACTGTTGTCCAATATAGGGTGGTAGAAGAGCCCTTATTTGTAATGTCCAACATTATATAGGAGATAGCTGTTTATACTGGTGTCCAATACAGAATGGTAGGAGAGCCATCAATAGTATCATCTAAATTTACTATTGCTGTAACAACTGTCATTATTATGTCAAACTTTTTGTTTTAAGTTTTCCCCAAGCTGTCATAATAAATGTTAAAACTCAGTTTTCAATGGATTGATTTTACAGACTTTAAAAAAAATAATGCATTACTAAAAACTAAGAATGTATAGATTTACGGTGATAAGAAAAAGTTACAAAAATTTATAATTTGTTGAGTAAATACATAAATAAATGAGAGAAATTTCCATACAACTACCATACTTAGTACTAGTGAGGCAATTTTTTTTATTGATAATAATACTAATGGCTTTATTGTACAATGTCTATACCAAATGCGAACAAATGCTTCTCTTACAATTAATCCTTAAAAATACTACTACTGCTACACATACTGGAGAATTATTTCTCAGTTAAAATTATTTCTCAGGAGAGGAGAGGAGAGGAGAATTATTTCTCAGAATTAAATCTTTAGATATTTCAAATCGAGCACCAAATTTGTGGAACATACCAGACCGCAGAGAGCCCAGCCTAGCCAGACAGGAATGACACATGCCACAGCCAGACCTATAAAGGTGGCCTCTCGGTAGTTATCTCTGATGCCACGAGATTTAACGGCCAGTACTGCCACAACGACGATGAGGAACACTGTGTATACCAAAGACAGCAGAAGATGGTGGTAAGGGGTGTGACAAGCCTGATGGAAGCCCACCTGTAAGAAACATGTGACATTGAAGTAAACAACAATTGTTAACAAAGATTTATTTTTACTACGTATAAAAAAGTATAAAATACAAAAGCATTATAAACAATTAAAAAAAATAAACTGTACTAGGAAAATTAAACATTCGATCGATCTTAGTCTAAGGCTCACTATTTTTAATAATGGATTATTACTGATCAAACTATACTACTACTTACCAAACAAACAATATTAGACTGCAAATGTAATACGTTCAAAACTAAAACACATGCAATATACCATGATGCCAGGTACTAATTTTTTTAAGTGTCTACTTATTTTATGTGAAGAAATACTTAAAATGGATTAAAACATGTTTTAAAATGCCCAAACAGGTCCTTTTCTGGCATTTTGAAAACAAGTTAAGAATTCCTTCCATGCACACCAGTTCCGATACGAAAGAAAAAAATAGTTATTTGACTCTTATAACACTGTCATATGGTAGAATAAACAATTTTAGAATGTTTTGATGGTCAAAGAAATGTTTTCAGACATTTTGAAAACAGGGTAGGAATTCCTTCCATTTGCACTAGGGGAGATCCCCCAGATCCGATATAAAATAAAAATAGTTATATGACTGTCATATAGTAGAACAAACAAGTTTTTGGATGTTTTGATGGTCCGAAAAAAATATAAAAGTAGCATAAACAAATCATATAGGTCCAGGGCAGTTGATGTCCACGTTGACAATTCACAGATTTACACTATATTACACACACACACACACAAATCATAGTTAAAAACAAATAGCGCCAAAATTCATACAATAAATATACATATATATATATATATATATATATATATATATAGTTAAATAACAGTAAATCGGTCCTCCTTCCAAAACTGCTGTTCAATTAATACTGGACTCGTAACACAAGAAAGGAGCCGTGGAAGTGATACTATGATATGCAGACAAGTAAGAATTTCTACCTTGCACGTGGAACATGTTAACAGCAATTTTTCTCAAAGCTTTCTGATTTCCACTTTTCACTGCTATTTTGCCTTTGAAACACCTCCATATTCACATTCAATTCAATTCAAAAATCCTTTATTCATTAGATTGTACATTGCACAATGAATAGCGTCAACATCAAAAATCAGTTCTTATAACAATTATATTACTACTTATAATAATTGATACATAAATACCATTGCATACATCAATAGAAACTTAAAAAATTAGCTTAAAATTAGATAAACAGGTAACTAGATAGAATACATAGATGTACTACTTTTATCAGAAGTTGCATTCCCAGAACTCCGCCATTGAATATGGTGCTAGTTTAATCAACAAATCTTTTAGCTCTCTTCTAAACTTAATTAAATTTTGTTCTATCAAAAACTCTCTTGGAAGGTGATACAGTAGTTTAGTGCCTACAAATGTTGTTTTTTTTTGTATAAAATTTTAAATTATGAGGTTCAACTTGTCTATTTGTACGAGTATTATAATTATGCCTACTAGTTTCTTGTAAAAATAAAAATAACATAAAAACATAAAAATATTCAATTTCTTTCAGCACTATTTCTCACAGTTCAACAATAAAACTAAGTTCCACATTCCAAGACATATTTTGCTGCATCGACTATGTGCAAATAATGAACAAGTTCGCTGTGAACTATTCTTTGTTGTTGGAATGATGTTTACAAATCAGCTAGAACATGGTTTGCTTTGTCAGATTACCTTGCCGCTGTTATGTACGGTAAATATGATGATAGAAAGGATTCTATCATCATATTTCATGCCCACAATAGATTTCAATTTATTTGTATCATTTTGAGGTTTTAACATGAATAGTATAAATTTATATGGAGTGACTGCAGCTAAGGAGCTAAGGCAGTGGCTTGCCACACACCCGGTCCAGGTTCAATTCCTGGTGATACCATATATAGATTATACCCTTGTGCTGCTCCATGATTCGGAAGTCACATCAAGCCTGTGTTCCAACAAGCCTACAAAACAAAACTTCTAACCAGGAAAGGGGAACTGTGTCTTAATTGGACTTCTCTCTCAAATTAAAGCCATATTTTTTCATGTCTACTATTATAGAAAATTTCCTGTTAATGACTAAACTACATGTTATTTAGTTATTTTAATGGAAAGTGAATATACCCAATTCTATTATTACTGTGGGTGAATATACTCATAGCAGATCATCTTCTTATTGCACAAACAAGCGCAAATATTTTATTTAATATAGCAAGATATAGTATATAGGAGAGAGACTCCCCTTGGGAAAGTGCCAATGACATTGAACATTTGTGGTATCATGCGACTCCACAAGCAATTTATTTGTTCTCTAATGCAAGCTGCTCTCATAGTATACTAATTCCAGGCCTAGTGCCCTTTAACGTAACTCATAGTTTCACCACATAGAGTTTCGAATAACAATTATTGTTGTATATGTTTAGGGAGCTGATTGCAACTTTACAAGCTGAATTACAATGCTGGTTATTCAAAAGGTGTGATGATGACTGAAAACTCAGTTGCAAGTAGGGTTGCTGTTGCCAAACCTCCGTAAAAGTGAGATTGTCCTGAAATGCCCTTAATAGTGTAAAGTTTTGTTTGTCTTGGAACATCTTTTTAATTAATTACATAAAATAATCAAATCTAAAGAAAATATTATACTTTAAAAAATAGATGAAAACAAACTCGATTCCTTTTAAAAAGAAACTGAAGAGTTTCACTCCTTATGTTATGATTATGTAGAAAAATGGATGCCAAAGAAATGTCACAATTTGACACTACCCTCATAAGCCAGTCCTAGTTGCAAGCATGCAAACTAAAAGCTTTAACTGATCTTGCAAATATCTTTATCTTGAAATTCACAAAACTAGTTTAAACTATTACTATCTTGTACATTTAGGATACTGTTAAACATTATAAAATCTTGCTTGACTGACCTGTATGACCCGGGGCGGGTTGTTGATGAGCCACTGAGCACCGATTGCCAGCTGAATGAGAACAGCAAAGAAGAGCAGTAGTGCTTGGTATGGCGCAGGCAGATAAACTCCACCATTGAGGGAGATGAGGAACACACACTTTACCAGCAACGTGGAAAAAACAAGGGAGTATGCTAGTCCTGCGCCTAGTCTCACACCAGCACACGTCAGCACTGTTGGCTCAGCACTTAGAAGAGCGGCCACAGCAGCACATAGGAACAGCCCTAACAACAACATTTGTCCCAAGAAGAGGTGGCGTCGTGAGGGGGTTGTCCGCCACGTCTTCAGCAACACAAACACCTGTAATAATAAAGTCAGCTTTACTTGTTTGACCAGAAGTGTCAATGATATGAGATATTATTAATTGGATCAGTGTTTTTGTACATAATTACATAATATACAGCATAAAATTACATTAACAAACATTATTTGTCAACTATTTCGTTTTTCCAACTCAATATATCTTTATTAATACTCCAGCCGTTATAACTTTACCTCTGAGGTTTACGGACTAAACTGGAAAATCGAAATAGGCAACGTCGCATCCAGATCGCCACAGCCCTCCTCTAAATTTTACATCCGGTGACTCACAATTGGGAAGAATTTAGGAAGATACAAATTTATTTATTTTTTTTATGGGAATTAAAATCTTTTTAGTGTTTAACTGGGAAGTACTTATCTTTTACTTTACTACTTTTTACTTTACTTTTACTGTTTACAAATATCAAAAAACGAAGTAAATTGGACAATTTTTACTCATAAAAACTACCAGACCCTAGTTTTGATTTATCTAGACTCTAGACCCTAGACCGGAAACAAATTAGCCTTGGGACAGAAAGGAGCCAAGCGTTTAAGATATACAATGTTGCTGTGTTGTGCTCCCCTCAGAGGTAAAGTTATAACGGCTGGAGTATAGCATTGACAAATGTTATAAATGTATATTCAGAGACAAGAATGGTGTGAAGAATATACCTATTATTAAAATCTGAAAAAGAACAAAGACTTCTTTTGTTGTTATGTAAACAAATTGTAACTTTAAAGTTGACGGGCCTAAAAGGGAAAACTAATCTATTGTGTTTTTAATGTTTATTACTTAATTCCTATGAATATTTATAATAATAATAATGTTTTATTTTCTCATTTTATTAATACAATGATTAAATAATATCAATACAAAGATAAAAAATCAAACATAATTGTACTCCCAATGCTGCCTTCCTATACAAGAAATAGGTAGATACAAATAAATATATACACACACACATACATGATTTAACATGTACATACAATTACCCAACCTGCAGCTGTATCATACATATGTTTAGTACCATTTAAATGTAAATCTTTTGAGAAAATAAATAGTGCCCTTAGATCATAGATCTGTTTCGGGGTTCCATTACAAGAATAATATTTCAACAAAAAGACCAATGCAGTAGCAAACAAACAAAACTATATTCCTAATCTTCATTACAGTAATATTCTAAAGTATTTACAACAAATATATATTATGTTAGACTAAAAATATTCCTGTTAATAAATAAAAGAAGTTGCTCAGTGCTTGTAATTATACTCATTGGAAACTTTTTTATGCTAAGAAATGAACTTTTAAAATATTAAAACAAGTTAAAGAGAAAATAAAATTAAAAATACACATAATATACTAAGATAAAAAAAATTACCATAATTAATTTCAAGTATTTAAATATTAAATAACGAATCCTGGCAACAAATTAAAAATCATCCCTTGGTGTATTATACTATTTACCCTAATGCAGTATCACAAAATATTCCTCAATATTTTCAAATGTAAATAACCATTTTTTTACTCCTTTCAAAAATGTGTTTTTACTTGCCAATTTTCTTATCCAGAATTCTTATATCCAGAATCAATCAGAAACGCAAACGAGACAGCGCCAAAAGTATGGTAGATCTCTCCTGTGTGTGATTTATATTGCCTTCAGTAGCGCCTACAACAAACATACACTACCTGGGAACATGCGTGACCAGGTCTTGCAGCTCGCAAAGGTTGAAGGCGGCAATCGAATCCTATTCCCTTTCAGGCCAACTATGGGAACCTCCAGACTTATCAGCAATTGTTAGTTTTATTACAATGCAATACTCCAATATAACTTTTAGTTTATGAAAATCATAGTTTGTGAGTGTTTAAAAAATGACTATAAGAAATTTCTGTCACAACAAGCATTATTTTATTGGCACAATTTCATGAATTTCGTGTACATTTGTGGTTGGAATTTAAATTACGGTGAATCTGAACATACATTTGTTGATGGTTTTCGACTTTACTAAGTAATACCATATTTAATTGAAATACTATCACTACATTTTATCTATGGACACGCAGATAATTTGACAGTCATACACACAGTACATTTAAATACATCTAAGTATATTTATATCAGTCATATTTACGTAGCAAACTAATTATAAGAATCTTATTTCATATTATTTATTTAAGAGTCTCACAAATTTATTGGAATCACAAAAAAATGTTGGAATCACAGAGCATAAATGTTTGTTGATATTTCTTTTTATAGTTACTTAATATGAATTTGCATATATCGCAGATAAAAATACTTGTGAAAAACTAAGAGAACAAATATTGTTTTCCCCATTCCCTACTGTTTACCATTTATCCTAAATACCTTGGAAATGTCATATATAGGGTGTTCAAAAAGAATGGAAACCCCTTTCTAATTAAATCTGTGCACTCTTAACGTTTTTAAACAATTACATTGACCGTTACTGATATTTCCTATCCCTATTCTCTCCAACTGTGAAATTCTTATAGCTAAAAGACAAAAAAACCCAATGTAAAATTAACAAACTTTGAGAGGCTGATACGTCCAAACGAATAGTCCTTTTCAGGTTTCAGGAATGTGTTCCTCTAACAATGACTTCTTCATTTAAGATTTTTCAAACTTCCTCCACAGGATGCCCCCAAAGCGAAAAAGGACAGTTAAAATTACAGTGAGAACGTAATCCTAGAGTTTCATTATTCTGTGTTTATTAATATAATAAATATTAATGGTTTCCAGACTTTTTGAACACCGGGTATATATATATGTATATATATATATATATATATATATATATATATATATATATATATATATATATATATATATATATATATATATATATATATATATATAGAAAAGTTGTAAATCCTAGGGCTGCTCATATATGATAATTTTATAACAAAAAATAATAACTGAGCACCCTTACAGTTTTTTATTAAATGAACACGACCGGTTTCGACATTCATGCCATCTTCATAGGTGTTATCTGTTTATTGTTTTTTTTATTTATAAAAAAAAAATAACACCTATGAAGATGGCATGAATGCCGAAACCGGTCGTGTTCATTTAATAAAAAACTGTAAGGGTGCTCAGTTATTATTTTTTATTATAACATTATCATATATATATATATATATATATATATATATATATATATATATATATATTTGAAAAAATGCATAGAAAATAGTTTATTTACCATGAAGAATTCATAAAATACGGCATAGTGATTTTGGAATAGTTATGTTGAAAATTCGTTACAGTGTGAAAAAAGACAAGAAAAGATATAATTTTATTTTTATGACAAATCAGCAATAACAATTTATAGGAAGGCCAAAAACAGTGCAAAGAAAAATGCATATTATTTTTTACAATCTCGCTTGATCCAGAAGACTGACAAATTTTGAAAATCCGTTGAAGAAAAAAGAAGGCTGTTAGAGTCCCCTCCCCCCATACACAGTATAGATGAACATTACATTTATCAAATACACTTTAAATGGGATAGTTAGGTTAGGAAGGACTAAAAAAAATGTTGAATTATCAATATCAAATTGCTTATAAACAAATTAATAGTTCATACATATTAAAATAAAGACTCTTATTAAAAATGAGTAAAAGCCATTGGTTTATTCCCTGCCACCACACCCCATCAAAGTTCCAAGTTTAGCGGGGGGGGGGGGGAGATTAATTCTTTCTTAATTTGTTGGTGTACAATTTCAGAAAACAATATGATTCGGCTATCTACATACAAATCACACACAGATCTGAATTAAACTTAACAAAGTACGAAGTACCAGCCAAAATCTCTGATACCATTTATCAGACAATTACTTGTAGATCAAAAATATTTCATTATTAATAGTGCAAACATATATGTATTTTATTCATTACATATTCTCGCCAGTTAATTACATATAGAACCAAGTTATAGATAGTCTAACCAACATATAGACTTCTTATGTTACTTTGTACTTCAACCCTCGATTCTTAGATATGAGACGCCGACTTGTGCGTATTTTAGGCCAATATAAATGATTAAATGAGTGTAGGAGTAGTGATGATGACCTGTGTAGTCTGGTTACTAACTGAATTCTACTTTTTCTCAGAAAGGACCATTTATTAATAGCCCAATAGCCAGGGCAAGTAAAGGACCTTCAGCTTTACGTGGAATTCGAACCACGTACTATTGGTCTGATTTGAAGCAAATTGAAAAGCCTGATACTCAGTTCTCTCCCCTACACAACATTCGGACACTGATTACAACCTAACATGGGCACCCAGACTTCTCTATTAGTGTCCACGCCGATAGCAACCACTGAGCGGACGCCATGTCGGTACTAGAGGACCGACCATAGATAGAACATATCGCCTGCAATCTCCACAATACTTGTCCCCAAGTAGCTAGGTTACAGCACTGCGCCACCAGTCCGACTAAATCGGTGGATTTACGATATCGACTTCTGCCAACAGGGGAGTGTCGAATCTTGTGAGGTTGCCAGTGTCGACTTATTACCAAACCGTAAGAGATTAGGAAGCAAATTAGGGAGGTTATATTTAATTAGGCTACTGTAATCTATTTATATGTATTGTATATTGTTAATTAGTTTAATACATGTTAATATTATTGTTTGTTAATTTTGGTTGTTGTTGTTATATAAAATGAATTTATATGAATATTGTTGATAGAGAAAACGAATTTTTGAAAATTCTTGTTGCCCATACTTTTCTTAGGTCATAAATATTAGCTATATGTTAATTATTTTTACTCTTGTTGAATTATGGTTACTGTTATTTTGTTTTGTTTGTATTATAGTGATAAATTATTTTTGTTTGATTGGTTACTCATGTGTCATAATTTTACTTTTGTTTATATTAGGTCTAAGTTTTACCTAATTATTAATTTCTTAGCATAATTTTATTTTGTCATAGCATTCCTTATATAGATTAGCTTTATTGATTAGCCTCCATAGCTTTGATTAGATGAGTCTTATATAGCTTTGTCAAAGGACAAAGACTTAATAATATTCGTTCGTAGTTATTAACAACACGATAGAAATATTTATTATCTAATTAGTCCATCTTGAACTGATATATTTTAACATTAAATGTATAAATGGCGTTAACCGTAGAAATAATAAATAAATAAACTTGTGTAAAAGACTGAACCAGAACTAGAAACTTGGTCTTATTTAATTTAGCTAATTACTAATAATGGGTATTTATACTAGACAAAAACTAATATCGTCAATTAAAACCGAGAGACAGAAGACAAACTCTTCCAGTAGTAGTGGCAATACTTTGTAATGACGTTGTAGAACACTGTCATTAAAGTAGCATCAGTCTGTCAGCGAGAGGTAATGATCTACACAATTTGTAAAATGAGGGAAAAAACACTAAACAAGAAATCATTAAAGTATTAGGGTAATTACAACAAAACATCGGCCGCAAACTGATTGTCTTGTAAATAAACAAGTAGAACACGAGTTCTGCTGATGCAAATTGCTGTTTGCTGAGTGAGTTGCTTGTTTGAGCGAGATGCCATCAAACCCCACTGAGCGGCGCCCACCGGCCAGCTATACGAGACAGATCATATTCTTAGACATTATTTTTTATTTTGTTATTCATAATTTATCTATTGTACAACTCTTATTACCATTAAATGTAAATTATGAAGAAATAAAAATTCCGGAAGAACAAAAATACTCCGTCATTTTAACCGATGAAGCTTACTACTTGGTATACTAGCTGTCGCTGCAGTAGACTGGATCTTTTGAACTACTTCAGTTTTGCCGAGCGGTCTAAGATGTCAGGACTTGAACCTGAGTTAGATAATCGCAGGCTCGAATTCTGTTCGTCTATGGGTAAGTGGGTGGGTCAATACTACAGTATGTGTATGGGTGGGCGTATAGGTCAATACAACCGTACGTTTGCGGGTAGGTGTGTGGTTCAGAATCACAGTACGTGTATAAGTGAGTGGGTGGTTTGTACAACCGTACTTTTGTGGTGGGAGATTCCCTCGGAGGTGCTCAGTGGTTAAGACTTCGAACTGCGGAGGTTATGGCCCTAAGTTTGAATTCCCATTTGAGTTAACCTAGTCTGGACTTGAGGTATTTTCAGGTACAAATTACTTAAATTTACTTTAAGTAATTAAAACTTTAAAAAGTACATTATTCTGTGCTTGTACTGTACTGGTTCTACCTCATTATACTGACGTTTCCAGCACAGTTTTTACATACTTGAAGGGTAAGGGAGTAAAGGAACGAGATCAGACTCTCTCAAATATAATAATAATGATGTGATTTTTGTTTTATTTCAATTTTGCTTATAATACTGTTTAATTCTGTACAAGATCTGATTTATTAATCTCTCTTATGGTGAATGAATATTTACGGTTCCTACAATTGACTAATGACTATAAAACATTTTGAATCTAAAATCTACGACACAATGTCGTTCTGTTCTGAACATACATATTCTTACTGTCAGAGGTCACAATCCACGTGTCTCAAATGTCGAAGGCAATAAATAGTAATGTTATTTAACATTTTAAGACTCAATAGTTTTAGACACTTACTTAGGATATTTCCAAGAACGTAGTACGTTACTCAGAACAGTTAATTGCGTAAAATTAAAAGGGATGTAGAAGGCAATTTACAAGTGTGTTTCCAAAATGTTGGCCAGTGGGTCACCGAATACATTCCTCGCATGTTAAATAAAATCAGAGATTTAAATTAACATGCGTTAAAGTTTTTAACGTGAATCGATTTAGTCTCTTACTCTGTAACAGATTATTTACATTTTTTTACAAACAAGGAACGACGGCACAGCGGTCCATCAGGTTCTCTGTGTTGTCTGCAGGCAGAACGGAAATTCAAACATTCCCCAATCTGTGGAATTCAGAGAAGCGATTTATCCGTTGGGCAAGAGGCCAGACTGCACCGCACTGCTTGCAAGTTTCTCAGTTTTTTCCTCGGAAAGGTTCTCATTAATTCTGAAACATATATTATACCAAGACCAGACTCTGGTGAAGAATCACCATTAAACTACAAGTTATTGGAATGGCCTATTCAGTAGCTTAGCCAATCATGATTTAACTACTGGCAGGATCAAGTATGGAGTTGTCCTAATTTACGTCTTGGAAACTGCCAGAAACATCTTGGCAACTATCCAAACACGTACAATGTAAGAATGTAAAAATGGTAACTGAATAAAATCCATCTAACTGGCACTATTGTTTAATGTAATTAACAATGTTGATCTGTTGATGATGTTCACAGAATGAAATAAAAGAAGCTGTTAGCCTTATAGAATACACTTACTCAAATACATTCATCACATCATTCATAACACATATCCGCCCAAATCTTATCGACTGATGATGGTTGTAAATAGAATACACCTACTCAAATACACACATCACAACATTCATAACACATTTCCGCCCAAATCTTAACAATTGATGACGGTTGTAAATATATTTCAGAATACACCTACACTCAGAATACATACACTCATCACAACATTCATAACACATGTCCGCCCATGATGATGGTTGTAAATAGAAAACACCTACTCAAATACACTCATCACAACATTCATAACACATATCCGTCCATGATGATGGATGTAAATAGAAAACACCTACTCAAATACACTCATCACAACATTCATAACACATATCAGCCCAAATCTTATTGACTGATGATGGTTGTAAATATGTTTGAGAATACACCTACTCAAATACACTCATCACAACACGAACACATATCCGCCCAAATTTTAACAACTGATGATGGTTGTAAATAGAAATCAGTACAAGAATATATAGATGTAATAATATATTATATTCGCTATCACAAGCAAATATACTTTGTACAGGGTATAAAATCAAAGGAAATGAAATGGATAAATGACTTGGTCACTCAACAATTACTGACATGACGAGGTAAGGACTCTAAAGCCATGTGTTACATCAAGCCAAAAATTGAAAATAACAAACATGGTAATCTCTAAACTTTAAAGGAACACATATAAAAACAATAGACTTAGAAAAAGTAAGATATTGGAAAAATTATAATAGTAACTACAAATTACAACAACAAAACCAAAAAATAATAATCTGCACATCCCTTAGTAATAATCTTAATATATAATATCAATGAACTCACTCGTCACGAAATCTACGGATCAAATTTTGATGAAATTTGGAGGGATGTCAGCTGTTGTATATCCATAGGGAATCGCTGAGAAAGGATTTATCGAAAATCCATTCCTAAGAGGTATAAACAGTCCCTCGATGTTTCCTTTTTTCCATAAGAGGAACATTTGATTAATTCAACTTAAAAATGGATTTCAAACAGCTGATAAAAAAAACTTAAACATAACACAAAAGCTTTGCTAGTTTGATTTTCATTGTGAAATGTTTTAAGGTAATTTCTAACAAGTCTAACATAATTGCCCTACTTGCATCCGCTAAAGTAGACTTATAGGGGTCTCAAGATTATAAAACTGCGTTGTCTAGATGAACAGTAAGCTGGGCTTTTATACTGATGTGATAGTTTAAAGAGAACCATGGAGGGAAGGGTAAGCGACCGTAGAGAACCACCCCGTAGTGAAGCATGGCATGTCTGCAAACATCTAAATGCTTTCCAAACAACTAAAAATTATTTATCTACAAGATTTCATTGTTTACTGTCTCAGAATTCAATAGCTAATTTAAAAAATCCATCGTGGTCTATGGTGGGCGTATCCTATCCAAACACTAAAAATTCAGCTTTCAGCTTGTTTAAAGAAAAAGCACACAATAATTTTTATTTTTGTTGTTAATCTTTAGAGTTTTTGTTTTCATTTTTCTATTCTTTTTTATAACATCACTTATTTTTACAATCTGTTACCAGACATATAACAGTAAGTAAAATATTTAAAATCAAAGTTGACATTAAGAAGTATCCATCCAGTGATTGTACTTCATGTTAACATTCACAAAGTAGTTATCGTTCAAATATAAACTGAAGGTCCAGAATATTCGGTTTCTCCAGTCTTGAGGTCTGTTCTGAATTGTCTAAAAGGTTTACTGCTAGGTTGTTAACGTGAGAATTAAGTTTCTTTAGTGTCTCACTGTGTCGGGCAATTTCTTCCTTCACTATCGGGATATTTAGGCGCTTTTGAATGGCGTTGTTTGACACAAACCAAGGAGCACTAATAATATATCTCAATGTCTTGGGTTGGAAACGTTGAAGAATTTCAATATTAGATTCACTAGCAAAAACCCAAAGTTTTAAATGTTTGTCCCATCAACCAGGAGAGTTTCCTAATTTTTTAATTTAGGTGTTGCCTTTTTGACCAGATGCATGGCTTCCAGGTGAGTCTTCTATCCAAATGCATACCTAGATATTTAACACTCTAATTGGGGTATAATTATGTTATTAAGTAAAACATGAAGGCATGTCTTAACGTGAACGTTATGTGGTTGGATTTTAATTCATTGACTCGTATCCCCAATTTCTGTAGCCATAGTTCGATACTGTCCAAGCAGATTAGTAGATTTAGAGATGCAGTTACTGGATTATCTTTTGAGGACAAAATGGCGGCATCATCAGTAAAAGTCGCTATTTTAGTAAGATCATTTACTGGTAGATACTGCAGATATATAACATACAGCAAAGGACCTAATACACTACCTTGGGGTACTCCAGCTTGAATTGGAATCTTGAAATTTAATTTGGAATAACCTGTAAGGTAATATGATTTAAGAATGGGATAATATGAATGAGGGAGTGTTGTTTTAATTTTGTATAAAAGGCCAGTGTCCCAAACCTTATCGAATGCTTGAGTGACATCCAGAAAAGCAGAGGAACAATTTTGTTTATTTTCAAGAGCAGACCGAATGACATCAACTACTCTATGAACTTGTTCAATGGTAGAGTGCTGTTTCCTGAAGCCAAATTGATGATCAGGTATCAAATTGGAATAATCAATTATCGGTTGCAATTACTGTAAGAGCAACCTTTCAAATCATTTTGAGGTAAGTAAGTAGGCTTATAGGCCTATATGAGCAAGTTTCATTGGGGGTTTACCTGGTTTCAAAATAACTATAACTTGAGCAACCTTCCACTGGAATGTAAAAAAATTAAAGTCTTAAAATGGTATTCAAATTTTTCATTATATGTCTTATAAATATTCCAAAGATGATCAGAAATGCCACAGTAAAAATCACAAAAAAATCAATTAAAAAAACAAAAAATTGAAAGGAATCAGCTGATAACCAACGGCTGTTTATTTGTCATTGGCCTATTAATTAATGACATTTTCTAAGGAATAGTCGGCCTTTGTTTGTAATGACTACATTCGCTCAACTTCACTCATCATACTCATTCGAAATCCATGTTCGCCTATATCTTAACGATCGGCGTCTTACGAATAAATAGAAATTAATTTTACTACCATCTGCGATAAACTGGAGATTTTTATAATTATTTACAATGGGACTTACTTCGAAGAGAGCGATGAGGACCATCGTGAGAGAAGAGAAGATAAGCAGGGGCGCGACCCACATGTCCTTGCGTAGAATGCCAACAGTCGGCGTAGCGGTGGGTAGGTAGGTTGGGGGCGAGGGGGACGGCGTGCTGCTGGAGCTCGGTACCAGGAAGAACTCCGTGGTCAGCTCCAGCCGCCCCATGGAGACATTCATCGCCTCCACCAGCCCCTCCATTATCACCTCACGGCCATTCCTGCAACACAACAAGGAATTTTACAACCAGAGAATGGATACATAAACAGTCGGTTTGCTGCTGAAGCTTGATACTAGGAAGAACTCCGTGGTCAGCTCCACCTGCCCCATGGAGACATTCATCGCCTCCACCAACCCCTCCATTATCACCTCACGGCCATTCCTGCAAGACAACAAGGAACTTTACAACCAGAGAATGGATACATAAACAGACGGCGTGCTGCTGGAGCTCAGTACCAGGAAGAACTCCGTGGTCAGCTCCAGCCGCCCCATGGAGACTTTCATCGCCTCCACCAACCCCTCCATTATCACCTCACGGCCATTCCTGCAACACAACAAGGAATTTTACAATCAGTACTCTGGATACATTAATAGTCGGTTTGCTGCTGAAGCTTGGTACTAGAAAGAACTCCGTGCTCAGCTCTACCTGCCCCATGGAGACATTCATCGCCTCCACCAACCCCTCCATTATCACCTCACGGCCATTCCTGCAAGACAACAAGGAACTTTACAACCAGAGAATGGATACATAAACAGACGGCGTGCTGCTGGAGCTCAGTACCAGGAAGAACTCCGTGGTCAGCTCCAGCCGCCCCATGGAGACTTTCATCGCCTCCACCAACCCCTCCATTATCACCTCACGGCCATTCCTGCAACACAACAAGGAATTTTACAACCAGAGAATGTATACATAAACAGACGGCGTGCTGCTGGAGCTTGGTACTAGGAAGAACTCCGTGCTCAGCTCTACCTGCCCCATGGAGACATTCATCGCCTCCACCAACCCCTCCATTATCACCTCACGGCCATTCCTGTAACACAACAAGGAATTTTACAATCAGTACTCTGGATACATTAATAGTCGGTTTGCTGCTGAAGCTTGGTACCAGGAAGAACTCCGTGCTCAGCTCTACCTGCCCCATGGAGACATTCATCGCCTCCACCAACCACTCCATTATCACCTCACGGCCATTCCTGCAACACAACAAGGAATTTTACAATCAGTCGTCTGGATACATAAACAGTCGGTTTGCTGCTGAAGCTTGGTACTAGGAAGAACTCCGTGCTCAGCTCTACCTGCCCCATGGAGACATTCATCGCCTCCACCAACCCCTCCATTATCACCTCACGGCCATTCCTGCAACACAACAAGGAATTTTACAATCAGTCCTCTGGATACATAAACAGTCGGTATGCTGCTGAAGCTTGGTACTAGGAAGAACTCCGTGCTCAGCTCTACCTGCCCCATGGAGACATTCATCGCCTCCACCAACCCCTCCATTATCACCTCACGGCCATTCCTGCAACACAACAAGGAATTTTACAATCAGTCCTCTGGATACATAAACAGTCGGTTTGCTGCTGAAGCTTGGTACTAGGAAGAACTCCGTGCTCAGCTATACCTGCCCCATGGAGACATTCATCACATCCACCAACCCCTCCATTATCACCTCACGGCCATTCCTGCAACACAACAAGGAATTTTACAATCAGTACTCTGGATACATTAATAGTCGGTTTGCTGCTGAAGCTTGGTAGCAGGAAGAACTCCGTGCTCAGCTCTACCTGCCCCATGGAGACATTCATCGCCTCCACCAACCACTCCATTATCACCTCACGGCCATTCCTGCAACACAACAAGGAATTTTACAATCAGTCCTCTGGATACATAAACAGTCGGTTTGCTACTGAAGCTTGTACTAGGAAGAACTCCGTGCTCAGCTCTACCTGCCCCATGGAGACATTCATCGCCTCCACCAACCCCTCCATTATCACCTCACGGCCATTCCTGCAACACAACAAGGAATTTTACAATCAGTCCTCTGGATACATAAACAGTCGGTATGCTGCTGAAGCTTGGTACTAGGAAGAACTCCGTGCTCAGCTCTACCTGCCCCATGGAGACATTCATCGCCTCCACCAACCCCTCCATTATCACCTCACGGCCATTCCTGCAACACAACAAGGAACTTTACAACCAGAGAATGGGTACATAAACAGACGGCGTGCTGCTGGAGCTCAGTACCAGGAAGAACTCCGTGCTCAGCTCTACCTGCCCCATGGAGACTTTCATCGCCTCCACCAACCCCTCCATTATCACCTCACGGCCATTCCTGCAACACAACAAGGAATTTTACAATCAGTCCTCTGGATACATAAACAGTCGGTTTGCTGCTGAAGCTTGGTACTAGGAAGAACTCCGTGGTCAGCTCACCTGCCCCATGGAGACATTCATCGCCTCCACCAACCCCTCCATTATCACCTCACGGCCATTCCTGCAACACAACAAGGAATTTTACAATCAGTCCTCTGGATACATTATTAGTCGGTTTGCTGCTGAAGCTTGGTACTAGGAAGAACTCCGTGGTCAGCTCTACCTGCCCCATGGAGACATTCATCGCCTCCACCAACCCCTCCATTATCACCTCACGGCCATTCCTGCAAAACAACAAGGAATTTGACAATCAGTCCTCTGGATACATAAACAGTCGGTTTGCTGCTGAAGCTTGGTACTAGGAAGAACTCCGTGCTCAGCTCTACCTGCCCCATGGAGACATTCATCGCCTCCACCAACCCCTCCATTATCACCTCACGGCCATTCCTGCAAGACAACAAGGAATTTTACAATCAGTACTCTGGATACATTAATAGTCGGTTTGCTGCTGAAGCTTGGTACTAGGAAGAACTCCGTGCTCAGCTCTACCTGCCCCATGGAGACATTCATCGCCTCCACCAACCCCTCCATTATCACCTCACGGCCATTCCTGTAACACAACAAGGAATTTTACAATCAGTACTCTGGATACATTAATAGTCGGTTTGCTGCTGAAGCTTGGTACTAGGAAGAACTCCGTGCTCAGCTCTACCTGCCCCATGGAGACATTCATCGCCTCCACCAGCCCCTCCATTCCTACTAGAAGGAACTTTATAACCAGTAGACTGGATAAATAAGTCATCAGACTTTAGTTACGCACGAGCGCTCAGCCGTAATGCAACTTTACAAACCTAATCAAATACATTCATTATCTCTTGTCAAGGTCAAGCTCAACAGATCATTAGCGTGTTCCTTGCCAAGTACTGGTTTGTAAAATAATGAATTATATTTTTTCTATTTATGTTTAACAACTTAAGACATATTGATACTTCGATTGTGAAGAATGAAAATTATAAAGTCTCTTCTTTGTTGTTTTCAGAATTTGAGATTGACAAATTACATATAAATATTGTCAAGTCTGCTGAGTGCTCTATTTTATACGGATTAGTGTAAGATTAGCTATATGTTCTTTCACATAGTCTAAAATTAATTATAATCAAGAATGTAATTTTTTAAAGGAGGTCATGCTTGCTTGTTTCCCTATTGCGAGCGAGCCCTGAGCACAGGACTATGATTCTTAGATATCAGACGCCGACGCACCCTTTGTGTGTATTTTAAGGTGTTTTGTGTGTATTTTACTAACTGATTTCGACTGGGGTGCTATGGTGGAATATGAGGTCCAAAATATGTGGAGGGGGGGGGGTTACTTGTTTGGTTATATGTAAGGACGAATAAATCGAGCTCTGATCAGCTAGTAAAGCTGTGAAATAATATTGTTGATGAAAATGTAAATAAACAATTTAACATCTTGAAAAATATACAAGAGATATGAAAAATGTTTAGGACTAGCTGCTTATTATTTAAATAAAAATATAAATCATGATAAGTAAAAACCAATGTATTATAAATCGTTGATAGAGTTGTAACACGCAGCAAGCCATCATCAGGAGCGCAGCACGCAAGCCAGCCTTCTCACATCACTCAGCAAGGACAATGCCGGTTCCGAGTTCCCCGGTAATGGACGCAAATTACACCGACAGTTTATTACGTATTATACCTCCGATTGCGGCTATGAACTATAGACAGACATATGTTTACACTAAAACATCTGCTTCACTGCTTCTGCCGTAACCCTAGCGTCATCGTCTACCGTTTAGGACGGTAGATTATACAGTATACGATGTCCATCTAGGAAGACATGTCCTCGTTGGTAAAGAAGCATGTTTACACTATACAGTACAGTATAGTGTAAACAATACAGTAGTCATGTCCATCTAGGAAGACATGTCCTCGGTGGAAAGTTTACACTGTAACGTCTGCTTCACTGCCTCTGCCGTAACCCTAGCGTCATCGTCTACCGTTTAGGACGGTGGATTATACAGTAGATCATGTCCATTTAGGAAGACATGTCCTCGATATTAAAGAGGAGTGCTTACACTATACAGTACAGTATAGTGTAAACAATACAGTAGTCATGTCCATCTAGGAAGACATGTCCTCGATAGTAAAGAGGAGTGTTTACACTATACAGTACAGTATAGTGTAAACAATACAGTAGTCATGTCACTCATGTCCATCTAGGAAGACATGTCCTCGATAGTAAAGAGGAGTGTTTACACTATACAGTACAGTATAGTGTAAACAATACAGTAGTCATGTCCATCTAGGAAGACATGTCCTCGATACTAAAGAGGAGTGTTTACACTATACAGTACAGTATAGTGTAAACAATACAGTAGTCATGTCCATCTAAGAAGACATGTCCTCGATAGTAAAGAGGAGTGTTTACACTATACAGTACAGTATAGTGTAAACAATACAGTAGTCATGTCCATCTAGGAAGACATGTCCTCGGTGGTAAAGAAGAGTATTTACACTATACAGTACAGTATAGTGTAAACAATACAGTAGTCATGTCCATCTAGGAAGACATGTCCTCGATAGTAAAGAAGAGTGTTTACACTGTACAGTACAGTATAGTGTAAACAATACAGTAGTCATGTCCATCTAAGAAGACATGTCCTCGGTGGTAAAGAGGAGTGTTTACACTATACAGTACAGTATAGTGTAAACAATACAGTAGTCATGTCCATCTAGGAAGACATGTCCTCGATAGTAAAGAGGAGTGTTTACACTATACAGTACAGTATAGTGTAAACAATACGGTAGTCATGTCCATCTAGGAAGACATGTCCTCGATACTAAAGAGGAGTGTTTACACTATACAGTACAGTATAGTGTAAACAATACAGTAGTCATGTCCATCTAAGAAGACATGTCCTCGATAGTAAAGAGGAGTGTTTACACTATACAGTACAGTATAGTGTAAACAATACAGTAGTCATGTCCATCTAGGAAGACATGTCCTCGGTGGTAAAGAAGAGTATTTACACTATACAGTACAGTATAGTGTAAACAATACAGTAGTCATGTCCATCTAGGAAGACATGTCCTCGATAGTAAAGAAGAGTGTTTACACTATACGTACAGTATAGTGTAAACAATACAGTAGTCATGTCCATCTAGGAAGACATGTCCTCGATAGTAAAGAAGAGTGTTTACACTATACGTACAGTATAGTGTAAACAATACAGTAGTCATGTCCATCTAGGAAGACATGTCCTCGATAGTAAAGAAGAGTGTTTACACTATACAGTACAGTATAATGTAAATAATACAGTAGTCATGTCCATCTAGGAAGACATGTCCTCGGTGGAAAGTTTACACTGTAACGTCTGCTTCACTGCCTCTGCCGTAACCCTAGCGTCATCGTCTACCGTATAGGACGGTAGATTATACAGTATACGATGTCCATCTAGGAAGACATGTCCTCGGTGGTAAAGAAGAATGTTTACACTATACAGTACAGTATAGTGTAAACAATACAGTAGTCATGTCCATCTAGGAAGACATGTCCTCGGTGGAAAGTTTACACTGTAACGTCTGCTTCATTGCCTCTGCCGTAACCCTAGCGTCACCGTCTACCCCTTAGGACGGTGGATTATACAGTAGATCATGTCCATCTAGGAAGACGTGTCCTCGGTGGTAAAGAAGAATGTTTACTTACAATTAATTCTAGTGTAGTATTAGTGATACTGTAATGGAGTAACTTCCTATATAATGGATATACTGCATTCCTTTAGAACCACTTTAGGTTTCTATAGCCAATTAATTTAGAAGAATGCATAGTTAATTGTTACAATGTATTATTCACTAATTTTTTAGGTACCACTATGTTATATAGTTTTCCGTAGACGAAATGTGTTTATTACTTTACCAGACCATAATAGTCTACCACCCCAACTTCACACGAGGATGGATGAATAGTGTCTAGTGTCATTTAGGCTCACTTATCCTTTGTACTATTTGATTGCCCACCCACCCTACACATAAGATTTGATTTTCTACCCACCCACTCATCTTTCACACAAGATTACACGTCATCCATACTAATCCTACAATCATGAAATCATTCTTATTTCACTTAAATTACGCACAAGTTGTGTCAGAATATGAAATGTGCAAAAAACAGAAGACAGTCAAACTTTGAACCAATCATCCGACCGACCAAAACTAACTGTCTTGCAGGCGAAAATGTTTTCAAGTTTTTTTATGATATAGACTTTCCATTTGAAATTACAGTATTTGTCAACGTCAACATAAATAAGGTACATAACAATACAGTTTGCTCGCATGTTCCCTGTAAAGTACATAATCCCTTTTAGATGTTCTAGATTACTTCAATTGTATGTACTTTGTGATGTCCAGGTAATAAAAAATAGTAAGAATCACGACGAGACTGCGCAGTGACGTCAAATGTGCGAAATCAACTGCTTTGATTATCCTACTAAATACTTATAACTACCAATCACAAGAAAGCTTTCAGCTGAATAGAAAGCAATCTATATACCACTAATCAGCTGGAATTGTAATTACGAGAATTTGAAGAGTATTTTTTTTTTTTTCTGTTTGTCTACCCAGTTGCTATTACGCTCATATGACGTCATGGGAGATGCGCATGATACATAGTCTTCTTTTCTGGGCACCGTGATAGGAATTACACACATACTTCTAGTGTTCGTTGTTTAAGATACCATCTGATAACATTCTAAACTAGTTGCAGACAATTAATAGTCTATAGTGTCATTCAACCTTTAGTCTACTTTCAAGCAAGCTGTTGACTGCACAAGAAAAGTGCAGTTCTGCAAGAGAATTGAGAGAGAGAAAACTCACTGAAGATGAACATTACATTTCACTGTTTCTAGAGAAACGTCATCTAAACAGTCATCCCCAAACTGGGACAAGGTAGGCCAGGTGTTGACGCTTTGCCCAAGTGGAGACGGACTGTCACATGCCAACCAGACCGAGTCCAGCAATTAGCCAAAACCATCGGGACACAATCGGTCGGATAAAACCACAGACGATTGGAATCCTTCAATGGAGCAATCAATTTAAAGTGTTTTCGATGACACTCGTAGGAAATTAAATTTCAATGTACATGAACAACTTTTCTTGTTTATAACATGTATTTTTCCTAATAAAATAGCACTAACGTGGAAGTGAAAATTAAACGATTGACCAAATCTAGAAAATATTTATAGAAATATTCAGAATCCTCGTAATTTACATGGTGTATTTTGTTACTCAAGCTCTGGACTGGGAGATGAAAGTATTTTATCTATCTGAAGTGAGGTCATCTCGTAATTTGCTATCAGTATGTTATGTGCAGTACTGTATTATGAACAAAGTTGGCTGTTGTGAAACATTTCTTAGCAATTGCGACGTTTGAGTAAATCACTTTTATTCTACCTGGAAGCAACGATGATGAAATCATATTCCTGCATTAACACCAATCCTCTCTAAATTCCCAGTTGTGACAAACGCGCCTTACGCAAGGCCCCACTTATGACAGCACCTCGTATTGTCACCAGCACTGTGAAAGGGTCACGCAGTCTTCACGCCGCACGTAGCCCTCACGTTCACGTTACACCAGACGTGGTTACGTCCAGTCCACTGAAAGGAAAACTGTGCAAAATCCCGATTGCGATAAGTCATTGTGGTGTTGATTGAGCGCATTGTCATGCGACCTTGACAGCTTTGTCCACACACACTCGTCTGTTTGCCTCCAAGCTGCACGGTTCGAGGAGTCCCACAGGGTCTCTCCTTGGGAGCTACTACTGCTGTTCTTCGCGAAGGTCTAAATAAATTAGACTGGGGATTGGTTCTAAAGCAAGCCGATTGATTGTCTGTTGAAAATACTTCTTTTTCTCCTTTACATCAGATGATATTTAGAGATAATTAGGTCTTTTATTTCTAAATTACAGAAGAGGTGGGGTTCTGATGATTTCTTGGGTTCTGAACAGTTTAGCCCAGTTTGGTACAATAAAGCTTCTCCGTGCCCTAGTATTGTAATTAACCTAGGGGACAAGGGGAGTGACGTTGGTAATTCTAAAGCTACAGTTAGTTATACGGAGGTGGAATTATAATTAAACTGCAATTTATCACTAAAATCAAAATAAGGAACCGAAACAACACAATCAATTATATTTATTGTCTAGCCTATAGTTAAACAAATCTATTTAAAAATTGTATACATATCCAAGCTAACACTCTGTATATAAGTAGATCGTACGGTTTGTTGTCAGCTACCATCTATTAATTTTATAAAGATCTGATAAGTCATGTTGTAGAATATAAAAATAAAAGTGGTCTCCTATCACAAAGCTAAGTACCTGCCGCACTGATTCTTTATATGCTGGTTAATCCCTCCGTAAAAGAGCACAGGGGACACTCTGTAATTATTTGATCCATTGATTTGAGATAGCTGAAGGATGGTCAGCCACAGGGGTCTGAACTTGCTCTAATGTTGTTCAACATGTATACGTCTAACAACCAATCAAAAGGTCTAGAAAATTTATATATTCAGATGATATTGCTGTAGCTTACCAACACAAAGACCAACACAGCTACTGAAGAAACACTCACAAATGGTGACCTTGCTCCCCTCGAAGAATATTTTAGAACCTGGAAGCTAAGTCTTAACCCATCAAAAACCGAAGTAGCCTTCTTCCACCTAAGTAACCGATTAGCTAAAACTCTCACTATATAAAAATCCTAACTAGTAACAATTGAATTACAGCCTAAGTAGTAAGATGAGGTTAGTTTGATCTTGTTTCTTTTTAAAATACCTAATAATGCTAATCATAGTACGTTACATTACAATTTTACTCATATATTTAAATCACAATTGTTTCTCAGCGCTCGTGTAGTCTAGGCTAGGAGACTGACCGACGCCCATGTATTAGCAAGCTGTTGACCAACCGGTACAACGCAAGTCGGCTGATGTATAGCTCGTCACCAGGCCGCGGGGTCGAAGGTCAAGTCAGATGGAGCAATGCGACAATCGGCCAGACTGATTGAGCTCAGATAACTGTTGGCTCACTGTTAACAGTTCCAGCTGTTGTAGACTTTACGACAAATGTAACTTCTGACCTCCAGATGACAATGGATTATAATACAAAGTTAACCACACAGCTAATTTTCTGGAACGCTTTTGTATGCAGTAATTTAAAATGTCAGATGACGGAAACATGCTGGAAAAATTTGTGGTTTTTAATTACGTCTATAAATTCCTTAGTAAATTATTGAATCAAAGATTCAATATTTGATTGCCCTGGTAACAACCTAGATCATCTTCTGAAAGTCCTTCATTTACTGATTTCTCGTCAATTTGTTTGAATTTTTATAGCAATGTGTTCTTCTTAGAGAAATTTTTTTAAGAAGCTTGAGTTCAGTAAAGCCATCTTTATTGTTTGTTTTTGCTTTTGAATTACACATTATTACTTTACGTTCCTCACACAAATCTGGCTTCGCAATTTGAATTCAAACTAAGCTACGTTTATTTTGTGTTGATTTCAAACTATCAAAGTGCAATGAAATAGTTCCCAGTATTCAATTGAATTTTTGAAATAAAAAACTACAAAAGATTTTTCCCGGGTACAGGATTATGATAATAAATTATTTTGATCCCCCCTTCCCACTATTTCCATTGGGCTTCAAGACCCCAACTAAACAGAGACCTTTAAGAGAAGGCTGGAATCGTCAGCCATCTTAAACTGCTCTGCACAAGACCAGAATTGAATTGCCTTACGGATTTGTAGTTTTTCATTTAATTTTTGTAAGACTTGAAATTTACCCATACACGCACTGTGGTATTGACCTACTCACCCACCCATACACGGACTGTGGTATTGACCCACCCGCCCACCCATACACGGACTGTGGTATTGACCCACTCGCCCACCCATACACGGACTGTGGTATTGACCTACTCGCCCACCCATACACGGACTGTGGTATTGACCTACTCGCCCACCCATACACGGACTGTGGTATTGACCCACTCGCCCACCCATACACGGACTGTGGTATTGACCCACTCGCCCTCCCATAAGCGGACTGTGGTATTGACCTACTCGCCCACCCATACACGGACTGTGGTATTGACCTACTCGCCCACCCATACACGGACTGTGGTATTGACCTACTCGCCCACCCATACACGGACTGTGGTACTGTATTGACCTACTCGCCCACTCATACACGGACTGTGGTATTGAACTACTCGCCCACCCATACACGGACTGTGGTATTGACCTACTCGCCCACCCATACACGGACTGTGGTATTGACCTACTCGCCCACCCATACACGGACTGTGGTATTGACCTACTCGCCCACCCATACACGGACTGTGGTATTGACCTACTCGCCCACCCATACACGGACTGTGGTATTGACCTACTCGCCCACCCATACACGGACTGTGGTATTGACCTACTCGCCCACCCATACACGGACTGTGGTATTGACCTACTCGCCCACCCATACACGGACTGTGGTATTGACCTACTCGCCCACCCATACACGGACTGTAGTATTGACCTACTCGCCCACCCATACACGGACTGTGGTATTGACCTACTCGCCCACCCATACACGGACTGTGGTATTGACCTACTCGCCCACCCATACACGGACTGTGGTATTGACCTACTCGCTCACCCATACACGGACTGTGGTATTGACCTACTCGCCCACCCATACACGGACTGTGGTACTGTATTGACCTACTCGCCCACTCATACACGGACTGTGGTATTGACCTACTCGCCCACCCATACACGGACTGTGGTATTGACCTACTCGCCCACCCATACACGGACTGTGGTATTGACCTACTCGCCCACCCATACACGGACTGTGGTATTGACCTACTCGCCCACCCATACACGGACTGTGGTATTGACCTACTCGCCCACCCATACACGGACTGTGGTACTGTATTGACCTACTCGCCCACTCATACACGGACTGTGGTATTGAACTACTCGCCCACCCATACACGGACTGTGGTATTGACCTACTCGCCCACCCATACACGGACTGTGGTATTGACCTACTCGCCCACCCATACACGGACTGTGGTATTGACCTACTCGCCCACCCATACACGTACTGTGGTATTGACCTACTCGCCCACCCATACACGGACTGTGATATTGACCTACTCGCCCACCCATACACGGACTGTGGTATTGACCTACTCGCCCACCCATACACGGACTGTGGTATTGACCTACTCGCCCACCCATACACGGACTGTGGTATTGACCTACTCGCCCACCCATACACGGACTGTGGTATTGACCTACTCGCCCACCCATACACGGACTGTGGTATTGACCTACTCGCCCACCCATACACGGACTGTGGTATTGACCTACTCGCCCACCCATACACGGACTGTGGTATTGACCTACTCGCCCACCCATACACGGACTGTGGTATTGACCTACTCGCCCACCCATACACGGACTGTGGTATTGACCTACTCGCTCACCCATACACGGACTGTGGTATTGACCTACTCGCCCACCCATACACGGACTGTGGTACTGTATTGACCTACTCGCCCACTCATACACGGACTGTGGTATTGACCTACTCGCCCACCCATACACGGACTGTGGTATTGACCTACTCGCCCACCCATACACGGACTGTGGTATTGACCTACTCGCCCACCCATACACGGACTGTGGTATTGACCTACTCGCCCACCCATACACGGACTGTGGTATTGACCTACTCGCCCACCCATACACGGACTGTGGTATTGACCTACTCGCCCACTCATACACGGACTGTGGTATTGACCTACTCGCCCACCCATACACGGACTGTGGTATTGACCTACTCGCCCACCCATACACGGACTGTGGTACTGTATTGACCTACTCGCCCACTCATACACGGACTGTGGTATTGACCTACTCGCCCACCCATACACGGACTGTGGTATTGACCTACTCGCTCACCCATACACGGACTGTGGTATTGACCTACTCGCCCACCCATACACGGACTGTGGTATTGACCTACTCGCCCACCCATACACGGACTGTGGTATTGACCTACTCGCCCACTCATACACGGACTGTGGTATTGACCTACTCGCCCACCCATACACGGACTGTGGTATTGACCTACTCGCCCACCCATACACGGACTGTGGTATTGACCTACTCGCCCACTCATACACGGACTGTGGTATTGACCTACTCGCCCACCTATACACGGAATGTGGTATTGAAAATATTAAACATTTAAAAAATCTTAGTACTTATAAAGGTGTAAAATCGATAAGCAACCTCACAGATATTTATTTATTTCTGTAACCAACATTTTGGACATTTATAATTTCTTATGTTTAAGTATTGAAGTGATAAATTTGGACAAAGTAATGTAAAATAAGTAGTAAATATAATAATTTTATTTCTTTGTAAATTAAAGTTTTGACTCCTGGCAGTAACATCAGATTTTAAAATAATGCTCTTTAAAGCTGAACACTTCAAATAACGGTCACGTGTTAACACATTATAGTTATGAACATACGTTGTCAGGGGTTGGAGTTACGTGCTAATTTCAGAGTCGTTCGTGCGATGTTATCAGCGGCTACTAGAACAACTAGAAAGCGAAGTTGGTCGTAACAGCACATGTACTACGCACGAAATCCTCTATCGAACGGAAACGAATCTGACGAAACTTTCACGTAGCTACCCAATGTATTGCAAAAAAGTGAAAATCTCGCACGGAGTTTAAGATGTCCTATAAAAATATTCCCTGATAATGGCAAATCAAACGTGAAATGTTCTTTATATAAAAATTAAATGTCTTGAATGTCACATTAGCGATGCGTCGTGTGATGTCTCTATCGACGTTACATGACTGGGGAAAGTCGCTGGCCAGGGATGATTAGTCCTGCTCTATTTATTTTGGGTGGAATCTACCTGAAAATCGGCCCAATTGTCCTGCAAGAGAAACACTTTCACGGTGTATTGGTTCAAAACTATAATTATTTGGAAGGTTCTGTTAGTTTATATCACCTTAACTGTGGGCTTTAAAAATTGTTTTCTAAAAGTTCCATGAACGTCTTTACACTTAAATGTAAGATGTTGCTGGACTGGAGAAGTTACAATATTGTTAAAAATTTAAATTATCATCAAGGAAAGTAATTTAAATTTTTCTTACTACTTAGACCTGCTGCAGCCTGTCGCCAAACACCTCAGTTCTAAGAAAGTATTTATGCTGTCTCATACTTTTCCTCTGATCCTTACACTTTACACTATCTGATATCTTCTTCTTCGCTTTCCCCTCTTTCCTCCAACATTTCCCTCTATAGATGTTCTCAGATGTCCTAACCAAATCATTTTTCTTTTCTTATTGTTTTCACTACTTCACCCATTCTCATCAATACTTCTTCATTTCACACTCTACCTTCCAATCCTATTTTTCTCCATCCTTCTCCAAATCCACGTCTCCATTGCTTTCAATCTCTTCTCGTCTTCTTTCCTGAGTCCATATTTGCACTTCATATAATAAAACACTCCAAATAAAACATTTCATAAATATTTTCTCAGCTCCTCGTCCAACGGTCTACGAAATAAACTTCTATTGTATTAAAATAAATATTTAAAAGAATTAAAAAAATAATAAATATTTATCTGTTATCTAAGAAGTAAACTTCTATTTTATTTAAATACACATTAAAAAGAATTAAAAAAATGAAAAATATGTAAAGCACATCAATCTGATGACTAAATTAGTGGCCTATAATGGACTACTAGCACAGTCTTCTACGCGAATGCACATCACATAAACATTTCACATTTGATTGCGTTATTACACACGTGCACAGCTCATGCCTCACTGGGCTTGTTAAATACTTTCGTTACGTGTATAATTGCTGCTGAGGTTGGTGTTAACATTCTAGCTGAAGTTGGTTAAGGACTCCAAATTCCTGAACTCTGGGAACGGGTACGCCCCGGGTGGAAGATGCGTGCGTCTGTCTATGATGCAACCATGGTGCTGTCGTCGTCACGTCAGCCCAAGGAACGCCCCAGTGGCTCCACTCCACGCACTTCTGACACGCAGCTGCAGATGGATGCATAGGAAATCAAGATCAAACCCACGGCCCGGCCACTTTCTCTTCAATAGACTATAAACTGTTATGAGCCGGGTACAGTCTACGTAGGAAGAATTTGTTGACCTCAACTTACGTTAAGACCCTTCAGTTTACCTCTTTTACAGTTAATGACTGGTTTTGCTTTTTGTTAGTTTCTACTGTTAGAAGCTTATTGTTTAGTAGTATTTTTATTTTATTAAATAATATCTATGATTTACTGAACTTATATCTAGAGAATGTCTAATCAATTCAACATATTAAATTAAACCCCCAAAATATGTACGAATTGCAAGGAAACTGATCCTGGAATCAAGACGTCCTATTAATCACAAAGTCAAGGATGTTACAGTAAGAACGCCGGATTTAATTGGAAATAACAAATTTATATCAACACTTAATTAGAAAGAACACATACATTTTAAGTTCATTACAATACTTGTGCTTACCCATGAAATAATGTCATGTGTGATAAGTGCCCAACTGTATTCTGGTGGAAACTCTTGACAAAATTCACAGTCACTTTTACATCTTCTTCCGGCTTAATGCAACTTCGACTTTCCTCTTTGAGTTCTTGGATGGTTTGTTACTTTGTGGGGGGGGGGGGGATATTTGAAGTCGCTTGTGTAGTCCACAGATGTATGTAAGAGGAAACTTGTCGTGTTGTTGATAACGTTCAGCCACAATAGTATGTATGTAAGGGGAAACTTGTGTTGTTGATAACGTTCAGCCACAATAGTATATAAGAGGAAACTTATCGTGATGTTGATAACGTTCAGCCACAATAGTATGTATATGAGGAAACTTGTCGTGTTGTTGATAACGTTCAGCCACAATAGTATGTATAAGAGGAAACGTGTCGTGTTGTTGATAACGTTCAGCCACAATAGTATGTATAAGAGGAAACTTGTCGTGTTGTTGATAACGTTCAGCCACAATAGTATGTATAAGAGGAAACTTGTCGTGTTGTTGATAACGTTCAGCCACAATAGTATGTATAAGAGGAAACTTGTCGTGTTGTTGATAACGTTCAGCCACAATAGTATGTATAAGAGGAAACTTGTCGTGTTGTTGATAACGTTCAGCCACAATAGTATGTAAAAGAGGAAACTTGTCGTGTTGTTGATAACGTGCAGCCACAATAGTATGTAAGAGGAAACTTGTCGTGTTGTTGATAACGTTCAGCCACAATAGTATGTAAAAGAGGAAACTTGTCGTGTTGTTGATAGCGTTCAGCCACAATAGTATGTAAGAGGAAACTTGTCGTAATGTTGATAACGTTCAGCCACAATAGTATGTAAAAGAGGAAACTTGTCGTGTTGTTGATAGCGTTCAGCCACAATAGTATGTAAGAGGAAACTTGTCGTGTTGTTGATAACGTGCAGCCACAATAGTATGTAAAAGTAATTCAACATTTTGTCAAAAGAGTTAGAGTTTGCCATCAGGCTGCAGAGGCAATCACTATAAGTAATTGGAAGCAATGTTCTTCCAGATTTATGTGTTAATTTAGTTTGGAAATTCATTTGTTATTCACAATTTAGATCCGGAGTTCTTACTGCGACATCCTATATTACAATGTCTAGAACACATATGATTGAACTAGGTCTTCAAGGTGAAAGTAAAACTGATAAAATATTTAATTAGTTATTTAGGGTAAAATAATGCAGATTACATTCCGTAGACTCCAACATAATTTCTTTTTCCGCTCTACATAGACCCCCTTCCCCAGAACCTCGAAATGTGGAGTTGCGGCTCTCTGAGCGCGTGCGACCTTCCGCAATGTCCGGTCACGATCTGATTACCGCTCCACACTTCCACCTCACACGGCAAGAAGATGGCAATTGCCAATCCTGTTTTGTAAACATCGTTTTGCCAAAAACTATTCAGGTAGATTATGTTGTAGGTATACGAGTAGAAGAAACATGCCTTAGCGTACCAAGATCTCTCTTCAAGGCCTTTAGATTTCCTTTAGATTTAAGTATTATTTAATTAAATTATGACCAAACACATTACAGAAAAATCATTTTGAAGATGTGGACAGTATATGGCAAATCTATTCGAAGAAATAGTCACTGGTTACAAATGTAGGGTTAATATTTATGATCTAAGTGAGTACGTTTAGTCCAGTCTCCCTTCAGCCCAACAGAAGTATTCCGGTAGATGGAGTACCGCAAGTATGTCTGGTCACTTCATCAACTGTGGCATAACAAATAATCAGGTTATCTTCGACGACGTAAAGCTTGGATTTCGCAACACCCCCCCGTGGGCAGACTCCTGTGGGCCCATCACTTGCACGTCAGTCGGGCGGCTCGCTTTCTACTAGCCAGTCGCGCGTGCAGAATGACTCGCCGTGCTCACGTGCCACGCGGTCGAAGGTTATCCTACCTGTGATCTGTTTGTTAGTTTAAATAACATCTTTATCATTATCGATAACATTATGCTACACTGTCAGATCTGTTATTGATTATATGCAAACGGAATAACTACGACATAGTATTTTTAACTAAGATTTTGTCAATAAACTTTAAATTTATTCCCTAACAATAAATAGTTTTTAATAATATAATACGTATACAGTGTGTTTAGCTCTTAGTGTGAAAGTTTTAAACTGGTGTAACTAAATAAAACCCCCCAATAAAATGGGTGCAATTTTTATGTTCATGATGTAATCTACCTTGGCTCAGCACTCTTAGCAGCCATTTTAAATTTGTTACGAAAAACCTGTTTTCGATTGATTTATTACTAATAGAAACATCAACATTTAGCTTCATTTGATACCATGTTCAGAATCCATATAAAATTTCAAATAAGAATAATTAACTTTCAATCTGCTAAATTTAAAATAAACTGTATTGAAACTAATTTAAAGTTAAACTTCTTGACTTCTGTACAAAGAGTAATAATAAAAAACGTTCCTTATCTCGGTTACTGTATAACTTACATATTTTTAAATAACATCAAAAACTTACCTAACTAATAATGTATCAAACTATACCATAAAACCTATAATATGCTGAAAAAACACTGCCTGCTTAAATTTTCTGAGTTCACTTGTCTGCCTGCTGTATGTCTAGTCCACTTTTCAAGTTGTAAAATGTATAAAACTGATTTAAATAAAAATATTTACCTTTAGATTGAACACGTTCCCTTTATTAATGATTTAATTCTGTTTATTGTCTTATCTCGTAGCCAGTTTCTGCTTCCAGATGTACTGTAGTAATATTTCAACAGGATGGACCTTCTTGGCACTTTACAAATCAGTAATGGATTGGACTACCCTTCGTGGTGGACCAGTTGCATGGCCAGCTAGGTCACCAGAACTTACTCCTGTGGATTTTTATGTTTGGGGTTCCTCAAAGTGATGCGTATTCTACAGCCGTACATTCTGAACAAGGGACAGAAATACAGCAGCTGTTGAGAAGTTACGACAGCAGTTGTCGTTTATGGTAACTGTTGCAGCTGTGAGACAAAGACTAAGGGCGTGTATTCAGAACGAAGGCAGACAATTTCAACATAAACTATGATTGTGTAATATAATTAATAAATAAGTCTTCCCTTTGTAAGTTATTAAAATGTATTTTTCTTTGTTTAATTCTTATCACAAACACAATGTTTTTTCTTATGTACTTTTAAACCTCAGGTATGATCTTCATGCCTTCCAGTTGAAATGGGAACACTCGTTTACAAATTCTTTACTGATATCCTCTAAATAAGACCTTACCACTTCATTGCACGCTTCGCAATAGATTCATTTGAAAGCTTCTTCAACGGCGACAGCAGAAGTGACAAAACTTCAAAGCGGTCCGACAACACCTCATTTGCTTTTTTCCTCTACCCAAGTTTGATTTCAATAAATCAATGATTTTAAGGTACACTTTAATTCTTTAAGCTGACTTTCCATCAAATTCGACTTCATTCTCATCTGATTCATTTGAAAATATTTTGCGTTTTTAATTCTGAAGTAAGTGGGAATTTCACATTTAAGAAGATCAGAAGTGTTTTGTTCATATTTGTCAAATTCGTCTCTTTTTTCATCAATGAATGCTTTTAAAGTGTAAATCTATTTCGTAGCCGCTGGAAGATGCACGGTCTTCTTTTGTAACTTGTCACTACACTTGTCAACTCTCTCAAGGATGTCACTGATAAGTGATAACTAGACAAAAACAAAAAACGTTCAGTGTCCAAATTAGGGAAGAGGGAGGGAGACATGGCAGGGTGTGATTGGTTTTTCGGCGGATGATTATGACGGCGCGACGTAAGGGGAGGAGAGCGCCAAGATGCCGCTAGCGGATATCAGTGTCTCGCATGCAGATTGGCTTCCAGCTAATAACTTGTGACTTGTCGTCTCAAAGTTGTGCTAGTTTGAATTTGTGATTTGTATGAGACTGGCTGATGAGCTACGTCAATGACCCTCGCTTGGTTAAACCCTCTGTGTAAACAGAATTGATCCTGATTGCTGTATCTACTAAATTGTATTCATATCTAATACCATTATGTGAATTTTTACAGAGTGATATTTGATGAGGAAGTAGAATTGTCCGACACTTCACAAATGTCTCCCCATTGAACGATGTATGAGAAAATTTGATTGGTTTTATCAAATGATCTATACCCACAACTCTCAATTTATAGAGCCAAAACTATCAGGTGAGGTCACTGGCCAATCCTTGTTGAAAATAATCAAGGAACAGAACCCGGAATACGAAATCTGTGTTGTGTTGATACCTCCATTGCAGGCTGCAGTGTAGAGCCATGAAGGAAGTGCAATCCAAATTATAAATGCTTAATTGTCCTTTCAGCAACCATGCGTTAAATCGAACTCATACAAAGTGTATCAAAGTTCAGGCAATGCGAAATATATTTGGAACTACGAAAAAAGTGTTTCTTTTTCTAAACACATTCTACAAACGCAGTTTTACGCTAAAGAAATCAGTTGGCGATTACTCCTCTTTGTGTGAGACTTGTAAAGCAATATATCATTTTAGACTTTCAATATAGCTGACTCCAAATTTTGGAAGCGTTACGCTTGATTTCAGTTTTGGAAGATTGCTCCTCGTCAAAATCAATATGCCTTCACGATGAAATATACTCATTTGAGTCCAGTTTTGTACGCTAACTTATTGCTGTCACTTTTTCTAACCACATTTCCTCTAAGGGTAAATTTTGAGGAAGAACATTTTCACAAATAATCAGCAGCAGCCCTATTAAAAGATTGGAAGAGTTTTGAAAGAGAAGCGAACTGAGGGTGACAATGTTTCTACATTTATTTTAAAACACTGGTGAAATGGTGGATGTACAATCGCAATTTTCTTGGTTATGCATCCGACTTAGCAACCACACGCTAAGGCGGATGCATAACCAAGAAAATCATGATCTGTAGAGTGTAGAAAGCTATTTTTTAGTGACCACGTACATCCCAACATTGGATGGAATTCTTCAAGACTTAACTCCAAGATATAATGATAGTTTGCTGGCTGTTTTTTACTTTGGTATCATTATAATGCAAGTAAAATTAGATGATTTCACTAAAAAAATAAATAAATGGATAACAAGAACAAGCTGCATTATTAGAAAATTCAATTTTGGATCAGTTTTTGATGAAATAGTAAGTATCGGTTTGAACAAGATTGCCCTTCAGGGAGACTTCAAAATTCAGCAGGAACACTGAAAAGAATTCCTTTAAGAAACCAATGACCCTAGATTATATTTAAAAATATCTGAATCTGGGATTCTTACTCATAATGTCTTTTTAGAACTGTAGACATTAAATGAATTGCACTGCATTGAATAAATTAGTTGACACGTATATTAATATCTGTTAAATTTTTAACTATCCCATTTAAGTTTTAACAGCAATGAACGCTTTTCTTACTCACTCTAAGATAGTCATTCACTCTAAGATACTCTCCAACACTACAATCTACGCCTTGGTGAAATTCACCATGATACACACTACAAAACCGCCAACACCGTCAAGACAGCCTAGATCCGCCCTCGTTTGGATCGATTCTATAAAAAGACAAAAAAATGAATGATTTACAAGAGCAAGCACATAAAATTACAGATATATTTAAAAATGTTCGTCATCATCAACCCGAGATACAATTTTGTTATGCAAGGCAACTTACATTTAAACTTAATTTTACTGTATCATCAAATTTTAAAACCAAGCACATGACAACACCACCATAAATCTTAGGTGTTGTATTTCCAGAATATTTCTAAATTAAAATTTTCTTTTCTGTAGGAACGAACAAACGTTTCAGGATATATTTCCAGATTCGTCTGAACGAGGTACGCGCAAAGGGTGTAAACGGCTACAGTAAGGGTGTACTAAATGAAGATTCACTTATCCTAGCAAAGACGACTAACACGTAATTCTGCGGTTATGGTCGAGTTGTGCGAACCCATCGATGTCACATCATGTATCATCGCGTAGTTGGTCGTGACGGTGAGCCTTGTTACCCCAACACGACCTGCCACCGGCCACGACCAATGTCATAGTCTCTGATGATACTTCGATACTTGTTACACCCAGTATTCTGCGAACCAACCGATGTCAGGATCATGTATCATCGCGTAGTTGGTCGTGACGCTGAGCCTTGTTACCCCACCACGACCTGCCCCCGGCCACGACCAATGTCATGGCCCTTGATAATATTGTTACACTCAGTGTTCTACGAACCAATTGATCTTAGGATCGTGTATCATCGTGTAGTTGTTCGTGATGCTGGGCCTTGTTACCCCACCACGACCTGCCCCCGGCCACGACCAATGTCATGGCCCTTGATGATATTGTTACACTCAGTGTTCTACGAACCAATTGATCTTAGGATCGTGTATCATCGTGTAGTTGTTCGTGATGCTGAGCCTTGTTACCCCACCACGACCTGCCCCCAGTCACTACCAATGTCAGGGCCTTGATGATACTTATTACACTCAGTGTTCTGCTAACCAACCGATGTCAGGATCGTGTATCATCGTGTAGTTGGTCGTGATGCTGAGCCTTGTTACCCCACCACGACCTGCCCCCAGTCACTACCAATGTCAGGGCCTTGATGATACTTATTACACTCAGTGTTCTGCTAACCAACCGATGTCAGGATCGTGTATCATCGCGTAGTTGGTCGTGATGCTGAGCCTTGTTACCCCACCACGAACTGTCCCGAGCCACGACCAATGTCAGGGCCCTTGATGATACTTGTTAAACACAGTGTTCTGCGAACCAATCGATCTCAGGATCGTGTATCATCGCGTAGTTGGTCGTGACGCTGAGCCTTGTTACCCCACCACGACCTGCCCCCGGCCACGATTGTCTCCCCGACCAATGTCAAGGTCTTTGATGATACTTGTACCTGCTCATATTCAAAATTAGCAAACCCTATTTTCATTATGTTTCCATAAAATTTTAGTTCATATTTAATCCAGTTTTTATGGACGAACCGGAATCAGAATCTGTTTTATTATCGATAAGGCACAATAAAATGCATATGGTATTGTCAAGGTGGTTTGCTATGTTTATCACAGTTCTCAGATAAGAAAGCATATAGATCAATAAACCTATATAAATAAAAGAAATATGTCTTAAATATAAGTAAGTATGAAACAATATTAATAAGTAAACTTACATTATGTAAATCTTCAATCCCTCATTAGGAAGCCAATACACACCAACTTACATTAGGCTTTTTTCTAGTTGGTGTCATTTTCTTGGTGTCTTCGTTGATCATAGACAACACCTCTTCAAATTCAGTTTTGTTGTTGTTAGTTTTTTGTTAATCGTCCTGAATATATCGTCAAGGTCAAGTCTATCATTAAATGATGGAACTCACCGTATAGCTTCCGCTTTTTGTTTATGGAATGTACCTAATGAATTATGATGTTACCAAGTACAGCAACCTTAACTAATCATTAGCCACAGTAGGACTTTTGAAAGTCCGCTATTGCACCACGAGGCTATGTACTGGATATCTTTCTTACTTCATAGATCATAAATGACTGAGAACATTTGGGGTTCAGGAGGCCTAGTACCCGCAGACAGAATTGCGGTTTAAACACATAACGTCTGTCATATTACGTCACGTGACATGGTGTGACCGCGGCGTGAAAAGGCATTTAACGTGAGCGTAGCATGCCACTCAGCCTACGGGGAAAAATAATCTACTCAGCCTAGTACAAAGATTTGTTTTGTTCAACAAATGCCTTGGTTAATACAAAGCACCTCTTTGCTGGTGCCAGGATTTTGAGTATTAATTTCTTAAAGATTTAAAGATCCCAATCCAAAAATAATGCCTTGTTTTTTTTCTTTTTCTTTCTTGATTCAATAAAAGAAAATTAGCAGCGAACCAATCAGAAGCATTCATGACCAAGTGCCTAGCCTCATTTTCTCATTTTGATGAAAGTCTTCACTGCATGAAAGTAAGGTAATATTACCTGCATAAAGGTAAGCATTGCTAAGACAGATGTCAAGTCAATAATGACAATAAGGAAAATAGTTTTTTAATTAGCATAATAAGTGTTGGTACATATACAGTACAAGTAAACGTCATACAACACAAATTTATTACAATATAAGCACAAAATGCACAAATATATTACAAGTACAAAAACCACGTTCACCGAAATCGATCACCATAATATTTGTACATTTTGTGCTTATATTGTAATAAATTTGTGTTGTGTGACGTTTACTTGTACTGAATAAGGAAAAGAAGGGGCCCAAGTACTGAGCCCTGGGATATTCCAAGACAGAGGATCATACATCCCCTGTATATACCACCAGTCTTCCATCACATAAATAGGTACTGAATAGGTCAAGCGTTTTATTTTTATACCATAGAAATTCCGATTGGAGAAATGTAACATGGTCCACGAAATCGAATGTCCACGAAATCGAATTTATTGCAGATGTCAATAACAGTGGTACAAGAAAAAACATTTATTTTAATTGCATTCACGAAGACTGTCTACTTGGGATAGTCTTAGTATTTCGGATTTTTCACTTTATTAATAACCATAAGGACATTATTACAAGTGATAAGGTTAAAGTTAAAATTTGGCTGGTTTGTTTGTGCCACAATTAGGGATTGTTCAAAAGTAACTTCAGGGTTTTCAATACTATTTCTTACAATATTGACAGATTCAATAAAATAGTTATTCAGAATATTAGTATGAAGTGGAATGCTATCTTAATTGAAATTAGATTGATTGCTAAGCTAAATTAGGTTCCAAACCATTTTACATATATTGTAAGATATTTCGATCAAATCAAAATTATTACATAATCATCTATCATGTGCAATTCCTTTGGCCTGAGAAGATCCGGTGTGTAACATGCCTGATGAGATTTATCACCAGATTTCAGTTTGTTTTTATAGTTCGGAAGTGGAAAATACACTTCAGAGATACTTAACATACCTTTAAAAAAATACTGAGAAACTATTATTACCAGTATGTTCATGTGCTGCTAAATTGTACATTAGAAGCTCATTTTGCCAATTAATTTGACAAATTTTAGCCTTGTACAAGTGTACATTCTGTTTTGAAAGGGATCTACTTAGTTCAGAGGTGGCAATCTTATCAGTCATTAGACTGCTTGGATAAACTACGAAACAATAAACCATCATAGTCTGAGAAATTACATACAACAATAGAACAAAAACGTCAGTTGTGTCTACATTCGAAAATACACTGTTCAGCCAGATGTCTCCTATAGTGGGTTGGTCACGTTGTAGGTTGAGTAGTTCTGTCACAGGTCTCTTGTTCCTGTTATGTCTAATTGAGCATTAACATCTCCGGTGATTATTTTAAATTTAGCTCATTTCTAGATACAGAGAAGATTTTTTCCAAGTTCTAAGTAAAACCGATTGATTGCTCTCCGGATTCCGGTGAACAGAGTTGAAGCGGGTCAATTGTTGTAGTACACACACTTTCACAGACTATAGGCCTATATTCACATTTCTCCCTTGCTATGACGAGGGCGCCACCTGTACAACAGCCTATACGAGTGTACACAACAAAAAACAACCAACAGCTTACTCACATCTACAACGTGACATATAGAGAGAGCTATACCGCCCTAATCACCTTCGAACGTCTTAAAATAATTAATTTCTTTTTCTGTCTGGTACGACACTTGAGAGTTGAGTAGGTTGGTATTGCGATATTATAAGTTAATAAATGTTAATTTGTTTAGTTAGTAAGTTTTAATTTGTGTATTTATAGTGCTACATGTAATCGTAAACATAATCAGTTACGATTGTTTATTAGTATTGCGATCATTTATTTGTGTAACATTGAGAGTATTGTTATCACGAGAATAATTCTAATCTTCTGAAATAAAAGGTAATTAAATATATTAAATTAATATATTATTTTAATTTACTATTGGACATTTCATATTGAACACAATTATATGCTACATGATATACTTTGCATGGTATACAGTCTTTTTGAGCAGTATTTTTTACAAGGGAATTTTTCATGCTACGTTTAAAGAGTTTTTAACCCCTGCAACTATATATTTTTATATAACATTTAAATACTTGTATATGTCATGTTATTTTCTTGTACATGTTTTCTAAGAGAATATTAAATGTTCTACAAAAACAAATTGGCTATTTTGAAATTTCTGATATGTTGCTTATGTGTTTGGACGGGAGCAAGTTGCAAAGTTTTTGACAAAAAGGAAGTAAATGTTTTTTCTACGTGGTTTGTTTATTTAAAGTTTAACTTTATAGTGGTGTTTTCAGTTCAAATGGTGTTGGCTTTTCCAACTCATGATTATATATAATTTCTCTAATTTTTGTTTAAATATTCTTAGTTTATGTTCAGTTTAAAAATTCGTTAAATTTTATCGAACCTTTTGTCAACATTTATTGAAATCGTATATACAGGGTGGAAAAAAAATATGGAAACGCTTTCACAACAATGTTATTTTTCCATAAAAAATTAGAAAATTGATTTTTTAAAATAATTGTGTTCCATAAAGTATAATTTTTGATCATAATACTTAACTTGAAACCGTTAAATAGTGGAGAAATAATATTGCGCTAATTAGTTACTTTGAAGTTCAAATGGCCACTACTCTGGAATGGATAAACCTTTCTAAGTCCGGTTTGCGGCAATTAATTTCTCTTGAATGGAATTTAATTTGATACCAAACTGGACCTAGGTTAACGTTGAAGATTTTCGTTCAACTCCTCGTGGGGTGTCCCGCTGAAAAGATGAAATGTCGCTAATGACGTCAAAAATTATCTTCTTAGAAGCCATGATCATGTACAGGATTTCACCTTTACAACTGAAGTCATACAAAAGTTGTGAAAGCGTTTCCATATTGTTTCCACTCTGTATATTTTTCACTTTAACACTATTTAATTGTTTACTAACTCATACTATGACTATGGCCTACTTCTATCTAAGCTTCCGGTAAAAGGAATATAGATATTGTTGTAATTCACTTTTAAAATTTATATTCGTTATCTTCTTCTCTCAGCTCATATTGTTTCCAAGCGATGAAACTACAGCCGTTTTAAAATAGGTCACAAATATAAAACTGAATTTGATCACTTTGTTCTTATTTTTCTATAACTATAAGAGATGAAAGCGAATTCAAATAATACTAAACGAACATTTGATATTTTACGGGAATTAATTATAACAATTAATTTATAAAGATAAAGATAATACATTTATTTAAATATTATTATGGAATGTATGTCTATTAAACTTTCAAATCGTATTTGTATTATTAATTCAGAAAGAAATACTTGTAAATAAATTTTGTTCGAGACGAGAAGTCTATACTCATTGGTTTTAAACGTTTTCATTACTGATTCGCTAATAAAAGCATGGTAATACGAATGCTATATTCTTAGGAGCGTCGTAATATTATAAAATGTGAAAACATTTTTTTGTAGTTGGATGTGTAAAAAAATATATATCGTATGGCTTTCAAAGTGAAATACCAAACTAATAAAAAATTTAAAATCAAATAAAAATGCACCCTTACTACCATAGTATAAAAATTAATATTTAATTAACTGTGAGGTTGTGTTCTTGATGGCGACCATGTAGATGCCGTAGCAACAATATCACGTCCATAACAATTGTTCCTCTGTCGGTCCGAATCTAACATAACAATTGTTCCTCTGTCGTCCGAATCAAACATAACGATTATTCCTTTGTCGGTCCGAATCAAACATAACGATTGTTCCTCTGTCGTCCGAATCAAACATAACGATTGTTCCTTTGTCGGTCCGAATCAAACATAACGATTGTTCCTTTGTCGGTCCGAATCAAACATAACGATTGTTCCTCTGTCGGTCCGAATCAAACATAACGATTGTTCCTCTGTCGGTCCGAATCAAACATAACGACTGTTCCTCTGTCGGTCCGAATCGAACATAACAATTGTTCCTCTGTCGTCCGAATCAAACATAACGATTGTTCCTCTGTCGTCCGAATCGAACATAACAATTGTTCCTCTGTCGGTCCGAATCGAACATAACGATTGTTCCTCTGTCGGTCCGAATCGAACATAACAATTGTTCCTCTGTCGGTCCGAATCAAACATAACGACTGTTCCTCTGTCGGTCCGAATCGAACATACCGATTGTTCCTCTGTCGTCCGAATCAAACATAACGATTGTTCCTCTGTCGTCCGAATCGAACATAACAATTGTTCCTCTGTCGTCCGAATCAAACATAACGATTGTTCCTTTGTCGGTCCGAATCGAACATAACGACTGTTCCTCTGTCGTCCGAATCGAACATAACAATTGTTCCTCTGTCGTCCGAATCAAACATAACGATTATTCCTTTGTCGGTCCGAATCAAACATAACGATTGTTCCTCTGTCGTCCGAATCAAACATAACGATTGTTCCTTTGTCGGTCCGAATCAAACATAACGATTGTTCCTTTGTCGGTCCGAATCAAACATAACGACTGTTCCTCTGTCGGTCCGAATCGAACATAACAATTGTTCCTCTGTCGTCCGAATCAAACATAACGATTGTTCCTCTGTCGTCCGAATCGAACATAACAATTGTTCCTCTGTCGTCCGAATCAAACATAACGATTGTTCCTTTGTCGGTCCGAATCGAACATAACGACTGTTCCTCTGTCGTCCGAATCGAACATAACAATTGTTCCTCTGTCGTCCGAATCAAACATAACAATTGTTCCTTTGTCGTCCGAATCAAACATAACAATTGTTCCTCTGTCGTCCGAATCAAACATAACGATTGAATAACAATCAAACCATATAAGTTAATTTGATTTTAAACCTATGACAAACTCCACCAGCCATTCTCAACCCGATAATGCCCGGTGCAACTTGATGTAGTCCGAGTCTTATGTTTCTAAGAAACTAACGGAAATGGTACTTCTCTCCATGCGTCACACCTGATCGAGGGAAGTGAATCAAATCTGAAGAATGTTCGACTGTTTGGATGGAAATTAGTTTTTACTTTCACTATTTGGACTTCCAAGCATAATGACGGTGCAGAGAGTAAATTTATGCACGTTAAATGTATTTTCAAGTGTTTTATTTAAATAAAACTGCTATATGACGAATGTTACATATTTGTGGGTTCCAATTGTGTGTCTGAATGTTCACGGGCAGAATAAAAAATGTAAACTACATTTTACATATTTAGGACATGTTCTCTACAAAAAGCAGAGGTACGCTAAAAAGTATGTTTCACCTCTATGTTGCTACTTTTTAATGTCCCGATATGCATTTACTCATTATTTATTAAAAGTTAAAAATATTTTTAGCATGTTTGTTTAGAAATGTGCTTGCAATTAACATAAAAAATTATTATATACATATTAACTATAGTTGATATCAATTTATAATTCATTGCAGTCGATATTAATTTGATAAATTTTATAATAAGATTATTAGAGATAAATTAGATATACTTATAATACAAATACATGTGCATCTACTTTGTTTATTTCAAGCAACATTTTCCACGGTTTTTTTAACTAAAGATGAGATAATTGAAAGTATGATCAATGTTTGTTAATTATCCATACATATTCTTTTTATAAGTTGATATATATTTTAAAATGCCTATTCGTCTAGTGCTTTTTATTACTTTATTAGCAACTAATAATTAATTTTTGTTCAGTTGACATCTAAAATTTACGTTCGTTTGTTCACTTTTCTTCTAACACTTAACAATTACAATAAATAATAATGAAACTGATGCATTGAACTTTTCTCTACTAACCGATTTGTAGTCTATGACGGATTGACTTATTCATAAAATATTATATATTTATTGTTTTATACGTGGAGATTTTGATTAATATATGACATTTTAACAGTAGTATGAAAATCCATTCAATACAGCAAGTAACTTTTCTAATATTTTTGTTTACATGTCTAATGACCTGGGTATATCCAAAGAGCACTAATATGACAGGCGGACAGTAGACACTCACACTCATTGCCTCAGATCTCGGTCCCTACATCACATTGATCACACTGTGTGCGAGAAAAAAAAACGCATACATTTATTTATAAAATTTAAGGATACTTCTGGAGACAAACTAAAATATAAAATGTAAAAGGATTAATACTTTTGATGTTGATGAGTCGTTATGAATTTATTATGTATAATTTTAAGTTAAATACAAAATTATGAAGTAGTGTTAATTCAATGAAATTATTTAAATTCAACGAATAACCCCTTGATTGGTAAAAAAAAAAAAAAAAAAAAAAAAAAAAAAAAAAAAAAAAAAAAAAAAAACTTGTCAAGATGCAATAAATTATTTTTAAGTTTTTCAAAAGAATTAATTTACTCCCATGAAATTACATAAAAAGTTACTGTGTCTAAGGGGAGACAAGAACTATTACAAATATACACAATCAACAATTGTGTTCAACTCTTAAATTATGTATTGACTGTATTAATATGACATTAGGCATTAGGTCTACTCTACTACTAATTTTCATCAAAAAACGAGGTAAGTGAGAAAAATGTGAAATAGAAAAATTAAATATATTCCAAATTCACTTACTATCTTTTGAAACAAAAGAATACAGTTATGGCGCCACAGAGGGGAAGGGGATGATATGAGCAATGGAGAGATAGAACTGCCAACCCATGTCCTACCTACGGCGTCCTCAGGGTTGGCGTCTACGACAAAGGAAGTCTATGGGGCGGGGGGCATATCCGTCACTGAAAGGGCCATTTACAGGATCTAGGCGAACAAAGGGAAACCTTTCTGATCTTGAGTGAGATTGGAGGGCCGAGTGTGACGGATATATAATAGTCCCAGCAAAGGCGATGTAGGCTATGGGGCAGTGCTGTAACCCAGCTACTTGAGGACGATGTGTTGTGGAGATTGTAGGCGATGGGTTCTATACTCGGCCCTATTAACCCTCCGTGTGCATACCTCTATCTGAGTTTCAACCTGTGCACACCTGAGTCCTATAGACCCATTTTCCTTTATTTTTTTAAACATACAAAAAATACTTTAGCTTTAATTTTATCATATTAACTCAAAACTTTTACATGTATAATTTGTAAAATAATTACTGGTTACACATTACATTACTTTATACTTGGTTAATTTGTTGTTTACAATGTCTACCTTAAGAATGTATTGTTATTGTTTAATTTTTGGTAACTTTTATAAATTTATAGTTAAAATAAATCTCATAAGTCAAATACTGTAAAGAGAAATGTATATTTTTTATAAAACATATTATAACACTTTTTAATACATAAAAATTGCTGATATATTGTTACTAACACATGTATAAATAAATATTTGTGAAAAAATTAAAAGATTAAAATCATTTAGTTACAAAAAAAAAACTTAAAAATTAGTTAGAAGTTGTAGTCCAAAATGTTAACCGAACAAGCATTGGTATTGTTAATGACGTTTATTCTTATTTATTTTTCAGTTCATCCTCACAACGCACACACATACTTGATCTGTGTTCATCACAAAAGGGCGTTGAACACTTATTAGAAACGATTTTAGTTTTCCTGTCCTTTAGCGCTTGAATTCCTTAACCTTAAGAGTGAAGGTACATACACGGCAAGCTCGCCCGCCAATTGATGGGGAGATTCGCACTCTGAACACAATCCGTACATACACGGCAAGCTCGCCCGCCAATTGATGGGGAGATTCGCACTCTGAACACAATCCGTACATACACGGCAAGCTCGCCCGCCAATTGATGGGGAGATTCGCACTCTGAACACAATCCGTACATACACGGCAAGCTCGCCCGCCAATTGATGGGGAGATTCGCACTCTGAACACAATCCGTACATACACGGCAAGCTCGCCCGCCAATTGATGGGGAGATTCGCACTCTGAACACAATCCGTACATACACGGCAAGCTCGCCCGCCAATTGATGGGGAGATTCGCACTCTGAACACAATCCGTACATACACGGCAAGCTCGCCCGCCAATTGATGGGGAGATTCGCACTCTGAACACAATCCGTACATACACGGCAAGCTCGCCCGCCAATTGATGGGGAGATTCGCACTCTGAACACAATCCGTACATACACGGCAAGCTCGCCCGCCAATTGATGGGGAGATTCGCACTCTGAACACAATCCGTACATACACGGCAAGCTCGCCCGCCAATTGATGGGGAGATTCGCACTCTGAACACAATCCGTACATACACGGCAAGCTCGCCCGCCAATTGATGGGGAGATTCGCACTCTGAACACAATCCGTACATACACGGCAAGCTCGCCCGCCAATTGATGGGGAGATTCGCACTCTGAACACAATCCGTACATACACGGCAAGCTCGCCCGCCAATTGATGGGGAGATTCGCACTCTGAACACAATCCGTACATACACGGCAAGCTCGCCCGCCAATTGATGGGGAGATTCGCACTCTGAACACAATCCGTACATACACGGCAAGCTCGCCCGCCAATTGATGGGGAGATTCGCACTCTGAACACAATCCGTACATACACGGCAAGCTCGCCCGCCAATTGATGGGGAGATTCGCACTCTGAACACAATCCGTACATACACGGCAAGCTCGCCCGCCAATTGATGGGGAGATTCGCACTCTGAACACAATCCGTACATACACGGCAAGCTCGCCCGCCAATTGATGGGGAGATTCGCACTCTGAACACAATCCGTACATACACGGCAAGCTCGCCCGCCAATTGATGGGGAGATTCGCACTCTGAACACAATCCGTACATACACGGCAAGCTCGCCCGCCAATTGATGGGGAGATTCGCACTCTGAACACAATCCGTACATACACGGCAAGCTCGCCCGCCAATTGATGGGGAGATTCGCACTCTGAACACAATCCGTACATACACGGCAAGCTCGCCCGCCAATTGATGGGGAGATTCGCACTCTGAACACAATCCGTACATACACGGCAAGCTCGCCCGCCAATTGATGGGGAGATTCGCACTCTGAACACAATCCGTACATACACGGCAAGCTCGCCCGCCAATTGATGGGGAGATTCGCACTCTGAACACAATCCGTACATACACGGCAAGCTCGCCCGCCAATTGATGGGGAGATTCGCACTCTGAACACAATCCGTACATACACGGCAAGCTCGCCCGCCAATTGATGGGGAGATTCGCACTCTGAACACAATCCGTACATACACGGCAAGCTCGCCCGCCAATTGATGGGGAGATTCGCACTCTGAACACAATCCGTACATACACGGCAAGCTCGCCCGCCAATTGATGGGGAGATTCGCACTCTGAACACAATCCGTACATACACGGCAAGCTCGCCCGCCAATTGATGGGGAGATTCGCACTCTGAACACAATCCGTACATACACGGCAAGCTCGCCCGCCAATTGATGGGGAGATTCGCACTCTGAACACAATCCGTACATACACGGCAAGCTCGCCCGCCAATTGATGGGGAGATTCGCACTCTGAACACAATCCGTACATACACGGCAAGCTCGCCCGCCAATTGATGGGGAGATTCGCACTCTGAACACAATCCGTACATACACGGCAAGCTCGCCCGCCAATTGATGGGGAGATTCGCACTCTGAACACAATCCGTACATACACGGCAAGCTCGCCCGCCAATTGATGGGGAGATTCGCACTCTGAACACAATCCGTACATACACGGCAAGCTCGCCCGCCAATTGATGGGGAGATTCGCACTCTGAACACAATCCGTACATACACGGCAAGCTCGCCCGCCAATTGATGGGGAGATTCGCACTCTGAACACAATCCGTACATACACGGCAAGCTCGCCCGCCAATTGATGGGGAGATTCGCACTCTGAACACAATCCGTACATACACGGCAAGCTCGCCCGCCAATTGATGGGGAGATTCGCACTCTGAACACAATCCGTACATACACGGCAAGCTCGCCCGCCAATTGATGGGGAGATTCGCACTCTGAACACAATCCGTACATACACGGCAAGCTCGCCCGCCAATTGATGGGGAGATTCGCACTCTGAACACAATCCGTACATACACGGCAAGCTCGCCCGCCAATTGATGGGGAGATTCGCACTCTGAACACAATCCGTACATACACGGCAAGCTCGCCCGCCAATTGATGGGGAGATTCGCACTCTGAACACAATCCGTACATACACGGCAAGCTCGCCCGCCAATTGATGGGGAGATTCGCACTCTGAACACAATCCGTACATACACGGCAAGCTCGCCCGCCAATTGATGGGGAGATTCGCACTCTGAACACAATCCGTACATACACGGCAAGCTCGCCCGCCAATTGATGGGGAGATTCGCACTCTGAACACAATCCGTACATACACGGCAAGCTCGCCCGCCAATTGATGGGGAGATTCGCACTCTGAACACAATCCGTACATACACGGCAAGCTCGCCCGCCAATTGATGGGGAGATTCGCACTCTGAACACAATCCGTACATACACGGCAAGCTCGCCCGCCAATTGATGGGGAGATTCGCACTCTGAACACAATCCGTACATACACGGCAAGCTCGCCCGCCAATTGATGGGGAGATTCGCACTCTGAACACAATCCGTACATACACGGCAAGCTCGCCCGCCAATTGATGGGGAGATTCGCACTCTGAACACAATCCGTACATACACGGCAAGCTCGCCCGCCAATTGATGGGGAGATTCGCACTCTGAACACAATCCGTACATACACGGCAAGCTCGCCCGCCAATTGATGGGGAGATTCGCACTCTGAACACAATCCGTACATACACGGCAAGCTCGCCCGCCAATTGATGGGGAGATTCGCACTCTGAACACAATCCGTACATACACGGCAAGCTCGCCCGCCAATTGATGGGGAGATTCGCACTCTGAACACAATCCGTACATACACGGCAAGCTCGCCCGCCAATTGATGGGGAGATTCGCACTCTGAACACAATCCGTACATACACGGCAAGCTCGCCCGCCAATTGATGGGGAGATTCGCACTCTGAACACAATCCGTACATACACGGCAAGCTCGCCCGCCAATTGATGGGGAGATTCGCACTCTGAACACAATCCGTACATACACGGCAAGCTCGCCCGCCAATTGATGGGGAGATTCGCACTCTGAACACAATCCGTACATACACGGCAAGCTCGCCCGCCAATTGATGGGGAGATTCGCACTCTGAACACAATCCGTACATACACGGCAAGCTCGCCCGCCAATTGATGGGGAGATTCGCACTCTGAACACAATCCGTACATACACGGCAAGCTCGCCCGCCAATTGATGGGGAGATTCGCACTCTGAACACAATCCGTACATACACGGCAAGCTCGCCCGCCAATTGATGGGGAGATTCGCACTCTGAACACAATCCGTACATACACGGCAAGCTCGCCCGCCAATTGATGGGGAGATTCGCACTCTGAACACAATCCGTACATACACGGCAAGCTCGCCCGCCAATTGATGGGGAGATTCGCACTCTGAACACAATCCGTACATACACGCCATGCTCGCCCGCCAATGGGCGGGAAGATTCGCACTCTGAACACAATTCGTACATACACGGCATGCTCGCCCGCCAATGGACGGAAAAAATCGCACTCTGAACACAATCCGTACATACACGCCATGCTCGCCCGCCAATGGACGGAAAAATTCGCACTCTGAACACAATCCGTACATACACGCCATGCTCGCCCGCCAATGGGCGGGAAGATTCGCACTCTGAACACAATTCGTACATACACGGCAGGCTCGCCCACCAATGGACGGGAAGATTCGCACTCTGATCACAATCCGTACATACACGGCAGGCTCGCCCGCCAATGGACGGGAAGATTTGCACTCTAAACACAATCCGTACATACACGGCAGACTCGCCCGCCAATGGACGGAAAAATTCGCACTCTGAACACAATCCGTACATACACGGCAGGCTCGCCCGCCAATGGACGGAAAAATTTGCACTCTGAACACAATCCGTAAATTTCTAAATGTAGTTATTATTTAATTACCTTGATTAACAACACTTACTTAACAGCACTTACTTAACAACAGCCATACATTATCTGATTAAATTATTCAATCTCATGTTGGACCACAGTTGAGGAAGTTTAGCTAACAGGGGATTCACACTCGATAGTTAACAGTTCTGGGAATGCGCCTATAAAGCCAGCCAGCGCGAGCGAGCGCCCGTGGCTGTCAGTCATATGGAAATATGTGTATTACACGTCCCGCAGACGCTTTTATGCACCGAGTTCTTGTTTTGTTTTCCTAGACGGCAAGTCAGTGACCTCAGAGAATGGTTAACAACAAAAAAAAACATCTGTTCACCAACTGTTTATGTTCAAACTGAGAAAGGGGAAATAAATGTGAAAGATTGCATTTCAGGGAAATATTTAAATAATTAAAAGTGAAAACTATTTTCAAAAAGTCGCAAGCTACTTCCATTAGTTCATTAAACTGAAATAATTGTACTGTTCTTCGTATTTGAATGATACAAACAAATTTCTCCTGGAGTAATAAAAATAAAGGTTTCGGAATATTAGAAATGGTGTGTTTAATTTGATAATATAAAGCAAATTCAATACAGCATACTGTACAGCAATACTATGATTTGTCTAATGGAAATTGAAGGGAAAATTAAATTGAAAACATCGACAACGGTTTAATGTAAAATGAAATTTTAATTTTTTTAACAAATTTTCTACCAGGCACTGAGCGGAAAATGCTAATGACTACACTTCTGTAGGAGAGTGTTTTCTATTTGAACCATTTTTTATCACTGGTGGTATTGGCCCACTCACCACACCCAAACGAGGTACATATTAAATACAAATTAAAGATTGTACTCGAATAAAAGAAAAATGTCGAGTAAAAAAAGAAAAATCGAGTAAATATTAACTGTAATAATTAACATACTTGTTACATTATATTCGAACACTTGCCCTCACAAGCTGGTGTAGCTTATGTCAACAGCCTCCCGGATTCGATCAAAAATGAGCCTATAGGGCTCCTACTATGTGGCAGAGTTCACTGTGGGTATTCTCTAGAAGAGTTAAAAACCTTGGTGGGTCTTAACTGGCTGGATGGAATGAATGAATGAAGGTTTTATCTAATTTTTTTACATTTGAACTCGTTTCATGTTTAGTATAATGACGCATTGTATGCAACAGATTTTGTTACCACAAACAGGATATTTTGAATTTATTCGAAGGTATGGATATTTCATTGTAATAAAGTATTTTTCTTTCTTTCTTTGATTAGAATAATCTGTCGTTGCTCTTTGGAAATAAGCGAATTTACATTCACTTTATATATTTTTCTTCCAAAATCATTTCTTTCCTTCGTGTATCCATGTGCATGAAATTCCTTTAAATCAGATGGTTCGTCATTAGTAGTAATCCCTAAACTAGTTGACTGGAACAGACCAACCCTTAGACTAGAAGTATGCGTGGATTTTTCTAACATAACATTTCTATCTGACACACTGATCGACATCACAAGTAGAATGGTACGTGTAAGTAATTGGGCAGTTCCGGAAGTGTCAAAGATGATGAAAACGATAGTCTGATTGTTAGCTGAGTGTTGGTGTTCCGCCTGGGCGTCTGTTTTGTGCCTTCACAGAGAAATCGAGAGTCAACCTACTGTCAAACACGTGTGGTCACACACAACCTACTGTCAAACATGTGCGGTCACACACAACCTACTGTCAAACACGTGTGGTCACACACAACCTACTGTCAAACATGTGCGGTCACACACACCCTACTGTCAAACACGTGCGGTCACACAAGAAACACTTCCAAGCGGTCCCCTGAATGTGGCTATATTACGGTTGATCATGGGATTAATTTGTTGAAAGTACGATGATACATTTTATGCAAATTATATCAATGTAACTGAATTAACTATGAACTGTGGAGTGTCAAGGTTGCCAAAGGTCCCAGGTTTTAAAGAACCGTTCATAATTTACACGATTTGTTCAGGACGTTATTTGTCCTTTTTTTTGTGAATTCACAAATTTCCACAAAATACGGGACATGATCTTATATTATGTTGATTGTAAGATCAATTATGTACCCAATTATGTATTAGGACATATCTTTTTGGAAGACAGCGCATTTTAAATTATAATGGCTTTTATTAAATACTGGCCCTCCACATTGAATAAGTGGAGTTTTCTTCGAGTAATATTTTTATTCCTGTGAAGATGAGGCAACACACTGATGGCAAACGGTGGCACAAAAGTGGTTCAAATTACTAAAATTGTATCAAAAGCAACTACAGATGCAAGGTCTTTTTGGATTTGTAGGAAAGATAGACGATACTCGTCTCTATCTTTAAATAAAAGACATGTCAGTACATTTTAAATCAAGAATATGCTTGTGTGCTGTTCTGTGACCCAACTTGTGTAGAGTTGCTCAACACACGACTAATACAGTATTCACTGATCGAACACTTATTGTCACACCTTATCATTTATCAGCTGGAAATATTACAGATGAGTATAGAACTCTAGACATCGCGCTCAAGCATATGTTGTTCCTGGGCCCTATCCTTCTGATTCCAAAATGCCTCCTCATATTGAACTACCTACCTAGACAATAACTACACGCGGCCCTCTTCGTGTTTATACGTACTGTAAATACGAACAAACATTACAGGCTGCCATACTAAATATGAAAAAAAACTTTTTTAATTGTATGTTTACAGCAACTTTGGTTAGTTTGTGATGTCAAACAGTGAAAGTAGGCCTATTTAAGAACATACAGGGATCATAAGACACTAAAAATAGTTAATATTAGAACGTGACAAAACTCATTTTAAAGACAAATATAGCTCTAAAATGTGCTTCTTTAGCAGAAAAAAACTATTTTTTCTCTCATCCCCCCCTCCCCCCGTTATATTTCGTCCCGTATTTTCAGATTCTACAGTTGGCAAACCTGAGTGCAACGTCTAAGGGTTTATAAAACTTATTAAAAGGAATGGCAGTTTTACTAACAGTTGATTAAATTATTTTATTCAAGAGATACAATTTTACTGAATGATAAATATTGAGAGAGTTCGCTATAAAACTTCCGAACATATAAAATAAACAAAAGTAAAAATAGTTCATAGAGTTAACTAGACAAATAATGTGAAGTTTCCAATATATAAAACCATAATTAAAACATGTATTAAAAAAGATATAGATGTGAGCACTTTTTATTGGTGGAGGTTTTTTTAGTATCGGTATTCGCATTCCAGATATGATAATAAATTTACCTCCGGGATAAGCAAAGACCGTTCATTTCTCATTGTCTTCTCCACTCCCCACCATGGCGAACATTCCTCTACCAATCGTTTCCTCTGTAACGGAAACAGTGACCAGTCATTTAAATGATTTGCATACATCGCTCTGGTCGAGTGAGTGGCTTTACTCAGGAAGAATCTTGTCGCAGACGGTAAGAATGTTCCAGTAATTTATGATCCTGTAGAGGCCATATACATCGACTAAAACTATTCGATAAGGGCTTAATTGATTTCAAAATGCCGCACCAAAGATGGGTGTTCCATTAGAAGATGGAGATCGTTAGGTATCTTGCACTTGAACGTCCTTACCATTAAATGCACATTTAGTTCTCGCCGAGCTTCAATTTACCCTCCCTTTTGAATTATTTGAAGGCAACGTGTTTAAGATTACTTTTTGATAACCAAACAATAATTCTTCTCATGTGACATCGATTCCTAGTGAAATAAATATCATTCGCTCTTTTACTGGGATTTACATATAACCAAGTTAACTTAAATAACCTAAAACAGCTATGACTTACACAACAGGGTCACAATAAGTACCACCGCAAAAAGAGCAGCTATTAAAACATAAGAAACATATAGGTTTACTAAAAGCGAAGCTGTATGAGTAGGTGATTCTCTACAGTAAAATCCGAGAATACAAGAACTAAGCCTTTGGTTCCAATGTTAGATGCTCTACATGCCTTTGAGTAGCACCACTAGTTACTCATAAACATCCATATCTCGGCACGGCAGAACCGCAACATTCATTAATACCTGACTTCCAGACACCGTACGATCGACACTCAACACCGAATCCTGATAGTCGAACAGGTTCTTCGCCTCGCACCCAACAGACGCAACAGAGAAAGCCTTGCTCCAGACCTTCCAGCTATGCATCGCCCATTCCACACAAGTTCCCTCCATAGGCTTCAGTTTCTCCAGCCAACCCGCTTTCTCGCAAAATTTATGGGGCTGTTTAAAACCACATTAAGCCCACGCTCCCAGAACCAGACCTGTTTTATTCATAAGTTCCAAAACAAAAAGTCACTCTCGATTCGTCTTGAAGTCTCCGAATCTTCACCTCGTTTGGTTGTAAATCAGTAACTCTTTTATTCGTTCAAATTATGTGTTTTCAATAAGCAGCTAATAAAAACTTAACCTAACTAATATTCCTCTAAACCGAATTCTTATTTCACCGAAGAATGGTGATATTTATGTACAGTCAAAAATTGATAAGCTAATATACATATCGTACATGTTTAACGTACTAATAAATTACTTTAGTAGCAATGCTTTATTCCTAATTTTCTACGAGGCCTAAAATTGTACAAAAAGAAAATAATTATTTCAGCAATATTACTGATGGTGATGTCAAATTTAAATTTATTCATTTGTCAGCTGGATTTTTATTTATAGATAAGGAATATAGAGCAGTTTACGTACGATCCAGCAATCCAGTAAATAAAGGTGGTATTATTCATGATCGGAGTGAGAAGTACAATACCTGACTTCTTCCTTATAACATTCACGGAAGATAATTTCGAACTTAGCAAAAATCGTTGATAAAAACTCACTTCGAATGTAGATTCGAATTGTAAAAACTTGGCACCTCTCAAGATACGATAATATTCACCATACGAGTATAGTGTATAGATGAAAGGGTGTGGTATTGTACGTGTATGAGTGGTTGGAAGTGCCATTACCGTTGAACTACACGAGAACGGGAATGACTCCCCAGAAGGCGAAGGCACTATGGAGAGAGCTGGAGGAGGTATTGCAGCGACTGAGTAAACAGTACAGTTGAGAGCAAACACACTGTGATAGTAGCGGCCCCTTCTCAAGATTACGATAAGAGAATAACACGGAACTGCCACGAGAACGGGAATGACTCCCCAGAAGGCGAAGGCACTATGGAGAGAGCTGGAGGAGGTATTGCAGCGACTGAGTAAACAGTATAGTTGAGAGCAAACACACTGTGATAGTAGCGGCCCCTTCTCAAGATTACGATAAGAGAATAACACGGAACTGCCACGAGAACGGGAATGACTCCCCAGAAGACGAAAGCACTATGGAGAGAGCTGGAGGAGGTATTGCAGCGACTGAGTAAACAGTACAGTTGAGAGCAAACACTACGACGAAGCACTATGGAGAGAGCTGGAGGAGGTATTGCAGCGACTGGGTAAACAGTACAGTTGAGAGGAAACACACTGTGATAGTAGCGGCCCCTTCTCAAGATTACGATAGGAAAATGACAGGGCACTGCTACAAAAACGGGAATGACTCCCCAGAAGACGAAAGCACTATGGAGAGAGCTGGAGGAGGTATTGCAGCGACTGGGTAAACAGTACAGTTGAGAGGAAACACACTGTGATAGTAGCGGCCCCTTCTCAAGATTACGATAGGAAAATGACAGGGCACTGCCTCAAGAATGGGAATGACTCCCCAGAAGTCGAAGGCACTATGGAGAGAACTGGAGGAGGTATTGTAGCGACTGGGTAAACAGTACAGTTGAGAGCAAACGCACTGTGATAGTAGCGGCCCCTTCTCAAGATTATGATAGGAAAATAACAGGGCACTGCTACAAAAACGGGAATGGCATTCATTTATTTTTATTTTGTGGATAATAATTGTTGTTCTGGCATGCAGGTTCTTGTATACTGCATTTTTTAGAGTATTGCAGTCTTTTCAATCTTAAAATATTTGTTGTTTTAATTAGCAGATTTATCAGGATTCTCGAATACTTGATAGACAGACCGTAGCTGGTGTGAATTACAAATCCTAATGACGGACACTACTCTATGTCCTTAAATAAACGTTTATGAAGACCTAGGTCAAAAAATTCCTGGACATGCCGACTGTAACTTCATTTAACACCCATCCTTCGTAGCCTCAACAACATAGGCTCATTTCATCAGTAGCCACGATTCCCTATAGTTAAGTACAATAACTAGGTGACTGTCCAGCGGCGGTCACTAAACTCAACTCATCCGACTGTGACGTCATCTAACACCCACCTTGCGTAGCCTCTACAACATAGGCTCATTTCAGTAGCCACGATTCCCTATAGTTAAGTTCAATAACTAGGTGACTGTCCAGCGGCGGTCACTAAACTCAAATCATCCGACTCCTCCCACGATAGGACAGATCGCCGGAGGGTGATTGGGTCGTCGACCCTTTTTAATTAATCTGAAACCCTTTAGAAACCAGACTCCTTTGTGCGGCCCATTGTAAATGCCGCGCTTTGTACCTTCCGTGACAATCGCCACCTTGGGTTATGCCCAGACCCTAGCGGGCCGTGACTCCAGGCTACCTCCTCATTCACACTTCAGAGAGACGGAAAGAGGAACGTGCGTCTGAACAGTTCGGTAACAAGACGGAACTTTTAAAGTGCTTAGTGACTAAATCTCCTTGTATTAACAGTTGCACAGTTCTTTAGTCCTTGCTTGTATAAATTTTTTACGTTTTGTGTATTTATGGCACAATTAATGAAATTTCAAAGGGTAAATATTTTAAATGCTTTTGATTACCATTTAAGAACTATTATAGAATATAAATCGACCTAATGCTGGTCCGATGCACGGAGGCTGATCGTATTTGTAGGGGCAGGTACCTCTACTGTTATTTAGGAAGATTCAACAACGTTGAAATAGGTAACTCGTAGGAGATGTATTACGTAACTGTACCTCAGAGACTTGGATCTATTAGACCCAGCTGGATGTTCTATTTATGGGGCAAAGAGAACACGCAATGCTTACTACATGGTAATTATGGAACAGTATGACAGCCAAAATAAATTAAAGACTCTTTATTAACGATCATTAGAACATAAACTAATGATATTACTAGAACGAAACCAATAAAAATCATATTCCAAATTGATATAAATTCAATAAATTCAGATGAAATGGAGGAACTTATCGAGTTAAGCTTCCGGTAACGACCGTAACAAGGTGTTGTTTACAAGATTTACACCACCAATCGTTTCGCCCGGGTTGTGATTGGGTATCCTTCTCCGAGAATGAACAAAGATTTCACTGATGATGCCACATCACAGTATGGGCGAACTTTTAGGGATGTAAATATTGTGAACAACAAATTGACGCGGTCTATACCACAGGGTGTATAGCAGGAAGCTTTGGTTTTCATTTAAAACATCTGCGCTTAAGTCTACGAATTTAATAAGATTAGAGGAAGCCTTTTCGATCAAGGTAAAATTTACAATGGTCAATTTACAAATTAAAAAAAAACAGTCCCGACTCAGGCATCTACGGGTTACTATGGAAGACCTTATGTCTGGGATTAGTGACCCCGTAAACGTACCATCGTTGTTTGTGTAGTACCAGCCAAGGCCGGAGTCCGGCAGAGGGCAGCCACGGGTCACTATGAAAGACCCTATGTCTGGGATTAGAGAGGCTGTAAACCTGCCGTCGATGTTTGTCTAGTACCAGCCAAGACTCCATAGAGGGCTGTAAACCTGCCGACCAGGGGAAGACACTCTAGACCAGACATAGGATCTTCCATAGAGGGCAGCCACTGGTCACTATGAAAGACCCTATGTCTGGGATTAGAGAGGCTGTAAACCTGCCGTCGATGTTTGTGTAATACCAGCCAAGGCCGGAGTCCGGCCGAGGGCAGCCACGGGTCACTATGGAAGCGGAGCGTCTGAGAACAATTGATCATAAACCTAACGTATGGAATATATAAAGCGCGGGTAAATTCCTTGAGCAAATTGCACAGAGTCGACATGTTAGGTCGTTGACTCGTAGGGTCGCCTGCACAGCGGTATACTGAGTGGGAAACGTATATGCCAAGAGAACAGTGGATCTACACTTTAAATAGTTCGACCGTTATAAAAAGTGAATTTGTTCACTATATGGATTTTCAGTACATACAGGGTTTCCAATTTTTCTCGACAAGTCTAGCTAGTGTTATGTAAGAGAGACCGCCGTGTGTAAGAACAGCTCGCGTTCGTGGTACACGCTGTAGATATATTTATTTTTCGGTGGCAGAATTGGCTTTTCAAAAGTTAAAAATATCCACGAATTCATAATTATTTATAATCTGAAAAAAATTGTTTTTTTCAAGAAAATTGGAAACAGATCTGAAACTCAATTCAAAGTTATGAGATGATAACTTATTTAAAATTTTATACGAATAGTAAGTTTTTAATGCGTATTTAATGAATAAAAATTACTTGTATTTTCTGTGAAGATAACTGAGAATGACATATTATAAAAAGGGCCTATTAACGAAAACCCAGAGGCAAAAGAAGTGGAGATTTTGTAAGCAATGTTTACAGCCCCCTCCCCCACTCTCATGGAGACGTCTAAACATTCACACTATTCAACCTGAGCACTCTATACTTACTTACCCAGCAATGTTCGTGATGCGGACGATGATGACCTTTAAGCGGGAACATAACCAATTTGAACTTCGTCTCCTACCATTAAAATACCTTGCCTACAACTATTGTGTTATAACTTATGCCACTCACGGATTAGGAACTATCGCAAGAAACAGATTCTATTGCAAAACGTATCTCTCCTTTAGTAAAACTTATATCTGTTATTTACATTCCAAGTACAACACTTATTTAGGCCATCTTTGATCTTGACCTTTACAGATTTAATAAATTCTCTTAGTATACAACTTTCCTCGTAAACACTTATAGTTATTACTGATGAAAGACAAAAAAGTAAGACCTATTCGGGAATCCGGGTTTTACCAAATGATATTGGCTAATATGGACATTTATGCAGTACAATATTGGCTAATGTGGACATTTATGCAGTACAATATTGGCTAAAGTGGACATTTATGCAGTACAATATTGGCTAATGTGGACATTTATGCAGTACAATATTGGCTAATGTGGACGTTTATGCAGTACAATATTGGCTAATGTGGACATTTATGCAGTACAATATTGGCTAATATGGACATTTATGCAGTACAATATTGGATAATATGGACATTTATGCAGTACAATATTGGCTAATATGGACATTTATGCAGTACAATATTGGCTAATATGGACATTTATGCAGTACAATATTGGCTAATGTGGACATTTATGCAGTACAATATTGGCTAATGTGGACATTTATGCAGTACAATATTGGCTAATGTGGACATTTATGCAGTACAATATTGGCTAATGTGGACTTTTATGCAGTACAATATTGACTAATGTGGACATTTATGCAGTACAATATTGGCTAATGTGGACATTTATGCAGTACAATATTGACTAATGTGGACATTTATGCAGTACAATATTGGCTAATGTGGACATTTATGCAGTACAATATTGGCTAATGTGGACATTTATGCAGTACAATATTGGCTAATGTGAACATTTATGCAGTACAATATTGGCTAATGTGGACATTTATGCAGTACAATATTGGATAATGTGGACATTTATGCAGTACAATATTGACTAATGTGGACATTTATGCAGTACAATATTGGATAATGTGGACATTTGTGCAGTACAATATTGGCTAATGTGGACATTTATACAGTACAATATTGGCTAATGTGGACATTTATGCAGTACAATATTGGCTAATGTGGACATTTATGCAGTACAATATTATTATTTGTAATAGTAATTAACAATTGATTCTATTTTTCAAATACAAACAAAAACATTTCGAGATCATAAGCTCAGCCGGCATCCTGGCGACTTGACTTTGTCTTTCGAGATCATAAGCTCAGCCGGCATCCTGGCGACTTGACTTTGTCTTTCGAGATCATAAGCTCAGCCGGCATCCTGGCGACTTGACTTTGTCTTTCGAGATCATAAGATCAGCCGGCATCCTGGCGACTTGACTTTGTCTTTCGTTTTCTTGTGTAATTGAAAACTTTAAATGGAAATAAATGAACTTAAATACCTTCTAAAAAAACTTAAAACCTTTATTTACAAGTTTTTCCAGTTTTGAATTAATCATGTTAACCTTCAACATATACAATAAAACTGGGCAAAAACAAACACCTTAGCATTGCTCTATTAGAGTATCACTTCCTTTTTTCACCCCATGATCACATTAATGACGGTTCTTATTTTAATTCTTTTTCTGTCTTTCTACATTACCAGTTTTCACATCAAGATGCATTGGTTCATTATGTTCAGTGGTTTAAGATCTTCCGATTCAACTATGGATTTTTGTTACCATATTGGCAGTAATATTTTATATTTTAACTTTTCGGAAACTGTTTGTCATTGCTGTATTATATGTAGTAAGTCTATTGGCAAATTATGCGAGTAGATATTCATTGTGACCAACTTTTGTTAGAGTTTGTAACATCAATAATATGCTTTGGGAAACTGCTCCTCTATATATTTGAAGGTCCACGTTTGTAAAAAATAGATTTTATTTATACTCTAAATGTTTATAATTATTGTCGAGTTGTAACTCATTTTCTTTTACAGCTTAGTGATTCAAATGTTTTCTAACATGTTCATCTTCTTACAAATCTCGTTTATGCTCCATTTATTATGGTTCTTTTTACCCATTAAAAGATATTAAATTCAACTGTGCTGCAACGTTAAGGTTTTGCTTTGGTAGTGATGAACCAAAAAAAGTTTGCTTTTGTTTGTTTTATTTCAGTAAAAGCAATAGAAAAAGCTATCCAGTAAGCTGAACAGATGAAGTTGGTACATGATATGGCTGCAACAGGCCAATCAAGGGTAGATTAGACCACTGCTGGACACTAGATACCCCCACACAACCGGTTTAAGTGCACTCATGTTTTATCGCCACCATAACGATAATGACCTTAATTAAAATGAACTAGGAGTGTAATTTTTACAATGGTGTTATCGCTAAGCCTTATTTGCTTGTGATAATAGTATTAAGGTTGTATATTGTCTTAAACAATATGCTGGTGTAAACAGTGAGTAGTGAAATTAATTTTTGTTCTCATTATTCCTTAGTAAGGCGCCGATCGCCAAGATATGGACGATTATGAGGGGTGAATGAGTGTGATGAGTGTAGTGGAACAAGTGTAGTCATTGTTACTGTAGTAACTAAGGTCGACTGTTCCTCAGAAAGAGCTATTTATTAATAGCCCATTAGCCAGGGCAACTAGGGAGCATACAGCTTTATGTGGAATCTGAAACACGAAGTGTTTGTCTGAGTTTCAGCTAACTGACACTCAGTTCTCTTCCCTACACAACATGTGAACCTTGACTACCATCCAAAATGGACACCCCAAACTTCTCTAGTAGTTTCCATGTCGATAGGAACCATTGAGCGGGCGCCGTGTCGGTATTAAGAGAACCGAACATAGAACCTATCGCCTACAATCTCCTCAACACTTTGTCCCCAAGTAGCTGTGTTTAAAACATTGTGCCACTAGTGCCGACGTTTGTTAACTTATAAATTTTGAAATTGACAATGTGGAAGATGTTAAATTTTCTTATATCTTCAATTTCAAGTGTATGTTAATCCAAGTATATAAAACCTATGTTAAATATGTTTCAAGTGTATAATATGATCCACCCAGCGCACTTCTTGACGGACTCGTTTAAACCTTTTAAAAATATTGATCAGGGCAACTAGTGCCGATCAAGTTGAGCATTATTACTAATGATCTATAAAATTCCATGCTAGCATTAATTACTCAGATTGCAATGAACGATAGTTGTTGAGAATAAATGCACTGAGATACGCGTCATCAGTTATGTGCATAAGGGCTTATCGGGCCACCAAAGTGAAAAGAATGAATACAGATATGTGGACAGGACAGGTTTAGTATTTATGTTCGGTGCCGATACTGTATCAGCGATATGTGTTTTGTTCTCTAGACACACGACCATGTCCAAGGACAGCAAGCAGATGCACGGCTACAGCCACATGCATTAGCTCCGCTCGACCATTCGATCTGGAAAATCAATTCCACAAATAGGTCTTGATCCAGCGACCTGTTTCCTCTCAAGTCAATCAGATCGATTCGTCGGTGGGCTCCAACTGAATTCACTTGGTTACTTGGACGATTTTTCTGAGAAATACGTTGAAAACTCAAATAGTTCTTTATATTCACATTCGTTAATATTGGATGTTCTAAATGTTTTTCACACTATTCTAGTAACGGAATTTAGTAAGGCTAACGATTTAATTTTCTCATAGGACTTTAATTAGAATGTGTGATCGATATTAAAACTGTTCTTGTTGTCTGAGAAAAAAGAGAGAGAAAACAGAAAAGCGCACGTTGTTACCAATTTCAGTTGATTTAATGTGAACGCCCATCATACTGACATCCTACGATAAGTGTTCTTTAAGTATATCTAAACGCCGACACGAATAAAATATAGAGAACATAATTGAATGAGTTAGGCTGTGCACACGTTTACAATGTTAGATTTGATATCACAATCAATGAAGAATGTTTAAAACTTACCCATAGGGGGTTTCTTCGTAGATTACAAAACAATATTGCATTTTTATGATAGATTCACACTCGTAAAACAACTTTTTTCAACCAATCAATCCTTCAATTCTACATGGAAAGAGCATTTTGAGAATAAGAATTACCATTTCCGAATCCTCCCGATGCATTTGAAATCAACTAACTAAAGAGAATAGCCAGCATTTTACGAGGTTTTCGAAATGGTTGCACGAAAGTTATAGCTCTATAATCGGTTGCTCCACGAGAGACAATGGTCGCGATAAAGTGTAATTGCTAGGGGTTAGTGGTTAACCACATCCAGCTAACCATGTGGGCGGGAGGAACTGAAAAACCCCACGATATTCAATAAATGCGGCTATAAAAGATCCCAGTCCTTGAACTGAGTGATGGGTTCTTATAGATGGGACTTCTAGTGATGGCGTGACGCTCTGGGTTGGCTAGACGGCGTTTTGTTGGGGATAAAACAGGGTTATATTTTACAAACGATCGCAAAAATATCAGTTATGTAAATTGAGTTATTTGAATAAGTATTATCTATTTCATAAGTTAACGATGCACAAATAAAAGAAGCTATAACAATTTATCGTGAAATATCACTTTTTATCACTCTGCAGTATGCAGGCCTACATTATCTACGGGGTTAATGATTTTCTAAATATGTGTATCAAACAAATATTTTTTAATCAGTAATTAATCTTTCTAAATGGAATTAATTACGTTATTATTTGCAAATAAAACCTCGCTGGTAATAATAAAAACCTCGCTGGTAATAGTAAAAACCTCGCTGGTTTCGAAAATAAAACCTTGTTGATCTTTGCTAATCTTTTAAAGTAAAACGTTCTTTTATAGCCATACATATTGATAAGTGATACATGACATTATAAGAAAATATCTAAGACTAGATAAATTATTGTGCTATATAGCAGTTTTTCGACTGGTATTTTGGTTTATGCAGAATTAGTAGTTTATTGCATTCACTTACCAGAAGGGTTTCGATTTTGCGAGGTCTACTTAGCCGTCTTACTTAATTTGTAAGCTATTTAGGGCTTTATATTAACCAATTTTACGACACATTGTTAGTTCGATCTTTTGTAACATAAAACTTTCTGTTTATTCTTAGGGTTTTCATTGCAATCGAGCTTAACAGTCGATCGAGGTCACAACGATACAAATGACATTCGATCACTTTACTGTTTCAGCTAACACTTGCATTTTTTGCTCCCGTCTTCGGATTTATTTTGTTCCACTCGGGTCTGCGCTGCCTCATTGAACACAAAGAGAGGGGACGTCTCGGCGACATGACTGCAACAACTTACGGGAGAGTTGGTATTTTTTGTTTCGATTGTTTAAAATAGAATGACAGGCCATTTTCTGTCTCTTACAAAATATCGCATACTATTTTAGAGTAAAGGAAATGAAAATCTAACTAACTAGAACTGTCATCTTTTTTATTTGCCTGCTTGAGATTTTATATACGTTGACATAATACTAAGTATTTCACCGTTAAAAGAATTCAGTTATTCTCATAAATTATATAATTCTACATAAATTATTATTTTTAACTATGACAATAAAAACAAAAAATCATAACATTTTGTATCATTTTGCTATTAATTGTATATAAAATCCTAGGTTCGGAAAATCCTTGTATTCTAAAGGTCTTGAAGATCATTTGGATAGGTCGATCCTGTATGTTCAAGTAGAGGCCGGACGATATCGAATAAAAGAGACCCCTAGGCCTTGAAATACTGCAAACATTTTGGAGGTCTATGGGCCTCGTAATAGGAAAGTCTGCGCACCGGTTCTTGAGGAGACGCTAGGAAGTGAGGCCTTGGAAAGTCTGTCTCCTCGTGACGCCGAACGGCTTGAATTACTGGAGATCTGCAGTCAGCAAAGCCCATATCTTCAAGGACGCCGGACGGGCTTGGATTATAAAGAGACTGAGTCCTGAAAAAGATTCATTCTGACAGATGGAAATATTCTAGTGGAGACCTGAAAATATCATAACCAGTCTTGAAGTCATACTCAACCTCCAGGGAGGAACATTTGAGTAAGAAGTTTTATCCCAACTAACTTGTGCTGTATTTCAAGACTGTGTCTTAAATTTCGAAATGACGTCCTAATTGAAGCCTTCCATATTGCCAGGACAGTTGGGGAAATTGTCGCAAAGATATCTTGACTCAAATCTTCCTGTAAAAACTCGAAGTCAACCGGAATTGTACTATAAGGAGTCTTTTGGCTAATTGTTGTGTTTCTGGTGAAAAGACTAACGCTGACAGAACGTTAGCAAAGTTGCATATTTTCTTTGTACTTTTAATTATATTTTTAAAATACAACTGCACAGAATAGAACATAAAATGTGCAAGCACGGACGCCAAAGGAAATATGAAGTAACCAGTAGCTTAAGAGATAAAAACCAAAAATAGCGGTCGGCAAGTTAAAGTAAAACAATGTTAACTGATAATATGGTCAGATTAAACAGGCCAGATTTCATTTGAATGGATTAATCGCTACAGAATGATCTAAGAAGCTCTTGACACGAGTTGTTCTATTAGCTTACAAAGAGACCCGAAGTGATTGATTTCAGTAGGAGAACAGAAACAATGGGCCACTTACTCAGATTAATTGATGGAGGAAGCTGATCCCAGCTACAGAACCACAGTTAGTTGACAACATCGATACAATCCAACTGTTCTTACTGCTGTGCTCGCTACATCTAACAAACTACTGAACCTAGTAATTGATGCTAAGTCCCGTAAGCCGTCTTGAGGAAAGACCCTAGACTCTAGGTACAGTGATCTTCTTCCAATACTTCACAAACACGGTCTTTCGAAGATTACTGTATTCAAATCCAGAAGTATAGTTAAGTATTGTATTAACACTTCAATTTGAATTTAAATTTTATATTATTTTATATATTCCCACTTTATGTACACTATGGATGTTACATAGAAAGGAGAGATTATAAGATTCTGTTCAATAATCCTAAATAATGTAGAACGGCAGCTAGTATAGTTGAGGGGAATCAGTGATCGACTGGTACACTCTGTACACATGCTCACTATCGTCAATTTGTTGTAATTATCGAATGCATCTTTAAAATGTACCCTATTTACAAATATCAAGAGACTTAAGTAATATGGATGTGGAAGTGGTGGGCCTCGTGGTCCACCAAGCCCGTACATTTAAGTGTTTACTTTAAAAATGTACTTTATTCGGTTATTTCGGCTGGCACTTGACGTAGCTGGGTGACAGTCCACATACCTAAGTTGTTGTTCATTTAGCATTTCCTACGTACCGAATACGCGAAAACCACCATCAAACTATGGATCACATTTTAATTATATGTGTTTTAAACACATAGTTAATTATTACCCATTACACTATTTTCAAGGAGAATTTGCTAGTCTCCATTCGTTAAATCTGCAGAAGCAGAGATGAGTCTGCCAACATAGGACTTAGCTCTGTAACGGGATCTTATTTCAACACTAAGACACAATTATTTTGTACTATACATACTATTTATGGCTCACATTTATTATTATTGTTGTGTTTTATTTATTTTATGGTTGGCAAACATATTACACGATATGAATGTAGTTGATTATTTATCAAATTAAAACTCCAAGGAAGTTAATATCACTGTTGCTCATACCTTAGTGACAAACAAAACACTTTCAGTTTGACATGAGATTACTAATGGTTCTTGTAACGCTATAACCATCTTGGAGGAACTCCTGGCTAGAGAGAGAGAGAGAGAGAGAGAGAGAGAGAGAGAGAGAGAGAGAGAGAGAGAGAGAGAGAGAGAGAGAGAGAGAGAGAGAGAGAGAGAGAGAGAGAGAGAGAGAGAGAGAGAGAGAGGGGAGAGAGAGAGAGAGGGGAGAGAGAGAGAGAGAGAGAGAGAGAGAGAGAGAGAGAGAGAGAGAGAGAGAGAGAGAGAGAGAGAGAGAGAGAGAGAGAGAGAGAGAGAGAGAGAGAGAGAGAGAGAGAGAGAGAGAGAGAGAGAGAGAGAGAGAGAGAGAGAGAGAGAGAGAGAGAGAGAGAGAGAGAGAGAGAGAGAGAGAGAGAGAGAGAGAGAGAGAGAGAGAGAGAGAGAGAGAGAGAGAGAGAGAGAGAGAGAGAGAGAGAGAGAGAGAGAGAGAGAGAGAGAGAGAGAGAGAGAGAGAGAGAGAGAGAGAGAGAGAGAGAGAGAGAGAGAGAGAGAGAGAGAGAGAGAGAGAGAGAGAGAGAGAGAGAGAGAGAGAGAGAGAGAGAGAGAGAGAGAGAGAGAGAGAGAGAGAGAGAGAGAGAGAGAGAGAGAGAGAGAGAGAGAGAGAGAGAGAGAGAGAGAGAGAGAGAGAGAGAGAGAGAGAGAGAGAGAGAGAGAGAGAGAGAGAGAGAGAGAGAGAGAGAGAGAGAGAGAGAGAGAGAGAGAGAGAGAGAGAGAGAGAGAGAGAGAGAGAGAGAGAGAGAGAGAGAGAGAGAGAGAGAGAGAGAGAGAGAGAGAGAGAGAGAGAGAGAGAGAGAGAGAGAGAGAGAGAGAGAGAGAGAGAGAGAGAGAGAGAGAGAGAGAGAGAGAGAGAGAGAGAGAGAGAGAGAGAGAGAGAGAGAGAGAGAGAGAGAGAGAGAGAGAGAGAGAGAGAGAGAGAGAGAGAGAGAGAGAGAGAGAGAGAGAGAGAGAGAGAGAGAGAGAGAGAGAGAGAGAGAGAGAGAGAGAGAGAGAGAGAGAGAGAGAGAGAGAGAGAGAGAGAGAGAGAGAGAGAGAGAGAGAGAGAGAGAGAGAGAGAGAGAGAGAGAGAGAGAGAGAGAGAGAGAGAGAGAGAGAGAGAGAGAGAGAGAGAGAGAGAGAGAGAGAGAGAGAGAGAGAGAGAGAGAGAGAGAGAGAGAGAGAGAGAGAGAGAGAGAGAGAGAGAGAGAGAGAGAGAGAGAGAGAGAGAGAGAGAGAGAGAGAGAGAGAGAGAGAGAGAGAGAGAGAGAGACTTGCCGTTATCTGTCTGTCTATTTATCTAGATCAAATTGTTATTAAATGTTCTGATGTATATAGTATAAAAAGGGTATTTCAATGTTTCTCTTAAATGAAAGTTGGTCCCTTCTTGTGTAACGGTTAATTTCTTCCGTTTCTTCTTCAACGACAATTCTTTTCTTCATCTTTTGTTACCTATATGATCCCTGGAACGCGTGAACTTTCCTGCTTGCTTCGTATCTCCCTTATCAGAAGTATTTATAGTTCGACGAGTATAATGCCAGTCGAGAGTCAAGTTCATGATGTAATAAGACCCAAGAGCCGTGAGGGTGATATTACATCAAGTTTGTAGGGCCAGAGGTCCGCGTGTAGCGTGCAATCCTGTGTAGATGACCGCGTGAGAAAGACAACTTTGTCTTGTTGCGGGCCAGTGGCCGGTCAACTGTTCTAGTTTGGCATAATTAAATTACGCAGTCCGCGTTATTGTTTAATGCACAATTTATATCAGGTTTCTCCTTAAGAGTAATAATGAAGACAGCTTGGAAACTCAATAATCTGCAGTAATGAGAACTCAAGGGCATGTTCTCTTCTATGTACTTTGTAATTAATAACATTTTCCTTTAATATAAATAATACCATTTGAAGTTGACTGTCTACTTGCCACCAATTAACGGACAGCATTATATTTGTTTATTTATCTTTCTTCTATTTGGTTATATTAATTTCACATCAAATAATACGAGACGATTTGTTTTATTTATTTACAGTAACAAGTTTAAGGAGTGGCCAGTGATTTAGGCATAGTATTATTGTAAAATGAACAACATATAACAGGTTCTAAATCATTACCATTAAGACGAACGGCAGAAACAATAAATGTATAATGGCAGAAGATATCAGTACTAAATAACTCTAAGGAAGCAGTTCAATAACAATAAAAAACGATCAACTTAATAACAAAACTACTGATAACCACAATATTGACAACTAATACAAATATAATATCAACTTATTGGTAGTAACCAACGTAATAAGTAAAGCTTGCACATCCACAGGCACCCATATGTGCTATCCTGTCATGGAACCAAATGTATTCTGTCTGACATTGAATCAGTGAAGAGTCAGTGACATGCGGACCTCTTTCATAATGAGAAGTCTCAGGATTAATGGATCAGCAGGTAGTCCTGACTTAACTCAAGCAAACTTTATGATCTAGTATCGATTGGGGACAGTGCAGTAGTTAACTTGCTCAAAACGGAATAAGCAGATCATAAAGGAACTTAATAACTCAAAGAAGAATTTATTTGCTGTGTGCATTTCCATAGCTGAAACATGTCGAAATCGCCAATTGAATTTTCAAAGAAGAAGACCGACTCTCCTCCGAAGGAATCTGAAACGAGAACATTTTCGTTAGTTGGACAACGTTTAAAACCAACTATGGTTACATACAGAAGCGTCTTGTCACAAGGAAACTTGTAAGGATGAGTGAAATCCATACTTGTAAGCATACCACAGCATGACACAAACTTGGAAAATGTTAAACCAAAGTCGAATAGTATCAATGATCACTCAAATATCTTTTTAGTACTGAGATACGTTAGAATAAGCTACGAAACCTGCAGAAATCAGAGAGTTGGAGACAAGTCATCCCAAGATCAGTAATGTAACTACGAAACCTGCAGAAATCAGAGAGTTGGAGACAAGTCATCCCAAGATCAGTAATGTAACTACGAAACCTGCAGAAATCAGAGAGAGATGGAGACAAGTTATCCTAAGATCAGTAATGTAACTACGAAACCTGCAGAAATCAGAGAGTTGGAGATTAGTCATCCCAAGATCAGTAATGTAACTACGAAACCTGCAGAAATCAGAGAGTTGGAGACTAGTCATCCCAAGATCAGTAATGTAACTACGAAACCTGCAGAAATCAGAGAGTTGGAGACTAGTCATCCCAAGATCAGTAATGTAACTACGAAACCTGCAGAAATCAGAGAGTTGGAGACAAGTCATCCTAAGGTCAGTAATGTAACTACGAAACTTTTATCTTTTTTCACCTATTATTTCTCAATTTTCGCTAAAAAATCATGGCTACCTTATTAAATGAAGAAGTAAAACCAATGATCCAGGTGTAAGCTACTAAAATTATTAAGGACCAACTTTTGTATGAATAAAATAATATTCACAGTTCATTACTAAAGACGCCGATTGTCATATGGGCGAATGAGTGTGATTCGTAGATGAACGAGTGTAGTCATTGTTACTAACTAATGTCGACTGTTCCTCAGAAAGAGCTATTTACTAATAGCCCAATAGTTGTTATATCACACTATTACGACTAGAGGAGAAGCCATGTGCTCATCAATTAATATTTTCAGCATGAGAGGTTATATGATAATCATAGAGCCCTGCGCATGGACGGTTTAATGAGAATAAGGAAAAGTAATAAAATCACTGTCAATGCTCTGATAGCCACCAATAACAATAACCCACTCCAACATCTCGTGAAACACAGTATAAATAAACAAGCCAATCAAGAGTTTAAAGCACGTACATTGACAGTGACCCACCCGCCCACCCATACACTTATATTGACAGTGACCCACCCGCCCACCCATACACGTACATTGACAGTGACCCACCCGCCCACCCATACACGTACATTGGCAGTGACCCACACGCCCACCCATACACGTACATTGACAGTGACCCACCCGCCCACCCATACACGTACATTGACAGTGACCCACCCGCCCACCCATACACGTACATTGACAGTGACCCACCCGCCTACCCATACACGTAGATTGACAGTGACCCACCCGCCCATCCATACACGTACATTGACAGTGACCCACTCGCCCACCCATACACGTACATTGACAGTGACCCACCCGCCCACCCATACACGTACATTGACAGTGACCCACCCGCCCACCCATACACGTACATTGGCAGTGACCCACTCGCCCATCCATACACGTACATTGGCAGTGACCCACTCGCCCATCCATACACGTACATTGGCAGTGACCCACCCACCCATACACATACATTGGCAGTGAAAGCATGTATACACATACCTTTATCATAAAAAGCAATGCTTAACGTGGAATATCAGAATTACAGATTTGCAGAGACTGTTAGTTATACCGAACAACAATCAGAATACTACTAGGTTATAGCCAACGAGGCAAAACAATGATCTGACTTTCCGGTGATCGGTCTAGAGAAAGAACCCAGATCTAAAAAAATAAACAGTATACACCGAGATTGATGTCAACAAAAAAATATCATTCAAACATTGTTAAGCTACATCACAAAATAATTGAAAATTATATCACATGTTTTTTAAATTAAAATGAAATGAAATGTGAAAAGCTGTTATAACTAGGATAAAAATTATTAAAATAAATTTTAAAATGAATATATCATAAAGTAAAATCAAACTAGGAAAACAATTGTGTTACTAGATTTGTTACAGGTCCCTTTGTTTCCAAGTAAACAACCTTCAACCTCTTGTACACATAATTTCTGAGCCGACAGTACTAGCATTGATTTTATAAGCATAAAATAATCAAGGCCATAAGTTGTTAGTTGGTTGTCCTACAACTAATCAGCTGATACCCCACACATTATGTGACGATTTGTCTACTGAGCATATCTGGCCGAAGGTTCTTGCTACAAGCTGCATAGGTGGGGTGGCTCTACTTTAAAACGCGCAAACTCAATTGTCTTGGATATCTACGTAAACTGTTACTGTCACATAGCCTACAACGTAACAGTAATTACACACTTAACTATCAACTCCTCAGTACTACAGCTACAACCACAGTAACATACTATGGTTAGCACAAACCAAACTGTCCAGATTCTTAACAATTATGAATATTCATTATGTTATATTAGTTTATTTTGTACTGTTGAAAGTCAGTAGCGGTTACTTTGTAAAGTGGAGAAAGCAACTGAGAGAACAAAAATGCTCATTAAAAATGGTAATGACTGTTAACCTACATCGAGCTCGTTAGTGCTTCTTTGGTAAATTTATCATTATTTCGAGAAGAACTTTTAAAATTGGTAAACTTTAGAAATGGTAAATTTGGAATAAAAAAACACAATACCTGAATACGTAGCAAATACTTTTAGATTTCTCCGAATAGTTTACCTGCAAATTAAGATAACATTAGTAATCAAATATGATAGACGTAGAGTTTAAAGAACTTTAAAGAACCAGTATTACCATTGGGCATAAACTTCAATAATGGTCACTGGTCAGTCCCTCTGCAACCTAACACGTCGACAACAGTTTCATTTCCTAACCAACAAATGAACCAACAGCACCATTAACAATAATACAAATATAAGCATTGTTAATTATCGAAACTACAACGCCATAAATACAATAATACATCTAAAAATGTATGAATCGATTATGAACTATTTGCGTAGCGTTTAAACCAACACAACCCTAAACAATCTCAAATTTATTAGTGTTCAACACAAACTTATAAACTCAGTATTTAAGAAGATAACTAAACAAAAATCAATTAATGATTCATTTTTACAATCATTACTACCATAATCAAATCACAGGAGGAATGCTTTTAGGAATCTGCCGGCTCTAAACTCACTAATTATCAATCGTTGACCAGAAAATGTATCAAAAGACCAATTTAGGTTAGGTTAGTAAATTGTATAACTTAGAGACAATATCTGGAGCTCCTTGAATTAGAACGTTATTAATTACACAGCTAATAACTCACAGAGTAATTTAAATAAATACAAAGTTTATCATTTACACCTTCCACGATCACATTAAGTGTTTATTGAAACTAGAAACTGTCTTAGTTTTCTCAGTAGGCTAATATTGAACCATTAACAACTTTTCAATAAAGACAGCTGTAGCAAATGGAATATAAACACATTAAAAATAACATCGAAGAAAGAATAATTTGTTTCTAAAATATTACCCAAGATTTGGAATTTTCCGAAACTATACTTGATTGACAGCTACAGAACAAATGTAAAATAAATCCTTTCTATCTCCTATATGCAAAAACTTGAATCATGCTCAACTTAAATCATTTCAACAGTCTGTCAATCCCTTTCATCTGTAACCACATATGCAGCAAGCGTGCGAAGGTCAAAGGCCTTGAAGCAAGCAGAATCAGCGACACCGAGCTCTTTACGGTACTGCACACCCACGAGGCGATGCGACAGAGTCAAGACACCTAATTAGAAGGGGTTACTGACCTCTTTACCATCTACATACAATCTATGACAGCCTCCCAATTACTGGGACACCTCCGGCTTTGATTTATTCAGCGTGATAGAGCGGCGCATCTTCCTGGCGGTGCGGACATGCCCTCTAAAGACCTGCCATTGCTCCTTCAAACCACGCAACGCTCGCTCAGGGAATACAATACTAGCTGCATACATGGGCAACTGTTAACATGAATCTACTAAATAGCTGCGTACACGGGCAACTGTTAACATGAATCTACTAAATAGCTGCAAACGCGGCCACTTTTAACATGAATCTACTAAATAGCTGCATACACGGGCAACTGTTAACATGAATCTACTAAATAGCTGCATACACGGGCAACTGTTAACATGAATCTACTAAATAGCTGCATACACGGGCAACTGTTAACATGAATCTACTAAATAGCTGCATACACGGGCAACTGTTAACATGAATCTACTAAATAGCTGCATACACGGGCAACTGCTAACATGAATCTACTAAATAGCTGCATACACGGGCAACTGTTAACATGAATCTACTAAATAGCTGCATACACGGGCAACTGTTAACATGAATCTACTAAATAGCTGCATACACGGGCAACTGTTAACATGAATCTACTAAATAGCTGCATACACGGGCAACTGTTAACATGAATCTACTAAATAGCTGCATACACGGGCAACTGTTAACATGAATCTACTAAATAGCTGCATACACGGGCAACTGTTAACATGAATCTACTAAATAGCTGCATACATGGGCAACTGTTAACATGAATCTACTAAATAGCTGCATACACGGGCAACTGTTAACATGAATCTACTAAATAGCTGCATACACGGGCAACTGTTAACATGAATCTACTAAATAGCTGCATACACGGGCAACTGTTACATGAATCTACTAAATAGCTGCATACACGGGCAACTGTTAACATGAATCTACTAAATAGCTGCATACACGGGCAACTGTTAACATGAATCTACTAAATAGCTGCATACATGGGCAACTGTTAACATGAATCTACTAAATAGCTGCATACATGGACAACTGTTAACATGAATCTACTAAATAGCTGCATACATGGGCAACTGTTAACATGAATCTACTAAATAGCTGCATACATGGGCAACTGTTAACATGAATCTACTAAATAGCTGCATACACGGGCAACTGTTAACATGAATCTACTAAATAGCTGCATACATGGGAAACTGTTAACATGAATCTACTAAATAGCTGCATACACGGGCAACTGTTAACATGAATCTACTAAATAGCTGCATACACGGGCAACTGTTAACATGAATCTACTAAATAGCTGCGTACACGGGCAACTGTTAACATGAATCTACTAAATAGCTGCGTACATGGGCAACTGTTAACATGAATCTACTAAATAGCTGCAAACGCGGCCACTTTTAACATGAATCTACTAAATAGCTGCATACACGGGCAACTGTTAACATGAATCTACTAAATAGCTGCATACACGGGCAACTGTTAACATGAATCTATTAAATAGCTGCATACACGGGCAACTGTTAACATGAATCTACTAAATAGCTGTATACACGGGCAACTGTTAACATGAATCTACTAAATAGCTGCATACACGGGCAACTGTTAACATGAATCTACTAAATAGCTGCATACACGGGCAACTGTTAACATGAATCTACTAAATAGCTGCATACATGGGCAACTGTTAACATGAATCTACTAAATAGCTGCATACACGGGCAACTGTTAACATGAATCTACTAAATAGCTGCATACATGGGCAACTGTTAACATGAATCTACTAAATAGCTGTATACATGGGCAACTGTTAACATGAATCTACTAAATAGCTGCATACACGGGCAACTGTTAACATGAATCTACTAAATAGCTGCATACACGGGCAACTGTTAACATGAATCTACTAAATAGCTGCGTACACGGGCAACTGTTAACATGAATCTACTAAATAGCTGCGTACACGGGCAACTGTTAACATGAATCTACTAAATAGCTGCGTACACGGGCAACTGTTAACATGAATCTACTAAATAGCTGTATACATGGGCAACTGTTAACATGAATCTAATAAATAGCTGCATACACGGGCAACTGTTAACATGAATCTACTAAATAGCTGCATACACGGGCAACTGTTAACATGAATCTACTAAATAGCTGCATACACGGGCAACTGTTAACATGAATCTACTAAATAGCTGCATACACGGGCAACTGTTAACATGAATCTACTAAATAGCTGCATACACGGGCAACTGTTAACATGAATCTACTAAATAGCTGCATACACGGGCAACTGTTAACATGAATCTACTAAATAGCTGCATACACGGGCAACTGTTAACATGAATCTACTAAATAGCTGCATACACGGGCAACTGTTAACATGAATCTACTAAATAGCTGCATACACGGGCAACTGTTAACATGAATCTACTAAATAGCTGCATACATGGGCAACTGTTAACATGAATCTACTAAATAGCTGCATACACGGGCAACTGTTAACATGAATCTACTAAATAGCTGCATACACGGGCAACTGTTAACATGAATCTACTAAATAGCTGCATACATGGGCAACTGTTAACATGAATCTACTAAATAGCTGCATACACGGGCAACTGTTAACATGAATCTACTAAATAGCTTTTATTGACGGAAAAACATCAAAATGCAAAATTCAGCTGTCTATTTTGATTATTTTAAATTAATTGCTAACAGCTTACAACTATGAAGATTACATTACAACAGATTGCGAGAGGACCAAGTGCAACGAAGGCTCTCAAGAGAATTTTAGATATTTGTGAAAGACACACGTCTCTTATGAAATACGAAAGACACATGTCGGAATATGCTTGTATGGTTTTATGAACCTTGATAAAAGCGTAGAAACTACAAGAAAAACCAAGATAAGAAGCATACGTAATAAAAAAGAAGGATAGCAAAGGACGTTACATGATAGCAAAAGGAAATAGGAATTTTTGTGTTTTAAATGTTACGTCATTTCCTCAATGAGATATATAGTATGAACATCATTTCAACTACGATTATTTGGTAAATACACTGCAGTGTAAATTTACTGACCAAGTCATTTCTCCACTTTCCTGGTTAAATGTTTTAACATAAAAGGGCCCTGAGATAAGAGACATGTAAAGGCTGCAACCTACGAACATTTGGCTGATGACATATGTCAAATGTATATTTACTTTCACCTAATGTTTATGATAAGTACAATAATTATTGTCGGATTAAAAATTGTCTTGATATTCATACACAATAAGAGATATTTGCTATCGAATCTTCAATAAAGCAACTGTAAAAGCACTTGAAATCTCCTTAAATAGGTTAAATTAAAGGTTGTTTCCATTGATCTCCGTATTACAGAAGCGGTGACTCGAGAAGCGGTGTGAGCCGACGATATTCAGTCACCAGTCCCCAGCCCACCACTATTGTTCCTGGCCTACTCGTTGTCTCTGTAAATCTACCTTTGCCATTGCCCGACTATGTTTGTCTGTCCACCTCTATCGTACCGGAAATGACATCACCATACTGACGCCTTTCCATATGTTTCCGCTTACACGTAAATGCTACCTCGATTATTATGAACATTTTAATATTTTGAATGCAGTTCCTGATTGCAGCAGTTAAGAATCGTAATATTAATTGTTTGTCTTTTGAAGGACTACCACACCACTTTTACATGATTTTCCATACAAACCAGTCACTTGCAAGTGAACTTGCCATACTTATATATACATATACAAACTTGCAAGTACATATATACTTGCATATATATGTACATATATTTAATCCTCACTATGCAAGTACGAATTTCAGGCAATACAAAATAATATTAAGTTTACACAAGTTTACGACCCGTTGTTGGGGGTCTACGCCCTTAACCCGCCGCTCAGCTGCGTGAATGTATCCTACACTACATAACAATTTAACCTAACAAATCTTAATTTAACCTATTTTTTAACATGCAGTTAGATTTTTTTTCAAAATTAGCCTATTTTGCATAGCAAATCTTCCAAAAGTCGTGACTCGTTTCCAAAAAACACCCTAAATTGTATCTAGAGTATAGAACTCCACTCATATTCTTTATGTGACAGACTACATAACAATGACCTCTCAAATATAAGTTACATGTGATAGACCACACAACAATGGCTCCTGAAATATTCATGTGCCAGCCCACACAACAATGGCCCCTAAAATCTTCATTGGATGGCCACACAACAATGACTCCTCAAATATTCACGTGATAGCCTACACTCACAACAATGACTCATCAAATATTCATGCGACAGCCTACATAAATAACAATGATTCTTCAAATATTCACGTGATAGCCTACATATATAACAATGACTCATAACATCTTGATGCGATAGTCTACACATACAACAAAGACCCCTCATCTATTAAATACTCGTATAAATATAAATTAATTGTTATTTCATATAAAATGTTATATAAATATGGTATTTGGCGTTACAATAACCGTATTCACCCAATGTTAAAGAGATCACCAAATTAGTATGGTAGTATGGTATACAAGGCTTAAGTAATTTAACTTTGTGATAAAAAGTCACCAATTAGTAGATAATTTTTTAAAATCACTACAAAACTACAAGAAAGCAAATTAGAAAAATATATTAATCAATAAATTAGACATAATTGAAATTCCCATCAATTGTGTATTCAAAAGACTACACTAATAACTGATTTAGAAACAAATTCTACCTCCACTCAATTGCCCAATAACCGGCCAAGAGAAACAAAGACATACAGAACAGGTTGTTTGCCAGTATCTACCATTTACATCAAATCGATCCCAATGTCCGATCATCAGATTATCGATTAGAGCTCGAAACGAACAGGTGTTATGGGACAAGTGGCCAGCTGGTAGATGAGGCGATAGTACTCAGTCTGTCCGTCTGTCCGGTTTATGGTAATGCCGAGCACATCGTCTAGCCATATCCTAGATTACACAATCCCTAATCTCCCGTGTTTGACAGCTCGTTATTATCCCGGATTGATTCCCCGGTGGTCCACTCAGAGTGTTGTAAGTGAATATTTTGTTCCCCACGGAGTTGGAGCTACGAGAAATGGAATTAGTTCACGTCTCTCGACTTCGTGTGGCTTAGTGATATTAGGAAATAACTAATCACAAAAATACAAAAAGGCATAGAGGATACAACTCACAAATAGTCCACTAAAATGAGTAAGAATATCGATTTACACGTTAAAAATGGGTTGAGTATGATTTAAATTTAGGATACTGATGAACAACTGATATGTACCAAATATATAGTTCAATATAATCAATTATGATTGAGTACATTTAAATTACAATTATCACTATAAGTAACTTGGAAAATTTACTTTCAATGCATACGATCAGTAATCTGGGATTGAACTTGCTACATTATTGTTCAAAATACGTATATAAGTTTGAAAAGTTTCTTAGGGTAGCTTAAGTTGTGAATCTGTTGATTTCTTTTTCAATTGGACATACATATATTTTAATAATTTAACTTGTCATCATATATTCTCATGAAATGGCACAGCATTAACTTTGTGCAGCTTACAAAAAAAGTCAATTATTTTATATTATTTATAAATGGTTCTATTATACAGATGCGGCTTAGTATCCGCCAAATGAGCCGAGGACAGAACAGAAGAGAATACGCTCAACAGCAGCATTGATTATGATGAAGACAACTAATTTGACGGCAGAGATTGTGATGACGGTGATTAGGCCGTGAAGACGGTGTGCGCTGATGATCGGTTAGCCTCAACCAGCAGTGCGATACTAATTAATTTATGTAGTACTTTTTTATGTCCTTCTGATTACAGTAGCTTGTAATTTTTTCTCTAGTCACTGAAACTTTTAGTTAAAAAAGAAATCATGTAACACGTAAAAAAACCAGAATATTAGACTTGTAAATGTTAGACTAAGCACGACTGTTTCTTGTGGGGTTTGGTTCCGAACTATGCATTTGATCTCGGATCATGCATGGAATTTATTTGATGAAAGTAGCGTAACAAGAATCCTCGTTTATTCAAAACTAACTATTAAAACTAAACTATAGAAACAAATATATAGGAATAACATACGCAGCTGTTTAATTACTGCGTTAATAAAAATATTAAAAAATATTATTATAAAAAAAATTACTGCGTTAATAAAAAAAATTAATCCTGCATGTTTCAAATTTATTCTGGCGTTTTTCACACAAAATCCGTCAACGAGAGGCAATAATTTGTTAGACACCAAGGAGACTTTAACGGTCGAATGTTCAGTAGCCTAGGTGTGTTAATATAGAGGAAGCAGAGGATCTAGCCACTGAACATAACTCCATTAAACATGTCAATCAAGTGGTTCTCGCGTCACGTGTAGTGATCAAGACACTACAAGTGGCATTTCCAGTGGTTTCCAGGTCCACTTTATAAAGCAAACACTCGTGGGAGTTTGTCGTCCTTGAAGGCGTAGTGTCCATTACTTATCGAGCTTGAAAGAATGTGCACAGGAAATAAAATAGCAGCAGAGTAGGATATATTTGTTGTACCCCATTAACTAAACAGGTAGAAGGACTATTCTATCTGTGGGACATGAAGAACAGGGCTGGCTGAGTACTCTGGCAGACGAGTTCTGGAAGTACAGATAAAAGCGAGTTCTTTAAAGCGTTAAGTATGACGATACGATCTTTAAACACAAGTACTTTGATTATACAAACGTAGTACATTTGGTCTGAATTACGAATTCGTCAAGCATGACGTAATAAATAATAATTTCTTTTTTATATAGATCGCCAAGAGGTCCGATTATGAAGTGTAAATTGATGAACTCAGTCTTCAACAAAACTACAGCAACAATTCCTTAATAAGTTATGATAAAATAACCACATAAATAAATTAGTAGTTGGAGGTAAGTTAATTATTTTGTTATATGTTTGCATTGGTTGGACTCAAACAGATATTAACTCATATCCTCTTTATTAAAAAATGCAGCATATGTTTTTACCAATAGTGGTATCATTGCATATTCTAAAGCTAACTTGATTTCGATAATTATTCTAGGATATTTGGTATTTTGTTTGTAATATTTTAAATATCATTCTGAATATCGCAACTTAAAAATTGTTTAACTGAGTGCATTAGGATCAAAATTACTAATGGTTTAAGTTTATTTTAAGGCTTCAGGTAATTTGGTAAAACATTCACTATCACCATGCGAGAGAATTTTCTGTGAATTGTGTCTTATGCTCCTGATAGACTATGTTTTGTTTAATAAATATGGCCATTTTTATACTTTATAAATTATTTAAATTTCTTTGAACATATAGAACATTTTAAAATTTATATTTACAAGTCATAGAAAATAATAGTGTTTAATGAGTATTACAGGAACAATAATTTCTCAAATTTAGCAAAATTGAAAAAATCTTTTCTGTAGGTTCTGAATTTTATTAATTTTATTTTGGACTTGGAACCATAGATGATTATTTGGTATATTATATGATAATATGTTGGCAAAATATACTATTTTAGGTACGTTACATTTACACATAAAGTAGACTACGTTTCCTGCAAGGAGAAAATCCTTGAGTTAAATCTCTGATATAATTAATTTATACGTGAATAACATTTTAATTTATTCACAAAACATTACTTTAAACTTTTAATATGATTATTTAACCATGCATACGAATAATCTTTAACTCTGCAAGCAAAGTGGAACTTTGAAATTAACAATAAAAAACAACAATCGATTTAAGTGTAATTTCACGTATGAACAAGCAAAAATGAGGACATCATATTTGTCTGAGTCAAATTCCAACTGAAATACAATGAAACCGATTAAAAACCGAGAAAAGAAGTAAAAGATTTTGCTGATTCCAGTGTATAAATCATTTAAAAAATGTAAGGACGAGGGAGCTAAAACTTATCTGTTACATAACCTACATCGATTATGTGCATTAACACGATTATGTGCAGGAAACGAAACAAAGGGAACACTTGTGTCGGGTTGCCTCCTAAAAGCCAAGAGAGAGAAGCGTACTGCAAGTTTGCGTAGAATTATTACGTCTAGCACGAGTGAGTAACGACTCTGTGATAACAATGATGGAAGGTTTCACTTTCCACTGCCCTTGCTTGCGTGATGCAATGAGATGGCCAGAGCCTGCACATAAATTCCCCCCAAAGTGTAAAGCTGTGTTTAGACCAAACTACGTGGAGTTTGTCACTTAATCAACAGATGGAGCTGTCGTCTCAGAAGGTACCACCTGTTGTTGGACAGTCAGGTGGCTAGCAGTGGCATTGAGACAGACTAAAGATTAATTTATTTTTATTTATTTATTCTTAAGACGCCTATAGTCAACAATATAAGGGTGAATACTGATTTCGAATGAGTGTGGTGAGTAAAGATAAGCGAACGTAGCAATTGTTACAAACTAAGACCGATAATTCCTAAGAAGTGTCATTAATTAATACCACAATGAAAAATGAACAGCCGGTGGTTATCAGCTGGTCCCTTTCAAAATTTGTCATGTCTCTTATTGGGATCGAACTAAGAACCTACGCTACTGATCAATTAATTCTGGTCCTGCAAAATGGGTTCCTGGTATAGGCTTTAATAATTCGAAGATTTAATTTTAAATAAATATCTTGAAAACATTTAGATATTTTGATTTCACCAAGGAATAAATCTTATGTTCGTTTTTGATATCTTTTTTTTAATATTAGTTTAAAATTTTTTCCGCGTGATTAAATCATGAATCAAGGTAATATGTGAGAAATAGCCCATCTACTTTTCTGTATCAGTACCTATGTTATTGTGATTTATTTTACTAAACAGTTTACCAATGGTTATTGACTTATGCTGCACAATAAATTCTTGTGTGACAGATGACGTGGTTGTGGATGTTTCCCGGACGACGGGACAGAGGCCAAGGTTCAAGTGTGAGGCCATTCGTGTTTACGGCGAGACTTGCCGTAAAATACGACCGCTGCTGATGCCCACATCACATCCGTGCAGACGTTGTTCCATGAGAACATAGATGACCATTACGGATCTCTATAAGTGAATAACATGGTGAAATTTTTAAATAAAATTACACTATAAAAATAGCATTTTTTTAGATTCAAAACTCCGAAATTTAAATTAATTGTTGTTAACGACTTACGACTGAACCGTTTTATTTTGAATAAGGGAATCGTTATGAAAATAAAATTTGAGTACAAAAGGTTTACTTAATGAAACCATTGTTTACTGAAAAAACATAAACAACCTTAGGCCTATTAATAAATAAGACATTAATTCATTTACAAATAATTGAAACTTAATGAAAGAAAATATGCGTTTAAAGTAGTAAAGGAAATAAAAAATCCAATAAATTAGACATATTAAAATGCTTCATTATTTATTACTATTTAATATAAAACATTAAGACAAAGTCGATTTACATATAATCGATACAAAAAAAAAAAAAAAAAAATAATAATCAGTCAATAATCAGAACAAAAGCATTTGACATAAACAACATCAATATAAATTATTGTTATCATTAAAATGAGAATATATTAAAATCTATAAGCGTAATATTAGTACGATTTTATTGCTACCCCAAAAATTAGTAATTAAGAATAATCGCAAACAAAAATTGAGTGATCATTCGTGAACTTAAATTGACACAAATAACATTCAAACGTACAAACCAAACACATTTTGAAGAATTAATCTAAGTGATAATATCTTAAACTGCAGTAATTAACTAACCAATCTGATTGATTATTATGTAGGTTGATTTATTTTCTGCTGTCTATAAGAATGGGGAGTAAATATTTTTCTTTAAGTTGAAAATTGTCGATTTAGGATATATAATTATCATTACCTAACCTCGTAAATCCACATGCACGTAAGGGTGACCCACTAAGTCACATGCCAGTTGAAGCATTGTACGTGGTTTTAAACGCAGTAGCATGATAACAATACGGCTAGAACGCGCGAATACACGAACAATGCGTACAGCGAAAAATGCGTACACCAGGAATCTTGCGAAATATGCGTACAGGATCAAGTTTTGACAGATGACGAGGGTAACCTATGACGTCACAACAATTAGATAGGCGAAAAATGCGTACAACTTTTAGGGCAAATGGATCTTTTACAACAATTGAATTATATAAATGCGTTTATCTCTAAAATAAATATGAATGTCGCTTAGTTTCTTGGGATTGGAGAACCTAACCTAACCTAATTTCGCTGTACGCATCTTTCATGCCACCGGGGAGAATACTTACCCTCGTCAAATACCACTATTTCCTTCTGTACGCATATTTCGCTGTACGCATTTTTCGCTGTACGCATATTTCGTGCCACCAGAACGTGCGTATATATCTACATATTGTGCTAGATAATTTACATAAACAAACAGATGCAGTACGTAACTGAAATTAAAGACATAGCCTACGTCATTTCTTAAACTATTTAAAAGGGGGGGATTGTACTGATGAAATTATTTATTTCCTAAGTAGTTTTGAGTGCAAAGAGAATTGCACTCCTTTCCCCTGTCACCATTCTTCGTGACACATTACTTAGATACGATTTCTCACAACATGTTGTACAGTTAAGTAAAGTTGTACACAATACTAAGACTAGCCTATATATTTCAATAGTAATCCAACATTTTTAACAACTTTCTATTATTTAGATTGGAATTGCGTACCCGAAACAAGCACCACTCGTTTAAAGCTTGGTGATTGTAAACACACATACGAATATAAATTCTACAATCATGAATGTAATCTATAATTACAGATTCATCGAAAACGCAACCAAATGCATTAAACCAACCCCAAGTTCACTTCTATTATATAATAAAACGTTAAAGACAAAATAAACTATCATTTACGTATCATTATGTAGCCGTTTGGGTTCTTGTGAAGTAATACTTTGATACAAATACACGGTGATTTCAAATTGAATCAATTTAGCATCAAGCAATACTTCGGACTATTTTTTCTTGAAGAGACCCTTTCAACACTTAGTGTCATGGCTAGACATGTCTAATGGATAAGGACTTTTTATAAGTAAATATGATGGTCTTACTACTTCACCTACTGATTGGTAGGCGGAGATAGCCACAAGCCGCTGGCAAGCACTGTTTTGTAATGAATAATTTAACTTAAAATAGTTATGTTAATTAGTAAGGGTGGTGAGGGCGTGAAGAGGAAGACAGAGTCACTGCAGGTGGCGGCTGGAGGCACTACATTCCACCGCGCAGCCACTGCCTCCATTAATCAAGGGAACAATGGTCCAGCCGGCTGTCCATCAGCGTCTCGCCACCCCCACCCGTCCCGTCTCAGGATCAATCTCAATGTTTAGGTTTCATATCTAATACGAATAAGGGAAGGTAGTTCTTCTCTTCTCTTAGCTTTAACTCAAGAAAAAATGGCAGTCAGGATTGATCCAGTTATGAAACACATGTACCGTACTAAGTTAGTAGTTGGAAGTTCAAAAATAGTTTGGCATTAAAAATGTAATAGGTCTATTACTTACATACATTCAATTTTGTGGTCGATGGACTGAAATCCCATAATATTCATCTATATTAATTTTACTATCTTATATTGAAATTTTGAGAGATCTATTCTATATTAAAAATGGTTGTTTAGGTTAAAAAAATTATGTAGTTGAGCTAATAACTTCCAGTAAGAGAAATTATCACAAAAAAAAACGTGGAAATCTATAGTGAATAGTTCATTACGCTCAACCATAACCTGATGGGTAATGAATCTAGTAGACCTACTAACAATTTCTGTCTATTTTTAGACCGATTCACAATAAAGTGGAGAGACACTTCAAACAGAAGATTTTTAGGTTATAAATGTATAAGCATATTCCATATCATAGAAAATATTCTATTTAGATGACATTTATTTATATATCCTATTTATTAATTATCCTATTATTTATTTATTATTAAATATCTTTTTATAATTTTATAAATTATAAATCCTTTTATAAATTTATTTATTAAATATCCTATTTAGATAAAATGTATTTTAAAATTGCCGATATGTTACTGCCAGAGTCTCACAAGGTTTAGTACAAACCAACCGTTTTTCAAGGTATCCAAAATCATTAATGAAACTGTGAAAAAAATAATAAAAAACATGTTGATTGGTTTTTATAAACAATTTCACTAACCGTTAATCATAGCTACTATTGCTAAACACGCTAATGTAGAATAAACTAGAAAACATATTAGAATAAGATTAATAGCAAAAGAATTATAAAGAAGTATCAAGGTCTGCGAGTCGGCCCCAGAGTTTAAAATGTTTTATTACAACTTGCTTATTATATTAAATCATCAGAATTACAACTATGCTGTGGGAAAAGCATTAAAGCTGGGTTCATAAAATGCATTATGGAATCCGGCGGAAGGAAACTTTCAAAAAACCCAAGTTTTAAAAATGTTACATTGCGTAGTGTATCCATTTGTAACATCCATTGCCATAGTAGTATATGAAAGACATCTGTAGCATTTTAACAACGCGTTTAGTCGATAAACCGAGTGTTTAATTAATTGTATGCCTTTGACTCGAGTTCAATCACAGTTTTTTTTTTATGTGGAGTTACTGTTCTGATTCAGTTACAGTTAGTTGTTAATATAGATTTATTATTTGAAAATCAATAAAAACAGTGTTAATGAATACGACTAATATTTAGGTGTATTTTAATTGATTTTACTAATAGATGTGAGATTTATCGAGTGAACTGATTTTGCATTGTCGGTTACGGTTATTAGCGTCTGTGAGACTTCTAAACATAACCTCACTTTTAGTGTAGCCTTTACTTTGTAGAGGTGTACTCTGGTGTCTAAATGGCGAAGTGTTCTTATTATTTATTGTATTCTTCATAATGACCTATAATATTGGATAACATTTCTATTATGAGTTCTTAAAGTAAAAAAATAATCATCAAGACAGTATACATTTGTTATTTTAATGAAAGTGAAGATGAAGGCTTAGCTGATGTGTTCACTTGAAAGCATGTAAGTTATTTGATAATTTAAGTTATTTTAATGATATAGTGACGAAAATAATCATACTGAAAGTAGCGACAAACTAATCACATCAATGCTTCCCTCGTTTAATTATACGTTATGACATATACATTTTTAAATTTTATTACAAGTGTTAATAATTGTTATCCTTGTACAATACCGGAATTTGTACTAGTTGTTACTGTACATCAAATGTACACCATTATTATTAAAAACCTCGTTAATGTATCGCATTTATAATTTAATACTTGATTGATAGGAATGTTTTCTATAAGTTTTATAAATTTTAGAATTTTAACTTTTCAAGAAAAAAAGTCTTGTCTATTATCTGAAACATTGTTTTCTTGGCTTCAAGACGTCGTAAAATTAGTTACTTGGTCTTGTTGTAATCCTTATGATATGCATAGTTACGATACATTACTTTCATGTGTGTAAGTAGATGCAGTGAAATATATCGATTAAAATTTATCATTTTAAAGTTATTTTTAATTGATTTAAAATTATTAATTTTATGAGTTTCGATTGAGTGTGTACCACAAAATATACTGTTATAAAAAAAATGAGATAGTAACGTCTATTAGAGGATGTAAATAACTGTAATGAAAACAGTGGAATACACACAGAATAACAGTTCAGTGAAAAAACGTTAGTTCATTAAAAAAAATTACAGTAGAAAACGTTGGAAGCTGTAAGCTCGCTATCGTTACGTAATAAGCACATCAAGTTGACTTTTTTGTCAGGATAGAAATGGCTTGATATCCGCTCACTTCCTGTGGCACGGTCTGTCTCGGGGTGTTTTGACAATATTGATCGCAGCCACATAATGAATCTCTTTGAGATGGCAAAAACAAGTTTGTAGGTAACAGCCTGCTTGTATAAGGCGTGTTTTGCGAGGGTGAAAGTGGCCGAATAGACGGGATCGAGCGTGAAAAATGGAAATGACTTCTCGAACCATGAGAATGACTTGCCTCACTGCGTCTGCTCATTGACGTCTTGTTATGTATGAACAGTTCCACCCCAGATCTGGGTCACGATGTGGGTGAACTTGAAATGTTATAATGTTGAATGAGCACCACTCACTTGGCTTATTTAACATTTGCTAAGCATTCCATCACTGTACGAGAGTGCCAATTTTAGTTTATATTTATGGTATATAACATATAATAAGATATAAAAATGAGGTGGGTTTATTACAAACAAATTTCAAGTTCAATAAACAGTTAATATGTAAACTACTTTTATACCAAGTCCAAGTATAATATATATACATGCATAGTTTTTTTTTTTTTTGCGTTTAAAGAGTGTGTTTAAAATAATATACATTTAGTTCTTAGTAGGTAACACTATCATTGTTGTACTTCTACAAGGTGAAATTCAAGTCTCCATAAGTCTGTATATAATCAAAAGAATTTAAATAGTTAAGCAAAATATTCACCATTTATTCCTCGTTACAACACTTTTATGAGGAAAAAATATGCTAGCTAATTCTTTTGTAAGGAAAACAGTTTAAATTTTAAAAAGAAATCCTAAGTTATTTGATATTTCTTTTTTATACAGAAAACAATTTAAACCGTTAGAAAAAGTGAACGAACAATATACTTCGTTATGAAATATCCTTTTCAAATGTAAGTAGATTACATAAAGAAATATATTTACGATTATGATATGACATATAACATTAAGTAAACATTAATATAGGTAACATAATTACGAATAACATAGGTAACATAAGAACGAGAAACATAGGTAACGTAAGAACGAGAGTAACACAAGTACGAGTAACATAGGTAACGTAAGAACGAGTGACATAGGTAACATAAGTAAGAGTAACATAGGTAATGTAAGAACAAGAGTAACACAAGTACGAGTAACATAGGTAACGTAAGAACGAGTGACATAGGTAACATAAGTACGAGTAACATAGGTAACGTAAGAACGAGAGTAACACAAGTACGAGTAACAAAGGTAACATAAGTACGAGTAACATAGGTAACGTAAGAACAAGAGTAACACAAGTACGAGTAACATAGGTAACATAAGAACGAGTGACATAGGTAACACAAGTACGAGTAATATAGGTAACGTAAGAACAAGAGTAACACAAGTACGAGTAACATAGGTAATGTAAGAACAAGAGTAACACAAGTACGAGTAACATAGGTAATGTAAGAACAAGAGTAACACAAGTACGAGTAACATAGGTAACGTAAGAACGAGTGACATAGGTAACACAAGTACGAGTAACATAGGTAACGTAAGAACGAGAGTAACACAAGTACGAGTAACAAAGGTAACATAAGTACGAGTAACATAGGTAACGTAAGAACGAGAGTAACATGCGTAACACCTCTATAACATAAGAACGAGTGACATACATAACATAAGAACAACTAACGTATCTGAATGACATAAGTATGAATTGTAGACCCATTTATTCATTTTGCATGGCCAAAATTCTACGATGTCATCAAATATTACCAATCTCATGAAGTACGGAACATCATAATGCCCATAAATCTTAATAGAATAATAATAATAATAATGAAATAACAGAAGCGTAAAAAGATTCGACGTTTCACTTTTATACCAGGGGAAATTCAAATTATTTCCAAATGCTGAGGAAAGGGGGGTTTTCAGCGCATAACGTTCAGCAATTACATTGCAAGGTACTTTACTGGTGCTAGTATCTGCATAACCGAGACTGTGATAGTCAGGCATGCATGGATAATGGGGGAAAGTGTCGAACGTCGGCTGGGTCATGTGAGAGGCGCTAGACGAGGAAAACAAATTAGAAGCATTAGCGACAATATTTCCTGCTTCAGTTTTTACATTTGGTCGTTAACAGATTGGTTCTTTTACCATGGAACCTGTACGTGGGAATTCCATTTCACTAACCTAACGTGTTGCGTTGGAATTAAAGTTCTCTTGAATTTCGTTCACTCCATCATTGTTACTAGCTCGGGAAGAAGACATTAAGTATTTTTCACTTAAATTTAACATATGTAAACTATCGAAATTTTTGGGAGTTTCTTTCCAGTTTGAACTGATTTTGGTCTTGGGTTCCATGAAGTTCCAAAATGTTAAAATTTGTTGAACAATTGTTAAGTTGAGATCACCTCAACGTCTCTGTCAACTTTCGTCTCACGCCTGACTCTTCCGTACAAAACCTATTACAGTAAGCATTGCACACGGCTTTACGACCAATGACCTCCGTTTCGATTAAGTTTTATGCCTTCCTCACATGCTCTGCTCATACACGAGTCTCGCCGCGGCTGACCTTAGGTTACACGGGACAAACCGTTCTTTCTTCAAAATGTTAAGTCTCTTACAATCGTGTGTTAGTAATAATTATAAAATAAAGTTATAATTATTTTAACAGTTATAAATAACAACAAAAATATATTTTTGGTCATTTCAATTGTTTGACAAACGTAAGTGAAACGAACTGTCCGGTCACATGCACAAACACCCACCTGCGTCTCTCTCATCTAACCCAGCGCCGACAAGTATTGAAATCTTATATTACCGCAATAAATAATGTATTTACTGAAAAGAAAATTTAGAGACCTGTGCCATAATAAACCTTTAACTTATTGTCATGTGTTCTTGGTACTTAGTTAATAACTACAGAGCAGTCAGTCATTCAACGTCAGGAAAACACTCTAACAGCGTCACATTTACTCACCCTGTCTTGGGCCTATTCATACTCTTAGCTTTATTCCTCCATCATTTAATCCTAGATTTTTCGATAACTATGAGATGTAATTAGTGATACTATCTTGCAACATATCAAGGCCTCCACACACTACCCGACATGTTCATCGACTCGTCCGACTCCGACAGGCCGGATGGTGCAAGGCCTCCACACACTACCCGACATATTCATCGACTCGTCCGACTCCGACAGGCCGGATGGTGCAAGGCCTCCACACACTACCCGACATGTTCATCGACTCGTCCGACTCCGACAGGCCGGATGGTGCAAGGCCTCCACACACTACCCGACATGTTCATCGACTCGTCCGACTCCGACAGGCCGGATGGTGCAAGGCCTCCACACACTACCCGACATGTTCACCGACTCGTCCGACTCCGACAGGCCGGATAGTGCAAGGCCTCCACAAACTACCCGACATGTTCACCGACTCGTCCGACTCCGACAGGCCGGATGGTGCAAGGCCTCCACACACTACCCGACATGTTCACCGACTCCGACAGGCCGGATGGTGCAAGGACTCTTCACAACACCAAAGTAGTATGTTGAGTAAAATACATGGTGATTTTGTCTCAGCTTATATTCTCCACATGTCAAACTTTGTCCGTTCAAAGTCACCAGCAACAACCTGAGACACTGGACCCAGACCAATCACCCTCGTACTTGGGTTTCTACACACGTACGTGAAGTTCTTACATGAAGGGTATGGCGCCAAGACGAGAGTTCAGTTGGTCCTAAGCGTGGTTTGTCAATTAGTAGGTATGTTGCTTCATACTTGCTGAGAACTGCGCTAACTGAAACCAGTTCCTAACAGTTTATTACGTGTGTTACAAGCCCTTTTTAAATACCAAAAATGGCCTCAATTTCTTAAGTAAAATAAAATACAACGATTCATGTGCGGAAGATTCGTAAATGAATAGAACTGATCTGGATGGTTAGTATTTCTTCATTAATATCGTACACACATGAATATAATTTAGTTTACTTCAGTTAATTGACCTAAAAATAAAATGAACCAACATTATCTGTGCAATGAGCAAAAGCGTTAAAGAAATCGCTAAAGTGATACTGATTGCGGACCTATGGTTTTAAACAAAAATAGTCAACATAAGCTTTACTGTACAATTTAAGTATTTATGATATAAATGAGAATGGCAATTGATCAGTCATGAGACTGCGTAGTGGAAGTTTAACCTATGTATCACATTGTTAATAATTACCCATTGCGGCATTTTCAGGGGGGATACGCTGGTCTTCATTCTATCGGAGAAGCAAATGTTGAAGTGGATTTGGCTCTCTGACGGAAGATCGAAATGTAAACATTAAGACACTATGTACTTTAGATTTAATTCTGACATTGTTCGTATATTAGATTCAAACTACGAGTATAAATAAATAAAAACAAAGAAAATAAGGAATTTGTTAGAATAGAAACAGCAATGTTCAAATTAAAAAAATTCCATATTTTAAATATATTAAGTACAAGTAGGCTATAATATATATATATATATATATATATATATATATATATATATATATATACTGATACTCCTATTTGTTTTAAGCAGTTGGGATTGGCCTTCAATTGCTTGGTATGACCGTTTGGGAGAATTAGACTCTCTAATGCTCTCAATTTCAGCGATAGCAACAGTTATTACGTATTAGCTTCATTCTCGTTTATGTATTTCCTTTCGATTCACCTAACCATCACTATGATATACCGAAATCTCTTTGGTATGATGACTTCCCCATTACCTGACTTACAACCATCTATAAGTAGGACGATGAACGCTGTACGATATGATATGGCAATATCGGAGCTGGCGGTCAGGCGAGAGGTTCCCAGAACCCGGCAATATAGTTATGATTTACGCCGCTATACAGTGAAGAGGTTGTTGGCTCAGCTGTTAGCCCAGGTCAAGGCTGATGCATCGTATGTCTTCAGTGACCACCCACCTCCACCACTGTACTGGTGTGAACACCCCTCTATACACCGCACCATACCATACATTGTAGAGGTTGTTGGCTCAGCTGTTAGCCCAGGTCAAGGCTGATGCATCGTATGTCTTCAGTGACCACCCACCTCCACCACTGTACTGGTGTGAACACCCCTCTATACACCGCACCATACCATACATTGTAGAGGTTGTTGGCTCAGCTGTTAGCCCAGGTCAAGGCTGATGCATCGTATGTCTTCAGTGACCACCCACCTCCACCACTGTACTGGTGTGAACACCCCTCTATACACCGCACCATATCATACAGTGTAGAGGTTGTTGGCTCAGCTGTTAGCCCAGGTCAAGGCTGATGCATCGTATGTCTTCAGTGACCACCCACCTCCACCACTGTACTGGTGTGAACAGCCCTCTATACATCGCACCATACCATACATTGTAGAGGTTGTTGGCTCAGCTGTTAGCCCAGGTCAAAGCAGATGCATCGTATGTCTTCAGTGACCACCCACCTCCACCACTGTACTGGTGTGAACACCACTCTATACACCGCACCATATCATACAGTGTAGAGGTTGTTGGCTCAGCTGTTAGCCCAGGTCAAGGCTGATGCATCGTATGTCTTCAGTGCACCCACCTCCACCACTGTACTGGTGTGAACACCCCTCTATACATCGCACCATACCATACAGTGTAGAGGTTGTTGGCTCAGCTGTTAGCCCAGGTCAAGGCTGATGCATCGTATGTCTTCAGTGACCACCCACCTCCACCACTGTACTGGTGTGAACACCCCTCTATACATCGCACCATACCATACAGTGTAAAGGTTATTGGCTCAGCTGTTAGCCCAGGTCAAGGCTGATGCAACGTATGTCTTCAGTGACCACCCACCTCCACCACTGTACTGGTGTGAACACCCCTCTATACATCGCACCATACCATACAGTGTAAAGGTTATTGGCTCAGCTGTTAGCCCAGGTCAAGGCTGATGCAACGTATGCAGTGACCACCCACCTCCACCACTGTACTGGTCTGAACACCCCTCTATACACCGCACCATACCATACAGTGTAGAGGTTGTTGGCTCAGCTGTTAGCCCAGGTCAAGGCGGGTGCATCGTACTTCTATGGGCCACGAACCCATGTGCGTCTTTTTATTTTATTTTATATTTGTGATAGTTATGCACAAATATAAAATAGATAAAAAATATAGTTGTACTGGGTGTGTGCAAATGGAAATATTCTAAAAAGAGAAAGCCTTCTGTCATACAACAATCTTACAGGATACATCCCGATTAAATACAATCCCAGCGATACGAAATGCCTAAGAAAGCTTGTATGGACACTAGACGGCAATTTGTCATATAGGATTGTCAAAATAAAGAACTCTAGAAATTTCAGGTAGTTAAACTGCTTGTAAGTTCAACACAAAGGTAAACTGATAATATATATATATATATATATTTGATCTTATCTCAATGATTACAACAGTCTAATTAATCGTCTTACGTAAAAATAAACATACTTTCTTCAACAACCTGAAATAAATGAAAGTGTTAAGATTTCTGTTATACGATATTTAGCTAGTCGGGCTTGCAGCTGAGTCGCCGAGCGAGTCAGCCGTCTCGTTCAGCCGGCGGCCTCGCTAACCATCCCCATTATGGCCTATCTCTCATATCAACACGTTTTTGCCTCAAATAACTAAATCGCCCGCATTAGGCTGTCAGTTCGCACGCCTCTCTCGGCGCTTGTTTGGACAAATCGCGTGTTATGCAAATCTTCGATAATCGTTTCTTTTATTAGCTCGATACGAATCTCCATTAAATCTCCTCTCTAATCTTCCTTGATTCAAACTTCACTTATATTTCGTACAGAGCTTTACATTATATTTTTATATAGTGAATTACAATTGATTCATATTCATATTTTAATCTGAATTATGAATTTATTTTAAAGATACCTAATCAGGCTCACATTTAAAACTTTCTTGATCTATATTCACTGTCATTTATTTGTCATAATGTTCTTTGTTTTATTTATTTGTTTTCAATTATTAATGTTCGTGACTGTCTACTAAAACATAACTGAACTGCTTCATATTACTTTAGATTTACGTAAATTAATTAACATTAACGGATTTTTACACAAATAATCATATTTTGGATCGTGGATACTTTGATATGTATAGTAAAAAGAATACAAATTATAGCTCATTCTACAGTTTTATATTAGTGGTTGTACAGATTTGATCAATAACGTAGATAACATTTTCATGCTTCGATAAGATAATTAACTTACGTCCCTGTAACATATAAAATAATATAATTCATTAAAAACCAGAATTCCTTAAATCAAAAGGAAAACAGTTTAACTTTACCTATGACATGAAATGTCAATTTAAAAACTGTTCACACTTTTAGCACTCGTATCATTATAATCAAACTGATTGAAACCGAAAAGTCGACATACTTGGAGCATATTTTGTCCTGAGTTGTCAATAAGTGAAGGGGAACTTTCTGTGACACTCATGTTTTGGAACTAACTGGTTTCCAGCACGTATAATTTACTCTCCGACGTAGAAAACACACATTCTCTTATGGTATCTCTGGCGGATGAACTTTTTGCCAATTTGTCCTAATTTCTTTGCACACCTTGAGAGAATTGTGAAAGAAAAGAAAGTTTATTGGATCGAAATATATTTTGCAGATATGCTTAAATTGGAAGGATACTATTTGTTTGCTTATCCACCATTCATCATATTTTTCTCTTGCCTCAATATTTAACCCCACACTTCTTTGTAGTATAATTTGATTTTCTACCATATTCTTGTAGCTCTGTGACTCGCAGAGACTATTAGATTTCTTACAACATAGCTCTAGAAATGAAGAGATATATTTACGACACAATACTACTGTACATCTACATTCTGTATCATTGCGTTAATTATATTGAATTAAATCAATTTAAAATAACTTTAAATTGATCTGGAAAAATATGAAATCATTATTTTATTTATTAAATACCTTCGTCAGTGATCCTTCATTAGGCATTTAACCGACCGGTTTCGCTAATATTGTAGCATCCTCAGGGGGAGTTGAAATTTCTTGATCTTGCGATACGTCTTCAGATAAAACATAAATAAATACTAAAAACACAGTCAAAGTAGGCCTACATTGTTACACTTAACCTAATTGTTAACACGATCCTTGGGCTAAGATGAATTTATTTAATAAAATCATTGAATTTACTTGCACATATTAAAATGATGTATCGTAACTATACATGTAATAAGGATTACAACAAAACCAAGTAATTAATTTTACGACCTCTAAAAGCCAAGAAAACAATGTTTCAGGTAATTGATGAGAACTTTTTTTCTTGAAAACATAACATTCGAAAAATCATAATACATATAGAAAACATTTCTATTAACTATATATTAAAATATATATATACACTACAAGTGTAAATTTGATGTACAGTGGAAACTAGTTTAACCCTTTGTCGACCGACGGTACTTACAAGTACCAGTTTGTTTTTCACTCTCTAGGAACGTTAATAATAGGTTTGTGCATTCTGCAGCCCAAAGGTACTCTCAAGTACCTTTTAATAAAGCAGGGAATTCGTTTTCAGGCAATATCTGTTGTGGCCAACCTGACTGACAGCGAAACGAAGTGTCTCAGACAACAGCTGTATGGCATTGCTTAGCAACTAATTTTATAAATTTATTCTAGGCTTCTGTTTGTTTACAATTCCTAGTTTCATCGAAATTTGTGGTTGTTATGTATTTATAACGATGTTCAAACATTAATTTCACAGTTTTGTGAATTAAATAGTTTGTTATATGCAAAAAAGTGAGTGGTACTTGTAAGTACCGTTGGTCTGTCCAATGTTCTGTTTGTTTACATATTAGGTTATGGTTTGTATGTGACAGTGATTGATGTTTTCTGTGTAAAGCAACTTTAGGCTTTATTTTATTGTGCTTTTATTTTTTTTAACTTGTTTACTTTGACTTGTGGCTATATTAATCACGATTCATGAAATGTGAATTAAAATGGCTGAATTTTTGCTCAGTGAAAGAGAAATAGTTACTGTGTTGGAGGAACTATTACCTTTGGACAATAATCAAGACACTGATTTGGAATCTGATGATGAAGATTTTTCACAAGTTTTAGAATGTACAGAACTCCGTAAGCCTACTGGTAATTTGTTTGATGATGCTTTTGAGGCTAATTTACAAAAAAATTATTGAAGAAAGAAGTGTTGAAGAGGAATCAAATAATGATGCTGACATTAGTATAGAAGAAGAAAGTAGGCCTAATGTTGAAGACATTGTTAACGTAAGTAGGCCTGATGATGATTGTCTTACTAATCCTTTACCTAGTACTAGTGGGACCAATGTTCGCAATATAAAACCAAAATCCTGTTTACCAAACAGGAAATGGAAAAAGATAGAGGTACAAACTCGAATTCCCGAATTCCACTTAGATGAAGGAGTGGTAGAGGGTATATTTGATGACTGCCAAACTCATACTGATTATTTTTTGAAATTTGTAACAAATGCATTGAAAGAAGTAGTGTACCAATCTAATTTATATGCAACACAAAAAGATAAAATTCTAAACCTAAAAGAGCATGAGCTCTTAGTTTTTGTTGGAATTAATTTTATGATGGGCTATCACAAATTACCAAGTTGGAAACATTATTGGAATATGTCCGAAGATTTAGGAGTGAAGATTGTTCAGAGATCAATGTCACGTAACCGTTTTGACATGATATTATCTTGTTTACATGTAAATGATAACCATCAAATACCTGCAAATAACAAAGATAAATTATACAAATTAAAACCCCTAATTGAGTCCTTGAAAAAAAATTTTAAGGAATACTACCATGGAACACGCCAACTCTCTATTGACGAATCTATGATCTTGTTCAAGGGGCGGAGTACTATGAAGCAGTACAACCCGTTAAAACCGATAAAACGTGGGTATAAGTTGTGGTGTTTGGCTGACCAATTTGGTTATATAAAACAATTTAGTATTTACCAAGGCAAGAATGAAACATGGGAAGCAAAATATGAAAATTGCAGTCTTGGTGAGAGAGTAGTATTAGTTCTGACAGAAGACGAAAGAGGGAAATTTAAAATGTTGTTTTTCGATAACTATTTCAACAGTTTGTCATTGTTGGATAAATTGAAAACTGAGAAAACATTAGCTTGTGGGACTATCCGCTCAAATAGAAAAGGTCTGCCTGAAAATATCCTTGAAGACAAAAAACTCAAAAGAGGAGACATGGACCATCGAACTTCATGCAATGGAATAACCTTCTTCAAATGGCGAGATACGAAAAGCGTTTTTTTGGCATCAAATTATCATGGGACGGAAACAACATTGGTAGATAGGAAGGACGATAAAGGGACAACACGGAAAATAACTGCTCCAACAGTAATAAAGGACTACAACCAATTCATGGGGGGAGTAGACCATGCTGATCAGCTACGAGCAAGTTATGGTGTACATCGACGATCCAAGAAATGGTGGCATCGGATATTTTGGGGCATATTGGATATTGCTTTTGTAAATAGCTTTGTGGTCTACTGTCGCATCTCAGGTGAAAAGCCTCCTTTGCTGGATTTTAGGCGAGACGTAGCTCTGGGTCTTATGTCAAAAGCTGAAGTAAACTGTAGAAGGGGAAGTTTGAAACGAAGCAGCAAATCACCTCAACAACCATCAAATAAGCGAAGGGGCAAGGAACCGTCTGTTTCTAATGATGTAAGATTAGGTAACTTAGGAGTACATTGGCCAACATTTAATGAAGGTGTTAGAGCTAGATGTGAAATGTGTGCTCTGAAACAAATCCAATCTCGCCCTTATTCTAAGTGTTGTCATTGTGGCGTTTACTTATGTTGTAATGATAAAAAAAACTGTTTTGCAGAATATCATGAATTGGATTTATAAAGTATTTTTAGCAGTTATGTACCTAATTCGTCCACAAGAAATGCTTTGTTATGTATTCAAACATATTATGTATTAGCATAATAAAGTTTATTGTTTGTATCAATGTATGCCTTATTAATTATATGTCCCATAGCCCAACGGTACTTACAAGTACCGTATACAGAATATATATTAAAATATAAATTAAAAAATTTAAAAAAATTTGTTGTTAAACTTTAATATATAATAAATACTAAAATAACACTAAAACATATTTTAAATCATTTTTACTAGGTTTGGGCAACAAAGGGTTAAATGCTGAACTTTTTTGTTCCAACTAAGATAAAAATGATTATAACTTACAATAAAATGTTGAAATTCTTATTTCAAAAAGCACAATTAAACGTGGAAAACAATGGTGTGATTGGAGTTTTCATAGACCTCTCAGTTTCTTAAAAACCTTCAAACTCGGATGCACATAATTTCTGCGCCGACAGTATATACAGGGTATCCCTGAACTCTCTGAGGATATTTTTGTGTATTATATTTTGTGTATTTTTGTGTATTGATTGTGGGTCAAAAACAAGACATAATATATTTAAAAATTCCGAATCACCTCCGGTACCCATACAGCCACAATTTTGTATTTTTTACAAATTATTTTTTATTTTTAAAACTATTTAACCTATAGAGTTACAATTTGATATACACATTACTAAAACCATTTTCTTACTGAATCTAAAAGAACGAGGTTCACGGGTAATTCTTCACTTTGTTGTTTCCATTAGGCGTGGCCCCGTTTAGCCTGCTGGATTTCGACGAAATTATTAATTTTATTCTTTTGTTTCGTTTTTAACTTTTTCAAATTGGCCTAACCTTTCAAATTTCTTTTGTTGCCTGAGGCCCCGTAAGTTCAGCTGCATAAGTAGATTTATGTAATTTTTGTAGTGATATATATATTTATTTATTTGTTATTATTTATTTAGATGTTTATACCATGTTTTGTTTTCGTTGTATATTTATTCGTGTTAAATTTTTTCATATATATATATATATATATATATTTATTTATTTATGATGCTATAAACACGTTATTAGGCCTAACCTATTTTTTTATATAGCCTACGTTTAGTTTGATACTTTTTGCTATGTTTATTTTGATGGATATTTTGATGATTACACTTTATCCGTAAATGTTAAAATTTTTTGTAACTTAATATTTTATAAAAATACTTTTCAATTAAAATTTTTATTGAAATAAACAATATTTTTGTCATTAAACTTGTGTTTTTTTTTTTGTTCTATGTTTTGATAATAAGAGGGTGGGTTGCAGGCAAAATAGGAAAACTAAAGTATTTTTATCTTGATAAAATACTCCTAAGGGGTAGAAACTGCCCCAAAAAGATTGTTCCATAAGGATAACGTTGGGTTGATTTGAGTAAATTAATAATAGCTGTTTTGTAAATATATAAACATGTTTGTTTTGTATTTATGACATTTTTATGCATTAATAGTTTACAATTAATTACGCTTTTCAATATATTTTTTCTCTAATCTATTTGGGAATTTTCGATATTGGGAGAACCGTGTTGAAATTCCCATAGAGATTTATAGAATTTTCTAGACCATACAACTTTGTTTAGAAGAACGGCATCAGGTTGAGCTCTTGTATATTGGCGTGGTTTAGAGAGAACCATAGGGGAAGGGTAAGAAAACGTAAAGAATAACCCCGTAGCGAAGCAAGGGCTGTCGGTTAATTAGAACAAGCTCGAAGCGTCACTCTGCTCGTCGCGTTGCTACATTGAGACTAAAGAGTGCACATTCTTCTACATCTTATTCGGCTTATTTTATCCATCTTTATAACTTAAAATGTAATCCTACATTTTAATATATCAAAGATATTTCTAACACGATAAACAACTGATGTAACGTGTTTGAGGAATTGTATTTTACTGTTGTATGTAAACTACTTCATGAGTTTGGGGTGGGAACATTCCGAGATCGCCAGTACTCTGGAGCACCAGGGAGTGTGAGCTGAGAGTGATTCCGCTCCAGTTGCGCCGGACCCTGGCCGTGATGAAAAAATCTAATCTATATTTATAAAAGAGGATGTTTGTATATATATATATATATATATGTGTGTGTGTGTGTGTGTGTGTGTGTGTGTGTGTTTGTGTGTTTGAAGTTTATGCGCTGCCAAACCATACAACAGATCACCATGAAACTTTAGGATGTTGTCCTGTATACTCCCGAGATGGTTTCTGTAAAGTTTGATGCAGATCCGTCCACAGGGTCCCGCCCCACGGGCTCCTAAAGATCCCATGTTATTTAAATGGAGAATCTGAATTGTTTACAAAAAACATATGACTGTGTGGTTTAATGTAGTTTCACATGCCATAAGCAGATTGAAGTTCTCACAACAACAGTACTGTATATGTTTTGATTTATTGTAGTTAGTTCTACATTTCACCTTGAGAGTGTAGCACACACTACTTTTACTTGATCAGGTGATCTGTATTTGGTGTTAACCTTTTTTCCTTGGTAATTAAAACATGTGGTGAAACGTGAAAATAAAAAATAAATAATTATTTGTTTTGCAGTTTACTTTTTATGAAAATGAAAGGTGAGAAAACGTCCGCCGGGTTCAGCTAGTTATTCATATATTTGCTGCTCTTCTTCCCTTTATAATGTAGAACAGTTGTAATTATTTACAAAAACTGCCTCTAACAATGAAGCAAAACTATAAAATTAGCCTGGACAACTTTTCTTTTTGATATTACTAATAGTTGCTGTAAATATAAAAAATAAATAATTTAAAAGCAGGCAAAAATGACCGTATTCCCTACTATCTTTTTTGTCACTGTCATGTGTAAATAAATTCGACGTTCACTCTGTGGAATTTACAATTTTGTTATTTTAAAATGTTAAAAAGCCATTTTATATAAAAGTGTTTAAAAGTAAAACTATAAAATATTAATTTGAGCAGCTTAAATGGTACAACATTTTTGTATACTTAAAATTATTATATGGGATTATTACTAACTGAAGCTCTTTCCACTATGCCCATATTGTCTGATCACAGACTCAGTCCATTTCCACTTCATCCATATTGTACAATTACAGACTCAGTCCACGTTCACTCCGTCCATATTATACGACTACAGACTCAATTCAGTCCCACTTCACCCATAATTTCTGATTACAGACTCAATCCACATCCACTTGATCCATATTGTCCGATTATAGATCCAACCCCGTTCCACTTGTTCTCCCAGTCACCTACAAGTTGGGTTGTAACTATCACTTAAATCAGTGTGTATGGATGTATAAAGCTTTGTTTCTGCCTAAATAGAAGACGGAGAAAATACTGTCACGTAAGAATATATTCGACTAAAAGTGAAAAATATAAAGTAATTCTGTGTAACAGTGGCTAAATAACGAGTAATCCATGAAATAAGGTATGTGGAACTCTGATGGCAGTTCCACATACAAGGACTTTGTCAAAATCTAAAATTCCTTTGTGAATACTAATAAGGAAGATTATACATGTATAATATATACTACAGCATTTAGGAAAGAAAAGATTGGTCGGTATCGTAGTTGGTTCAATCCCAGCTTCATGTGCCAAAGGTTCTCAGTTCGATCCCAATCAGAGTCAATACATTTTGAGAAGGATCAGCTGAAAATCACCGGCTGTTAATTTGTCATTGGGCTATTAATTAATGACACTTTCTAAGGAATAGTCGGCCTTAGATTGTAACAATGACTACATTCACTCATATACACTCATCACATTCATTCGAAATCCATATTCGCCCATATCTTGACGATCGGCGTCTTATGAATGAATGAATAAATAAATAAAAAATAAATAAATAGATTAGTGAGTTGGAACCGAAAGTTTTCGGTTGAGCCATCCTATACTTCAACTCTCCGTGTGCTTACGAAACAGAGGACAACCATAGCACGGGGATGGGTTTGGTGGAATAATGGAGGAGTGTTCAACATTCCAGATTAAGTCTGAAGTATGGGGTACTCAGTACTCATAAACATCGACATAGTGAACAGTGTACCTTATCAATGTAGAATCGAAAATACCTCAGTCAGTGTATTTAACCTTTTCTCGGACGACTGCAAAACATAAATTTCGCAGTCCCCAACTGATTTGTTATTTTTAAGGAAATGCAGACACATAATATAACGTGGTCTTTGCACAACCAAACCCCTACCATAACCGAAACCTGTCGTTGTTAACTACTCGTAAATTTTTCAATTTATAGCTTCTAATAAAAATAGCAGAATGTAAATATCTATTGAAGGATTGCATGTGCTGAGCCATAAACAACTGTCCAAACGCAGCTAGACGGCGAACTATTTGTGGTTTTACGATCGCTAGACTATCCAGTTTATGTGATTGGCTCCCTCCTATATATATGTATAGTTGACATTTTGAATATGATACATGCGAAAGTTCTGCATTGAATATATGTAAAAATTCTGTCATGTTTTAGTTGCTCAGGCACGAACTAAATGTGTTATGAACATTATAAGTTACACACACGAAATCATATATCACTAGGATATCCCTTTTACCCTAAAATATCACAACTCACCTACAACATCATATCTACTCATCTATAAC